>VCAZ01000014.1:424747-567247 GCA_005784505.1 Bagarius yarrelli | reverse complement strand
CGAGTGTCCAACAACCTCCAGAGGATCTGAGCTCATAAAACTACTGACCAATCTCAGTTTTATAGAGATCCGTTAGTGAGCATCAGGGAACTTCTTACTGATTTTATATCCAATAATTATTCCCAAAAAACAATTCTCCAAAGTTCATTATAATTACGGAATTCTGATTAAAAAAAATTCTGATTCTGGTTAAAAAGTGTGGATTTATTTACTTAAACCATCCAGTCATCCATCCATCCATCCATCCATCCATGCATATATAAATCAATGACTTCATTCACTTTAACTATCCATCCATCCATCCATCCATCCATCCATGGCTGGTGGGGCTTAAACCCAGGTGTTTCTGGTCTGGCGGTGGTGGGGCTTGAAACCAGGTCTTTATGGTCTCCAAATCAGCCCCACTGCCCCTAGGCTTGAACCCAGGTCTTCCTGGGGTTTCAAACAACGACCCAGCGCCATTTAACCATTTGAGCCACCACTGCCGGCCCTCAAATACGATTGTTATGTGCCCTCTAGTGGAATACCATGGAAAAAGCAGTCAGAACTCAAATGACTCAAAGGATTCGTGAGACTCGGATCCGTTTAATGAGTCATTTAGAAGGATTTGAATCTGGAAAGTGATTCTGATTTCTCATCAAAAATAAAATAGTGGTAAAAGGGCGAATTTTCTTCTGAGCATGTTGGTACAATCATCTTGTTCATCTGTTTCCGGATGTTCCGGGAGGCGTTTCATAAAGGCTACCAAGGCCACAGTATCTGGTGAGACTTTTTCTTTCTTTATGAATCTAAATTTTCTTTAATAAACTGAGAACAATAAGATCCCGAAAATCGGATGTTTACACTGAAGTCGGATCGGCTGAACTGTTTCTCTTTAATTGCTTCATTATTCAGTGCTGAATATTTAAATCCGTCTTTCCTATTGTTCAGGACGTGATTGACGCAAACAAAAGCCTGATTTCAGAAACACAAGCAACAAAACACACACACACACACACACACACACACGCTTGCCAGCGACTGACCTCGGATTTCTAATTAGCGTATTTATTAAAATCAATCTCATTTGTGCTGGAGTCTGGCTTTGAAGTGTCAGTCTTCATTTCCTCTGATTAGCCCGGCAGATGCACAGAGACGAGGGATGTGACACACACACACACACACACACACACACACACTTGCAGACATCCTTATCCAGAGTGACTTACATTTAAACAACTGAGAGCAATTGGTGGTTAGGGGCCTTGCTCGGCGGCCCAGCAGCGGTAACTTGGTGGTGCTGGGAATTGAACCCACAATCTTCTGGTTAGCAGTCAAACACCTGAACCACCAAATTTACATTCATCTCTTTTTTCATCTGTCTGATAAAAAAATGGGACTTTAGGGCCTTGCTGAAGGTTCCAGCGGTGGCAAATTGGTGGTGCTCGAAATTGAACCCAGGAGCTTCTGATCGTCCACTTCTAATAATTCCAGATTATAAATAAATAAATAAAACGCATTTATAACCGTTTTATATCCGGTAATATTTTTTTCTTCCCTAATGCACGACTGTGTGATTTAGCAGACTCCACAAATCACACACTCCATCCTGATCCCCTGTATCAAACACACACACACACACACACACACACACACACACACACACACACACACACACACACACACACACACACACACACACACACACATTAATAATTCAGTAAGGAATCGTCTACTCTTTGAGATGCTCCACATCTTTAAAGCAAACTGTGTAATATTATGGGATTTATATTCGCCGTAATGAGCCGACAAAAGCAAAAGAACTGAAATTAAATGGCTGCTTTTTCTTTTTTCTTTTCTTTTCTTGTTGCTCGTTTGTTGCGTTTGTTCTGGTGGGGGTATCAGAACCCGCTACGCTTCAAACATCTGACAAGAATCACTTGCTATCTCTCACTTTTTAGCGCTCGTCCGCCATACGGTTAAACCCAGCGGTTGCCATTACCTCCTCTGACACTATTTTCTAGTCATTCACTGATTTTTCTGGTGGTCCTGATGGTGAGCTGAGCGTTAATCTTTTCTCTCCATCACTAACGGACGGACAGATTTCATTCTTCTTGTTATTTTATCTGTTATTGTTACTCTGTCATTCTTTTTTTTTTTTTTAATGATGCCTTTTAAATTGAGAAGCTGGAAGCTCCGCCCATCGATGTCATTGGTTCCCACTTGATACCAACAAAGTTCTGGGAAATGGTCTGCAGATGAGATCTGAGAACCAACCAGTGAAAAAGTACGTCCAGGTTCCTGATTATCACCAGCAGCGGTGGAAAAGCGTTAGACTTATTGTTATATTATGAGGAAGTGGTAGTACAGTGGTTAAGGTGTTGGACTGGAAGATCGGAAACACACCACAAACACACCGTAAACACACCGCAAACACAACGCAAACACAACGCAAACACACCGTAGGGTCATATAACACCACAAACGACCACAGTGGCTCACCGTAAACACACCACAAACACAACGATACACCACACCAAAAAAACACACCGTAAACACACCACAAACACACTCCAAACACACCACAAACACACCGCAAACACACCACAGCCACACCGTAAACAGACCACAACCACACCGTAAACAAACTTACAACGCAAACACACCGTAAACTACACCGTAAACACACCACCCCCTAACATCCAACCGTTGGGTAAACATACGCAAACACCACCTCAAACACACCGTAACACACACAAACACCACCACTCCACAAAAACACACCGCCAACACCGCCAAACAGCGCAAATACCGCAATAACACCGCTGTAAAAAACAACGCGTTATAAACACACCACAAACACACGCGTACACACACAAACACACCCAACCCACACCCCACAAAACACACCGCAAACACACCAGCAAACACACCGCGAAAACAACACAAAACACCCAAAACACACCTATAAATGCAAAACACACCGCCCCAAACACCAGTGACCGTAACACCGTAACAACTACCTGCAATCACACAAACACACAAACAAACCGCAAAAACACACCCGACAAAACACACCAACATAACTACACCAAAGACACCACACACACCAACACACCACAAAACACACCGAACACACCGGCAACACACACACAACCGCATAAACACCCACAAAAACACCACAAACACACCACACAAAACACACCATTAAACTAAAAAACAACACAAAACACACCCACAAACACACCGAAACAACCATACCGCCACAAAACACCCGCGAACACACCGCAAACAACAACACCAGGACACAGCAGTAAAAAACACCACAAACACACCACAACACACAGTTAAACACCGCACAACGACCACAAACACACCGTAAACACACTTAAACACCCCGCAAACAGAAACACACCGCCACAAACACCACTGCACACCAGGAAAACACCACAAGCACCCGGAAACACACCACAAAACACACCGACAAAAACCACCACCAAACACACCACAAACACACGTAAACACACCAAACAATACGGAACACAGCAGAAACACACACACAAACAACCACAAAAACACCACCAAACACACCGCAAACACACCACAAACACCCCACAAAAACATAAACACCGGAAAAACACACCACAAATACACCAAACACACCAAAAACACCACAAACACACACAAAAACACACCAAAACACACCGAAAACACCACAAACACACCACAAACACACCGTAAACACACCACAAACACACAGTAAACATACCACAAACACACCACAAACACACCGCAAACACACCACAAACACACCGTAAACACACCGCAAACACACCGGATAAACATCCCACAAACCACAAACACACCGTAAACATACCACAAACCACACACAAACCAACACAGTAAACCTACCACAAACACACCACAAACACAACGAAACATTACCACAAACACACCACAAAACACCATAAACACACCACAAAACACACCACAAACACCCGAAACACACCGTAAAACACACAAACACACCGCAAAAAGCCCACCTACTAAACACACAACAAACACACCACAAACACCACAAACACCGCAAACCGCAACCACACGTAAACACACCGTAGTAAACATACACAAACAAACCACACCGTAAACACACCGTAAACACACCGTAAAAATACCACAAACACACCACAAAACACGCAAACACACCGCAACCACACCGTAAACATACCACAAACCAACGTAAACACACCTCAAACACACCGTAACACACCACAAACACACCAGAACAGACCCAAGCACACCGTAAACACACCACAAAACATCTACAAACCACGCAAACACACCACAGCCACCGTAAACAGACACAAAAAACACCGTAAACACCGTAACATACCGCCACAAACATACACAAAAAAAACACAACGCAAACACACCGCAAAACATACCCCAAACAACAACGCCAAAAAAACACGCAACAACACACCGTAAACACACCGCAAACACACCACAAACACACCGCAAACACACCACAAACACACCACAAACACACCACAAACACACCATAAACACACCACAAACACACCGTAAACACCCATAAAACACAAAAACACACGTAAACATACAACAACACACCACAAACACACCGTAAACACACTACACACCACAAACACACCGCAAACAAACACCGTAAACATACCACAAACACACCACAAACGTAAACACCAAACCCACAACACACCATAAAAACACACACAAACACACCACAAACACACCGTAAACAGTCCACAAACACACCACAAACACACCATAAACACACCATAAACACACCACAAACACACCACAAACACACCAGAAACACACCACAAACACACCATAAACACACCACAAACACACCACAAACACACCCAAACACACTACAAACACACCGTAAACACACCACAAACACACCACAAACTGACACTTCCTGTTGCTTTAAATCAGAACGGGTTTTGAGATAGAAAGAAAACCTCCATACTGTGGAATTTAATTTATCTTTGTTGTCCGAAGAGACACAGATTCTTCAACATCATTTTAAATCCCAAGAACACCGAATGTTGGGCCCCTGAGCATGGCCCTTAACCCTTACTCTTCCCTGGGCAAGTTGTGGCTTTAGTGGTTGAGGTGTTGTAAAAAGCAAAAGCTTATTTAAAGATCATGGGTTTAATTCCCAGCACCACTAAACTGCCACTGATGGGCCCCTGAGCAAGGCCCTCAACCCTAAACTGCTCATTTAAAAAAAAAAAAATAAAATAAGATAAATGTAAACGCGGAGCTGTTTTTTCTCCACACGTCGGTCTTTCCATCACTTCGGTAAAGGTTCCTTTCAGGTCCTGAACTCCTGAAAGCTCTTGGTGATGTCACGGAAATGTCGCTCTTAAGATGCGGCTGTGATCAGCTGCTTTTGTCTAACGCTGCCGAAGTGTTATTAATTGATGCTTTCACGTTTCTCGGCTGTGGAATATCTCGTTTGTGTCTCACGGGCAGCGCTTCAGGTTTTATAACTTTAATAAAATCCTTCCTTTCAGTCTGAAGAACATCTTTTCTTTTTAAAACACTTAGAAAGCAACTCACAGCGTCTACCATTCTGCCCCTGGCCTTGTGTTTTATAATAGATTGTTCCACACACACACACACACACACACACACACACACACACACACACACGGGCACCGAAGAGCCGTAAAGAATCGTAAAATGAACTCGAAGCGATTTTCAGGTCTCTCGTTTGACCCCCTGAAGTTCATGTGAACTTTTCACCTCGAAACCCCAGAGTGACATGAAAAAACTCAACATTTTTTCTTTTTTCTTTCTTCCTTTTTTTCCATCAGCATTCACAGGCTGTAATTTATGGATGGTGCCTCATCCAAGCCGTCCACCTGTTTTTAAAGTCCAACCACAAGAAAAAGAGAAAAAAGGGACATGGCTTTATGTTTCTTCTGTAATTCATCACCCGCTGGCTTGGAGGACGCGTCCCGTACCGCGTTAGATGAGACATCAGTCGTGTTTTTAAAGACTGTCATACGTTTACTGGCAAAAGATTTCCACTACAAACACACGACACCAAACAAGAGAATCTCTAATGGGTTCACTTACTGTCCCCCACCTCTTCTGTCTCCCTTCTCCTGTCTCAACTCTCCTGTCTCACCTCTTCTGTCTCACTTCATCTGTCTCTTACCTCGAGCTTTGACCTTGAAGGAAATACAGTAATTGAGATGTACAGCTCAATGTTACCTAATTACAGGGGCGACAAACGTCCTTTAGACACACATGAAGGAGAGAGAAAGAGATGGAAGAGGGAGAAAACATAATAGAGGACAACAAAGATAAGAAAAGATACGGAGAAATACTGAAATTAAAAGCTAGAGGGACGACAGAAAGGAAAACACAGATAGAGCAAGAGAGAAAGGAAGAGGGATAGAAGACAGAAAGAGTCAGAAAGAGAGTGAGGGACAGATCAAAGACAACAGGATGATGTACAAGACAAAAAGGAGACAAAAAGAGTGACGGAGAGATAGACAGTGATATTAACAAAGAGGAAACAGACACAGAGAGAAAAAGTTAAAGGAAAAGAAGACAAAGCTAACGATAATTTATATAATAATAATAATAATGATGACATATTTTACATTATTCTATTGGATGAAAAAGTGTAAATAGTAAAGATTGACCGATTAATCAGTTTGATTATATTATTACCGGTATCAGGGAGGTGGTAACTCCTAGTGGTAGATTACTGATCCTCAACTTGGATAAACGAGATGGTTGTAAGTCGTTTTGAAAAAATGATTATGGTGTGTAAAGACCAGAACACACCTGTGTGTCCGCTCTGGAGCTCATTACGCTCTCGGGTTCACGCCGAGGTCAGGTCATGATACACAGCTGGGAGATCTCACTGAACCGTAACTCAATAAATTCCGACTCCAGGAAGTAAAAAAGACCCGAGATCGCCGTGTTGTGTGATTTAGTGACGGTGTTTTTTTTAATCAGGTCAGAAGATTTTTATTATAAAACACAAGATGATAAAATAAATCCTAAAGGAAACGGAAAGATCAGCTTGTGCAGGCGTGTGACGCTGGAGCACATGGCAGCGGGTCGAGTTCCCCGAGGAAAAATTATGAAATAGATAAAGAGCTTGTGAACGGCGGAGGCAGTAAACAGTGTGTTGTGTTGTGTTACAGTAAGTGCACGCTTTCTGCGCTCTCCATTAATGGTACTGAGAGGAGTGTATTTTTGCAGAGACACAAACACTCTCGCATGTGTGAGTGCTCTTAATCACGCAGCCCAACCGCCATCGTACAGCCGCGCCAGGGAAAAGAAACAGAAAACACAATTCTATTGTCACAGCGGTGTAATAATAATAACACAAGGTGCTATTTATCAAAAGAAATATAAATAGACCCTTTTACAGTTTATTACTTCGGTGAGGTTTTCACTAAGGAGGCTTTTTTTCACAGGGATGCAGTGGCGGCCGGTCAGTAGAGGGCGCTGGAGTGCTTCTTGCTTCTCGTTTCACGGTTACTTAAATATATATTGTTGATTAATTACAAGATAAAAGCATTTAATCGTACTATTACATCGTAATATTATCAATAATTACAAAAAAAATCAGAACTGTATTTTGTTTGTATGTGTTTGCGCGGCGGCGAACAAACGAGTGTGTGTTGCTCCGTAAACTTTAAAAAAAGCATGTGACTTGAGTGTGAGCTCTGATTGGCTTGTTTTAAATTTTTCTTACCCTCCCACTTTTGTTGATTAATAATGTTTTTGTCGTCATGTGATTGGACCGCTGCAATTGATTTGCCCTCTAGTGGACAGCATTAGTGTTACAGCCTTTATCACTGAATCCGATTGTTATTAATGACTGAATTATTGGATTGATTATCTTGATGACAATAAACACATATTAAACTTACATTCACTGATTTATGCTACATTTATTGCATCCTTTAACAGCTGAATAACATTACCATTTTTAATATCTTAGCTAGCACTAATGTTACATCATCACCATTGGCTGGTTACAGTCCTGCGTTACATCATTCATCTTCTATACTCGTTTATTCCCTAATTCGGGGTCACAGGGATCTGCTGGAGTCTATCCCAGCCGTCTCTGAAAGGGTAAAAGGCAGAAGGGGAAACCAGTCCATCACAGGGCCACACACACACACACACTCACTCCTATGGGCAATTTAGAATCACCAATCAATCTAACATACATGTTTTTGGACTGTGGGAGGAAACCGGAGAACCCGGAGTAAACACACAAACACACACAGGGAGAACATGCAAACTCCACACAGAAAGACCTCTGCAGCGGAATCGAACCTGGGACCTTCTTACTGTGAAGGAACAGGACTAAACACTAAGTCACCGTGCCGCCCCGTTACAGTAACAGTCTTTTGAAAACTTTTCCAGCTGTATATAGTTTAATGCTAATGAAAAAAGAGAGAGAGAGAGAGAGAGAGAGAGAGAGAGATATGCAGTACTATCTGTCCCTAAATTCACTAAATTCTTCAGGATTTATGCGAAAGTATCAGATCATCTGGGAATATTTTCGGACATACTCGCCTCACATACTCGTTTTCACACTCTGGATCTCGAACAAAAAAATGGCGGTGCCGGTAGACGCGCTGTACTTGTAGTATTGCTGCTAAAAATAATAATTACATAAATAAACTGTTACGTAAACATAGCTTTCCTATTCTTCCCAATTTTGTTATAATCTTTCCAAAAGTCTGTTAAAACCCGCTCTACTTTAAAGCCGCCACCACCAGATGAATTCTGGGTAATATCCTTAGGCGAAGGCTGCTTGGACCTGCACTTACAGGAAGTGTGCATTAAGGGCACAAGTAGGAAGGGCGGAGGAGCTCACGAGCGAATCTGGACACCCTCGAACTTGCACCCGTCAGCAAATAAGGAAACACAAGGGTAAAAGTGGAGGTCTTGGGTCTCGAATAGGGTACCAAGACTCTGCTTTGCTATAATTAGTCATATGCTGATGCAAGACTCCTACCTGCCCTCCATCATCAGCTTTCAACTCTCCACCATTTCTTTACTATCTCCATCCTCCAACCCACTCCATCATGCTCTCCCCGGATCCTTACTATTTCTGCTTACCCACTTCAGTCCCCCGACTGGTTATGTGTCAAACTGCTACTCTGGTGGTACCAACCTATTGTGAATTTACATTATGCTTTTAAATTGCAAAATCATACCAGGGCCACCACTGGCGGTGCCCCTGGTCCTGACTACTGACTTCTCACGTAAGTATAGTCCCAAATTCCCGGTATAAAACTTTCCGGCAAAGTAAATGAATAAATTACTGTTCTCCGAATCAGAAAGGTACAAACGTTTCTAAAGTTTTAGAAGGCATAAAGTTGTGAGAGATGGAATACAAGTGAGCTACCAAAAAAAAAAAAAGCAAATAAATAAAAAGAGGAACTTCTTCTTAGATAAAAGTAGGTGTGGTTTACTTACGAGACCTGTCACCTTTTAATCTCCACCCACTTTTGGTTCTCCGGGGCTTTTCCCCGTCCCAGAACAGCCCGAGTGTTATCCAGGTGCTGAGAAACAACAATGTGAGGAGGAACCGTGTCTCCATCATGGTTTTAGCTGTAATCTCCACTCTTCTTCACAGCAACATCACGCAAATCTCTGAGAGACGATGCTTATGTGCTATCACGCTATCATATTCATACCGAGTTCTTTCAGAAGAACAAGTACTGGAAGACTTCCGAGCTGCTCTTCCTCCCTAACTTCCTGCTGCCGTTTTTCTTTTCACCAGTTCCTCCAGTCCATCAGGAACTAACGCCATCCCGGATGAGACGTAGTGTCCCAGCGCTGGCTGTGGAGAAGGTAACCTGCATGTTGATTTGAGGTTTCAGCTGTCAGGACAAGGTGTGAGAGAGATAGTCACACATCAACGCTCCGTCAGCGAGTACCAGCACTTCCTGAGTCAACCTCAGCGCTGCCCCCCCTCCTCCTCCTCCTCCTCCTCCTCCAATGTTGATATAAAAACAGGAGATAAATCAGAGGCAGGGTTTCAATCCTGCAACCTTGAGACTGCCAAGTGTGTATCTGATTGTAAGAAGGAATTGTGTGTGTGCGTGTTGTGTGTGTGTAAGGGGGTGAAAAAAGGCAGAGCGAGAGACAGGGAGGAGGGAGGACAAAGCATGAGTGTCAAGTGTTCAGGTCAGTGAATCAGAGCTGAGAGAATTTCTCTCCTAAGAGACGCTGTGCTAATGCACTAATGCGCCGGTTTGAGCTGTTACGACTAAAACTACAACACAAAGCATCTTTACTCTGCAGTTATTGATCACACACACACACACACACACACACACACACACTCTCTGTATGTACTGAACGAGACTAAAGCATCATATCATCAGTTACATCTACCTCAGCACTTAAAGGGTTAAGGGTCCTTATCAGGTGCCCAGCAGTGGTAGTTTGGTGGTGCTGGGACTTGAACCCATAATCTTTTGCCCAGGGAAGTACAGTAGTAGCTGAGTGGCCAAGGTCTTGAAAACCACAAACATACACACACATACCCTCATCATCATAATTTTGGTCTATCTATCGATCTATCTATCTACCTGTCTGTCTATCTATGTCTGTCTATCTATTTATTTGTATCTATCTATCTATCTATGTCTATCTATCTATCTATCTATCTATCTATCTATCTATCTATCTATCTATCTATCTATCTATCTATCTATCCATCCATCCATCCATCCATCTGACCCACTACAGGATTAATACATTGTGTTCTCTTACTGATTCATTTCATTCATTTCTAGACAAATGATTCATTTTTTGAATGGGATTTGTTTCTATTTACAGATTTATTTATTTTAAATTATTTTACCTTTAATTATTATATTCTGTTCATCAAGAATGATTTATTTTTAACACTCAGTTCCTTCATTTTCTTGAAGTGATTCTTTTTTAAACAAATGACTCATGTTTTTCTATATTTGATTCATATCTGAACTTATCCCTGATTCACGTGTCTCAATACATAAAAACATTAAAATAAAAGGTGTTAAAAGGAACAAATGAGTAAAAAAAGAAACCCTGAAGTGTCATTTATTTTCCAGTTTTTCAATCAGATCAGCGAATCGGAAAGTCGTACAGTAAACACTCCTGATTAGTCGTCTAATTAAAACCTGACTCCATGATAAGAGCTCTGTTAGCAGACGTCGGCTTTGCACTTCCTGGTGCACATCGCACATATCGATTCGGTGTAATTAGCTCATTAGCTCGTTAGCCGTAAAGGTGGAAGGTATAGGAATGTTTTCATGGTAATTGGAGTGTTATGTCATTTCTGTTGATCTAATCAGGTTAATGATATTAAATAATTAGCAGCTAATTAGCAGCTTTATCCTATGAGATCAAAGGGGAATTAATAAGAGACTCAGTGTCTGTTAACGTCCAACACCTTAAACAGTGTTACAGGTTCGAGATTTTAATAACTAAATAGTTCTTTAAAATGATATAATGTTCAGTTACATCATCGAACGGGACTGAGAGAGAAAACCTACAACAATTTCTTTTTAATTAATTTAATTATTCATTATTTAATTTATTTATCTGCTAATTAGCTTATTAATTAATTAATTGTTTATTTAACTACTGTATTTCGTAAAGTTTAAGCGTTGTCCTAAACTGTCCTACAGTTGACGATTTGTCTAAAGGGCGCCATAGCAACCTCTCAGGAGTGATGTGTGAAGCTATGATGTATAGTTTAGAGACAGTGGTGAGACAGCTATGATGTATGGTTTAGAGACAGTGGTGAGACAGCTATGATGTATGGTTTAGAGACAGTGGTGAGACCAGCTATGATGTATGGTTTAGAGACAGTGGTGAGACCAGCTATGATGTGGGTTTAGAGACAGTGGTGAGACCAGCTATGATGTATGGTTTAGAGACAGTGGTGAGAGCAGCTATGATGTATGGTTTAGAGACAGTGGTGAGACCAGCTATAGTTTTGGTTAGAGATGTGAGACCATCTATGATTGGTTTAGAGACAGTGGTGAGACCCAGCTATGATGTTTGGTTTACCGTGGTGAGACAGTGGTGAGACCACCAGCTATGATGTGGTTTAGAGACAGTGGTGAGACCAGCTATGATGTATGGTTTAGAGACAGTGGTGAGACCAGCTATGATGTATGGTTTAGAGACAGTGGTGAGACCAGCTATGATGTATGGTTTAGAGACAGTGGTGAGACCAGGCTATGATGTTTGGGTTTAGAGACAGTGGTGTAGACCAGCTATGATGTTTGTTAGAGACAGTGGTGAGACCAGCTATGATGTATGGTTTAGAGACAGTGGTGAGACCAGCTATGATGTATGGTTTAGAGACAGTGGTGAGACCAGCTATGATGTGGGTTTAGAGACAGTGGTGAGACAGCTATGATGTATGGTTTAGAGACAGTGGTGAGACAGCATGATTGGTTTCGAGAGAAGTGGTGAGACCAGCTATGATTGTGGTTTAGAGACAGTGGTGAGACCAGCTATGATGATGGTAGCTAATGATGTGGGAAAGTGGTGAGACAGCTTGATGTGGGTTTAGAGACAGCGGTGAGACCAGCTATGATGTCGGTTATCTTGCAAAAGCTCTGCTAAAGACTTCTTTTAGGAAGAGAGCAAAAATCGTACATCTGGTTTTATTACCTTAAACGACAGACGCTAAAGAGACGAGTCAAATATGTAAATAAATAAATGAATGAATGAATAAATCAGCTGCCGTGACGACCCTGTGTGTCAAACTGAGAGCTTTTCATCAGCTGACCTTGTCTGGAGAATGTGTGATTTAACAGCAGCAAGCAATAAAAACTTCAGCTCTGTCTCTCCATCCGACAAGTCCCCTCCTTTCATCCATAATCATACCAGAGAAAGAGAGAGAGAGAGAGAGAGAGAGAGAGAAATAAAGTTAAACAAAGAAAGACAGACTTACAGATAAAGAAAAAAGAAAAGATCGAAAGGAAAAGAGATGTTAAGACATAGAAAAAGAGAATGAGCGAAAAAGAAAAAGGCAGAGGCATAAAAAGAAATAGAAGAGAGAGAAAAAATGGACAGATGACAGGTAAATGAGTATAATAATAGATTAATATATAAAAAAGAGAATGATGAGGAGAAATGAAAGCAACAATGACAAAGAGAAAGATATACCGATAGAAATCTGTCTTTCTCTCTCTCTCTCACACTGTCTCTCTCTCTCACTGTCTCTATCTCTAGCTTTGTGTCTCTATCACTTTTTCGGTCGCTGTATCTCTCTCTGTCTAGCTCTCTCTATCTCTCTTTTTCTCCCTCTGTCTCTCTCTTACACCCTTCATCTGTCTCTCCCTCTCTGTATTATCTACACCTCCAGACACTAATGATGTGATGATGTACAACACTGATGTAACTGTAATAAACAGAACGATGCAGCGGGAGACGCCGCAGGACCGGATTTACTTCCGACAAAATGTTTATAAAACAAAGTCACGTGACCAGAAACTTAATCCCGTCCAATCAGAGTTAAAGAAAAGAAAAACAAAGCAGTTTCTGTTAAAGGAGGACAAATTCATTAATTAGATTAAATAGATTCATTCCATTATTTATATTTTAGAGAGTATATGGAAAGACGGACAGATGGACAGACAGACAGACAGACGATAGATAGATAGATAGATAGATAGATAGATAGATAGATAGATAGATAGATAGATAGATAGATAGATAGATGGACAGATGGACAGATGAACAGACAGACAGACACACAGCTAGATAGACAGCTAGATAGACAGCTAGATAGACAGCTAGATAGATAGATAGATAGATAGATAGATAGATAGATAGATAGATAGATAGATAGATAGATAGATAGATAGATAGATGGATGGATGGATGGATGGACAGATGAACAGACAGACAGACACACAGCTAGATAGACAGCTAGATAGATAGATAGATAGATAGATAGATAGATAGATAGAAGATAGATAGATAGATAGATAGATAGATAGATAGATAGATTAGATAGCTAGATAGATAGATAGATAGATAGATAGATAGATAGATAGATAGATAGATGGATAGATGGACAGATGGACAGATGAACAGACAGACAGACAGACAGACAGACGGCTAAACAGACAGACAGACAGACAGACAGACAGACAGACAGCTACAGATAGATAGATAGATAGATAGATAGATAGATAGATAGATAGATAGATAGATAGATAGATAGATAGATGGATGGATGGATGGATGGACAGATGAACAGACAGACAGCTAGATAGACAGCTAGATAGATAGATAGATAGATAGATAGATAGATAGATAGATAGATAGATAGATAGATAGATAGATAGATAGATAGATAGATAGATAGATAGATAGATAGAGCCTTTAGGAGCCGATGGTCGTGTCCCTCAGTGATCTGATCAATCAGTCAGCTCACATTCTCTCTGTCCTTTACCAACATCCATCCACAAATCCCTCAATCAATAACAAACCAGACGTCTAAAGGTTAATGAGCGCAAAGTCAAACACAGGTCACCTCACACACACCTTTCACACACACACACACACACACACACACACACACACACACACACACACACACACACACAGACGCCTGAGGAAGTGCATGAATTATTGCACATCAAAATATTTATAAATATTCCAGCATTTAAACTGGTTTAATCTCTTGTGTCTGTAATAAAGTCAGTTATCAGAAACCTCCATTACAGACTGCACAAATTAATCAGAGTCGATACTAAACATCTGTCTGTTCTTAATACCCCATAATACTCCTGAAATACTCCATAATAGCCCTTTATACCTCATAAAACCAATGTAACACCCTATTATACTCCCGGAACACTCTATAATACCCCCCTCATACCCAATATAACCAATCTGATACCCCATAATACTCCTGGAATACTCTATAATACTCCTTTATACCTCATAAAACCAATGTAATACCCAAAAAATAATCCTGGACTACTCTATAATACTCCCTCATACCACATTTAACCGATGTAATACCCCATAATACTCCTGAAATACTCTATAATACCCCATTATACCTCATAAAACCAATGTAACACCCCATAATAATCCTGAAATACTCTATAGTACCCCATCATAGCCCATAATATGCCAGGAATATATATATATATCACACGTTCTCTGGAATTCATGTTGCAAGAAATTTTATTTCGCTTATTTAGTTAACATTTCCGGGATTCGGAACGCCCCCTACCGGAAACCAACGAAAATAATCTTTCAAATATTTTAGACTTCATATTGTTATTTAATGTAAGATGTAAAGTTGTTGAGTGAAAAACACCTCCGTTTAAGGATAAGATGTCCAGGGTGACTCTACAAAACAAGGATATGAAATGGATTATAAAGATTCAAGATGGTGTTGTTTCCATCGGCAGACGATGTTAAATTATTAACAATGATGTAATACCAACATCTCCCAGTAGAGGGAGCGTTAGCTTTAGAAGACTGAGCTACTAACAAGAACTACATTTTTACTGCCACTTGATCTTTATATAAATGTTTAATTTTTTTTCCATATAATTATGTTTTTTAGCCATATTGAAATTTAAACATTTACCTAAAGTTATAAAAGTAAATATTTGTGTATACGTCCCAAATAATAATTGTATTTTATAATTATTAATATTGTTCTATTATTTAATTAATATCATTATTATTATTGTTATTCTGTTTCTTCCTGTTATTTTTATTATTTCTGTTAATAACTTTATGTATTATTATTTACTATTTCTATTCACTGCATTTTTTTTGTCTCATTTATTTTTGTTCTTTTTTCACTTCTTCTTTGTCAGTTTGTTTGTGAATGTTACTGTGAGTGAACATGTATGATTTGTTTTTACTTGAGAAATCACAGATTTTATAAAGTTTAATTAACCGTAAGATAACAGGACATTTTAAAAAAATCCATTCATTAGTGTTGGTTTTGTCTGAAGCATTAAAACGTCCCTTACTAATGACGTCATCAGACGAGCAGGATCATTCAGTGCGATGCTGATTTGGAGCTCCATCCACATGGCTCAGTGTTTAATACTATAGAGCAGCAGTTTTCTGAGTGAGCAGCAGGGGGCAGCACTGTCTCACTGTTCCTCCCATCTCAGCCTCAAAGCAGAGTCACGTGAGAAGAGTTTCAGTGGGACCAATTACTGAGTCCCATAAGCCGCCCTGAATGTTAATAATTAATGCAGATTGTTTTTAAACTAACATCCAAAAAGCGTTTATTACAGAACCGGAGTCTGTCCTGTCGTGCACATCAGCCCACATCTGTCCTATCCTATCCATCAGCCCATATCTGTCCTATCCTATCCATCAGCCCACATCTGTCCTTTCCTCTCCATCAGCCCAGGATTAACTAAGATCAACTTTAATCCTAATCAAAAGATCCCAGAGATCAAGAGATGAAGAAGAAGATGAAGAAGATGAAGAAGATGAAGAAGAGGAAAAAGAGAAAAAGTAAAGGAAAAAAAAACGACTTTAGTTTATTTAAAACATTTTAGTAAAGAAATTCCATCTTAAAATTAGCAAGTGATCTAAGATAATGTGAAATAATCTGAGATAATGTGAGATGATCTGAGATAATGTGAGATGATCCAAGGTGATATATGTGGAGATGATGATGTGAAATGACATGAGGGTATGTAAGATGATGTGAGGTGATATGGGGTGATATTGGGTGATATGAGACGATATGAGATGATGTGAGGTGATATAAGGTGATGTGAGATGATATGAGATGATATGAGTTGTGAGATGATCTAAGGTGATGTGAGATGATCTAAGGTAATGTGAGACAATCTGAGGTGATATGAGATGATGTGAAATGACATGAGGGTATGTAAGATGATGTGAGGTGATATGGGGTAATATGAGATGATATGAGATGATATGAGGCGATATAAGGTGATGTGAGATGATATGAGATGTGAGATGATGTGAGTTGTGAGATGATGTGGGTCTTTCTGCTTCATGTCTTTATGTAAATCTGCTGCTGAATCTTATTTCTCTAATTCCTTTAATCAGAGCTGTGGGAATAAATGGCAGCTGCTAGGAAGTGTGTTAAGATGTAATTAAGGAACTGATTAAATTTCGGTGAACACAAAAAGACGAGTTCCTGCCAAAAACACAGACAGACAGAGGAGTTGGTGTGAAGGGCGTGTTCCTACACCCTATTCTGAAGGACGCTAAACACAGGGGAACGCTGGACATAGACAAGAAGCAGAAACGAATCTCAGAACACAGCAAACCTTCAGCAGTCTTCAGAAGTCTGAGCAACCTGTGGGGTTCTGCTCCAGACAGCCAAGAACCAAAACCTGAGACTAAAGTGAGAAACTACACAGAGAATAGACAATGTTAAACAATTTTATTAGAAAGCAAAGAACCCTTAAAGCAACAATAAATAAAGAACCAATAAAGAAACAATGAAGAACCCTTAAAGAAACACTAAAGAACCCTTAAAGCAACACTAAAGAACCAATAAAGAAACACTGAAGAACCCTTAAAGAAACACTAAAGAACCCTTTAAGAAACTCTAAAGGACCCTTAAAGAAACACTAAAGAAGACATACTGAAGAACCCTTAAAGACCTTAAATGGACACCGGACCAAATAATTGAAAACTACAGAAATTGTTCTGAAAGTGTTTTTTGTGTGGTTTGGTGGGAACCGCTGTTCTAAGATGATTAACATCTGTACTGTGTAGTTTTTACTGGTTTGGGCGTTTGGTCATTAATGATGAAATGATAATTAACAGACAGATAAATTAGCAGCCGATCTGAGTGAAAATGACGTCATTTTTATCCCACTCTGTGTTGCCAGATTGGGCGGGTTCCCGCTAAGTGTTGTCAGATTGGGCGGGTTCCCGCTAAGTGTTGTCAGATTGGGCGGGTTTCCACTTAATTATGCCAGATTAGGTTTTGTTCCAGCTCAGTGTTGCCAGATTAGGTTGGGTTCCAGCTCAGTGTTGCCAGATCAGGTTGGGTTCCAGCTCAGTTTGGCCAGATTAGGTTGGGTTCCCGCTGAGTGTTGCCAGATTGGGCAGGTTCCCACACAGAGGTCTGCTATTATAGTAAGATCACAGCTACTAAAATATAAATTTCATCAGCACATCTTAAATTTTCTATTCTCCTGTGTGCACAAACTGTAGAAATCTTAAAAAAACACTAAAAAACCCCTAAAAAACACTAATCAGCCCTTAAAGAAACACCAAAGACCATTTTAAAAAACACTAAAAAAAACCTTAAAGAAACACTGAAGAACACCTGAAGAAACACTGAAGAACCCTAACAAAAACCCCTTAAATAAACAATAAAGAACCCCAAAAGAAACACTAAAAACATTGAAGAACCCTTAAAGAATCTAGATTTAGTGTAATATACCATATTTAACAAATCTTTTCAAAAATCCCAAAGACTTTTTTAGTACTTTACTTTAAGTAATTTACATCTTCTGAACATTAGCAAGGAGGGTTCTAGAAATAATATTACAAAAAATGTTCTAGATTTAGCACTGATAACTAAACTTCGTTAGAATGTAAGACACATAAAGAAGTTTTGGAACTGTGTTTAAGCTTTTTAGTTGTGTTCCACCTTGAACCTTTTTGAACACTGTGAAAGAAAGTTCTAGATGTAACCCTAGTGAAGACAGTTCTGGATTTCATAAAACACCATGAAAAAAAAAAAAAGGAAAGTGTTACAGCTAAGTTCAAAAGTGTCCACCGAAAACCTTCCATGAAAGAACATTCCAAGTTTAAATCTTTGATGGCAAGTTCTAGATTGACATTTTCATTTCTGGCATATGATCCAGAGCAACTAACATTTTTTCAACTGAGCAGTCAAGGGTTAAGGGGTTTGCTTAAGAGCCAAGCCGTGGCAGCTCGGTGGTTCTGGGAATTGAACCTTTCAACCTTTTCATTCAATCAAACACCATAACTGTCAAACACCATAACTACTTCTTTAACACTAAAAGTAACCATGTTCTAGCTTCCTGAACTTTACGAAACTCGAAAGAAAATGATAAACCTGGTCTACTTAAAGCCTTCGTTAGATGAGGGTTCTGGATTTAAAACTATAATGAGTTCCAGATTAAACTATAATAGAACAAAGTCCTAGATACAGAGATCCTCTGTGAAGTTTGTTTTTAAATAGACTATTAAGAAAACACATTAGGTCTCTGGATTCTTGGGTTCTAGTACAATCCTTTTAAAGAGGGTTGCACTTGGAACCTTTAATTGTAAAAGGGAGACATTCTGGTGCAGGGTTACACACAGACCCTGTTAGGATAAAGTATTTATGATGTTAAATAATAAATTCAGAAATCAGGATTGGACAAAGGAATGAGACAAAGACAAAAGCACACACACAGACACACACACACACAGTAATGAAATGCAGTTCCTCTGAGGCATTAGCAGATGAGTTTGTGTGTTGGTGGGGTATATGGGGAAGCAGTTATAGGAACAGAGGGACGTCAGATTCACCCAGGTGAGTTGTGGGGGTTAAATAAACGAAGGATGAAGGAGATTCTGAAGTGCTATTTCCATATCCATAATCATAACTCTCAAGAAGTCCATGACACCCAGCAGAGCAGGGGAACAGAAGGGTTCCCTCACGCAGAGACGAAGGTGACAGAAGCAGACGGGTCTTCCCGTAAAAACGCCTCTCCCTCCCCTCCTCCACGGCAGGGGCCCAACGGCTTTGTGTCAAATCGTCCCACACCTCCATACTCCTCTGCACACCTCCCCTTTCCCCACTTTATCCCTTCATCCTCCTCTGAGCCGATGGTAATAAACCTCCACATTTATGGTAAAACCGCAGTTACTTTATAAGATGTCCCTTCCTTTATATACCCGGTATACCTGATAATGTCTTAAATGTTACATGGTTTCATACAGACCTCTAATGATGTTAAGTGTTTCACCTACAGTAAAGTTCTACTTCTCAGCTTTTGTTAAAAAAAAGGTTTCTCTAGTGCCTTCAGCAGTGACCGGCAAAAAAGACCAACGATCTCCTTGGCAGGGAGATTTATGACAAACTAGAAAATAGAGTAAGAGGCAGAAATGACAGTGGCAGAAATGGCAACTGCTGGGATTAAGCAATTAGCCGACTGAGCGGCCAACAGATTTTTAAAAAACTTAAAAGTGTTACAGGAGTTTTTTAAAAAGCAGCAGCTTCCACTTGAGATAAGTGATTCCGGTAACACGTTGGCACGTAGCGGGTTCTGCTTCCTCCCAGTGCAAATATGAGACGGTTTTGAACGATGGCCAACCTTGGCTGAGCACCATATCCGGGTTTTGGCACCACATTATAACGAAAAGCGTTATAAGATGCATTAAGAGCTTGTTCTGGTAGCCCTGTTAAGGTGTTGGACTGCTGAACAGAAAAATGTGGGTTCAAGTCCTAGCCCCAACAAAATGCCTTAGTTGGGCCCCTGAGCAAGGCCATTAACTCTTATCCGCTATGTTAAATAAAAAAGGGATTATTCAGAATAATGACCTAAAAACATTCGTAACCAAAAGTCAGTTTCCATTTGCAGGTGGGACTAATGTTTAAAAGCAACTCTAAATGGATGAAATGTAACGAAATGTAACATGGTCATGTGACTTGCTGGGAATTGTGGGTAATACAGCTCAGTGAATGATTTGTTTCTTTATCATACTGAATGATTTTCATCTCTGTTGGAGTTTAGACTGGTCTGACAGATGATCAGATGTGAAAGACAGATTGATTTCTTTCCCTCGATTGTGTTTGCTCAGTTCTCCACATCAGATATGGATCCCGTGCCACGGCCGGCGTGACATCCTCGTCAAACTGACACTCTCTCAATAAAGCTGTCAGAGTGTTTTCAGCAGTGAAACACATCCGAAAGAAAAAAAAAGATGTGGCGTGACTCCATGAAGCCACACGGGAAAAGCTGCCTGGTGTAAGAAGATGATCGGACAAACGGTGTTGACCCCTAAACACGGCTAGTCTCTTCTGCAATCTTTTTTTAGGTTGATAAAATTTACATTATCAACCTAGAAACGTCTAGACAAGTCAACAAAAAACAGCGGTCGTCCTCTTGTCCTCCTCTAGCCTCTAAAACCATAAACATTCAGTTTGAGTTAAAGAAACTGGAGAAGAAAATTAAAATTCCCCAGCGATGCTTTTAATCCATCACCATGAGGGTAATTACAAATTAGCTTGCAGACGTCATGTTCTCCAGGCCAGTAAATGTCACTGAGATGCTCCTTTTCAGGTTTCTGGCACTTTTTTTTAAGGTCAAAGCTTGAAAACAAGATTTTTGGACCTTGTAGTGAGAAACAAGCAGAATTAAAATATTAAAGGAGGGTGAGGTTCATACGGCCATAATAATAAACAAACTCTGTGTTTAATGCAGTGCTGCTGTTACCATGACGACCAACTGAGCTGATTAGCTAAAAAAATTAATGTTAAATTTTGTCACTGCTTCGAAATGTTTACTTTCTTCTTTTACAGAACAAACAGGCAAAATCAGTCAAGAGATTTGATCCTGAGTGGGTGGGGCCTAATCTCTTCTCTGTCAATCAGAAAGGCAACAGCCAATCAGAGGCAACTGTGAAATCATGTATGCAGAGGAGGGGAGATACTGCAATGACCTGAGCACATTTAAAACCCGGAAAGAAGAAAAAAAGAGGAAGGAGGTGGAAAGTGAAAGTAAAAGAAAGAAAATGAAAGGAAAAGAAAAGAAAGGAAAACAATGAAAGAAAAGACAAGGGACGGAAGAAAACTAAATCCGTAAAAGAAAATATCAAGGGAAGGGAAGAGAAAAGGAAGGAAGAAAGGTACGAATGAATGACAAAGAAAAGGGGAAGAAATTAGATAAATAACGAAGGAAGGGGGGAAGGAAGAAGGGGGGAAGAAAAATGAAAGAAGGAAAGCTGAAATAATAGAGGGTAGGAGAATAGTAACAGAAAACAAAAAGGTAAGAAGAAGAAGAGGAAAAAAGAAAAAGGCAAGAAAGAAAGTAAAAAATAAATGAGGAAGGATGGAAGGAATAGGAAGAGAAAAAAAAAGAAAGAGGAAGGAAAGGAGAAGAAATAATAAAAGGTAAAGAAGGAAGGAAAAAGAGGGTTAAAGGACAGAAGGATATTACTAACAGTTGAAAAGAAAAAAAGGAAAGGAAAGGAAAAGAAAGAAAAAGGAGAAAGATAATGTGGAAAAAAGGAGAAGAAAACGACAAACAAGACAGCAAGGAAGGGCTTTCTTTAAATATCTTTTAGCTTTTACACACACACACACACACACACACACACACACACACACACACACACACACACACACACAGCCAGTCCTGTGGGAATGCATGCATGGCCAGACCGGGACGCTCTCTATGTTAAAGCTATAGTCATTATCTGCAGCTCGGTGACATTTGGACATCCAGGAGGGCATCAGAGGAAGAATCCCCGTCCCCCCAGCCCCCAGCCCCCAGCAGCCCCCCGTCCCCTCAGCTCTACTCCTTCCTTGACATCTAATGACAGTTTTATCATAACTCTTTATTACTGTTCCCAACCTCAAATTCCAAATTATGTAAATGTACCAGCGCTTCACACTCTGAAGAGCCTTTGTGTGTTTTTTTTCCGGTGAGCTGAAGCGTGAATCCAATTCCTCTCCACCTGCTCATTAATGAATTGCTTGGTTACGGTTCGAGTTACGCTTCAGAAACCTTCTCAGGAATTTCTATTGCAACCTCTATTTTTTCGTACTAAATCTCTCACCTTCTCATAAAGCTGTAATAAAGTCACCATGCAGCGCTGAGGCAGACAGTTAACAAGCGTCCACCCGATTCTCTGAAGGCAAAACGAAGGAATGCAGAAGTTGTTATGACCTCCAGGATTTCAGCCAAGCATTATAATGACGATTACACTTCCTGCTCTGTTGCTTCCTGTACAATTAAGCAGCTAAAATAAATACTCCACTTTTTAAACAGCTCCGTCACAGAGAAATAAACGATCCGCTCGTCTGCGGTGGTGAGGGTGCAGATGAACAGATGGAGTAAAGGACACCGAGAGTTACGGGTGATGGAAAGACACTGAGTAAGCATGTGTGTGTTTCTGTCATGGACGGAGTCCAATGTGGAATATTTTGTGTTGAGACCTGATCATCTGAGCTGCAGGACTTAAACAACCGAAAACTAATACATACATTAAATTAATACTTTTTCTGTAAAGGATAGAGATAAGTATGAAGAAGAAAGGAAGGAAGGCAGGAAGAAAGGAACGAAGGTATAAATGCATAAATAAAGGAATGATGAATAAAGGAATCTGTAAAAGAAAATATCAAGGAAAGGAAAGAGAAAAGGGGGAAAGAAAGTGAGGCTAAGCAGATGGAAGGTAGGAGAATAGTAACAAAAAACAAGAAGTTAAGACGGTAATCTAAAAGGAAGGGGGGAAAGAGAAAGAAAGAAATAAGAAATAAGGAAGGAAGGAAATTTCAAAAATGAATTGTTGACAAAGAAAAAAAGAAAGAAATGAGAGAGGGGTGGAGGAAGGGAGGGATGAAGGGTGTGATAAAGAAAGGAAGGGTAAAAAAAATAGAAGGTAAAAAGATAGTGATAAAAAAAAAATAATAAGGATAGTAACAGGGAAGGAAGCAAAAAGAAAGAAAGTAAAGAAGTGAGTAAGGAATGAAAGAAGTAAACAAATAATTGAATGAAGAATGAACAGAAGAATAAAGGAATCGATAAAGATGGAGGAGAGAAAGGAACTAAAAGGTCTATGTAAGAAAAGGTTATTATCCCTTCATCATTAGTGCAGCGTGAATGATAATACTGCGGTACTGAACATCTGTAGTACTGTAGGTAAACCAAAAACCACACAGTGGCTCGTAACTGCAGGTCTCCTAACAGATCTAAAGGTTAACAGCATGGCTGCTGGGTTTCCGGAACAGTCCACATGAGGATGGGATTTCTTGCCAGCTTCTCATCTCTCTAATGGGGCACCAGGGGAGAAAGCAGAACAAAGCTGCCTGGAACCGGAAGAACAGCATGTCGTTGGAATGGCACCTGGAAAGGGCTCTTGACACCAATTCAGACTCCTGTTTAAGTAAAAGGTCTGGATTGGAAGATCTGTTTAAAGATGTCACAATTGTCTTGTCACAGTCCGTCTTTCTGGTATCATCATTATGCTTTTGAACTGTCCTGGAGGATGCCAAAAACTTCAACCCTTTAAATCACTAAAACACTAGAGACAAACCTATCAGGAAGGATAAGGAGAAAAGAATTGTCTGTGACCACCAACTGCAAAATTGTTCCCTTTGTGGGACTGTCTTGCTTTTGACCTTTTAGTGAACTTGTTGACACTTCTAGTTTCTCATCTCTGTAATGGGGCATCAGGGGAGAGAGCAGAGCAAGCTGCCCCTTTCCTGGAGAAAGCATGCCTCTGGAGTAGCACCTGAAAAAGGGCACCAATCTTCAGGGCCTGGGTTTTTCCTACACACATAAAGGTTTTAGAGGAGGAGGAATGATGTCCCTGAATAGTGGTGATAAAGTCCACTGAATCATCAGATCAATGGTTGTGAAAGAATAAACAATCAATTCACAGCAATTTGTCTGGTTTAGAAGTATCGTGTATATGATGTGTTGTTGTAAGTCATGACTACCGCTCTACATCTGAAGGGAGACACTTTATCACAATTCAGGGCTAATCTTGGGAAGTGACAAGTGTCCACTGGTAAATTTCTAAAGATATAATATTACTAACAGACCTGTGCGATTCTGGTGGTCACTGGCAAGCATGGTGCTGGGCTGTAGGCATAAGTGTCACTAGTGTCTGTTTCTTTCGTAATTCCAAGGTCACTGTCGCCACCAGATCCAGTCTGTATCCAGCCTAGTTGGTGGATCAGCAATTGGAGACAATAAGGCAGTTTCCCAGTGATGACCTTATCCTCTAGACGGCCATCCAGACAAGACCACCGGAAGTTTGCTGCAGCATGGATAACCTACTGGTTTATTTAAAAAAAGGCTACTCGGTTGTTACACCGATATGTGACTCAAAGCACTTTTGTACGTCACTCTGGACAAGAGCGTCTGCCAAATGCTGTAAATGTAAATGTAGGTGGTTGAGGTGGATGAGTATGAAGATAGTGAGTCTAAGCTCTACGACAATCAAGCAGCCACTGCTGGGCCTCTAGGCAAAGCTTTCAATCCTTAATTGCTCAGTTGGATAAATCAAAAGAAAAATGTTCTTCGCTCGGAATAAGGGAATCTGCCAAATTCCAGAGATGTAAATGTAAAGGAGGTCTGGCTGGAGCCAGGCCAAGGTCATTCCGTAGGGCTGTGCTAGTGCTCCTCCTGTCCCATTTGGTCCCAAGGAGCATATACATTTCTGGCAGGTGAAGGTTAAGGGTCTTGCAATGGCAGCTTGGTGGTGCTGGGATTTAAATCCCATGATATTCCGATTAGCATTCCAACACTTTATTTACTGAGATATCCACTACCACTGGAGCAGAAACCAGTCTTGCTGCTGGATGGTTGCCCAGCCCGTATCCTGGTATTACATACATGCTCCTGAAAAAGTGCTGGGATACAGATCAACTGCCCTGCAACAACACATATGGATGTGCTGCATCCTGTCCTGAAGAAGCTTGTATACTTGTGAAACCTGTTTGGGTTGCGGGTACCGCCTCAATCTCCAGTAGTGCCATGGACTAGAGACAAATCAGTCAGGAAGGATAAGGAGAGGTCAACTGTCTGTGGCCACCACCCGAACTACCATCCCCTTTTTGTGTTTTTCTTTTTTCTTTTTTAATGAACTTGTGGACATTAACTTAAACCAGAGCAGTTAAATTCCTAATATCCCTTAAATATCCCTGAAGTTTAACCGACTTGGAGATATACTAATAATTTTTTTAATAGCATCTAACCTGTAAGGCCATTGTGTTAGCCGAGCATCTTTAGTATCTTGAAAAATCTATTGTTATTTATTTTACTTTTAAAAACAAAGGGGAAAAAAAATCAAACGTGTTGTTTATTAAATCTTATTATGCCCTGCAATCAAGCGATTAAGTAAACAGAAGTGCTTTTGTTTTTCTTTCAGTGCCAGATTTCATTACAGGCATCAATTTGATCCATCTGAAGATTCTAATGGATTTTACTCAACACACTCGCGTTTTACAAAACGGCAACACAAAACATCTTGATTACTATTGGAATTTTGGGAAGAGACATTCATTACAGCTCGCTGAGCTTGTGAACGTGTGCAAAGACCAGCGGCGATCGATCTCTCCGCACAATCAATCACGTATTCCACAGCTCCGTGTTTGGATTACTCTTTTGAGCCAAAGCCAAGCGCGGCCGGTTGACTGAAGGCGGATCAATGCGGAAGATAACCGAATTCAGAATGACTAAAAAAAAAAGAGAGAGAGAGAGAGAAAGAAGAGACGGAGGAGAAGAAGCAGCTGGTGTGAAAATGCAGAAAAAATGCTGTGTAAAGTTTCAGTTCGTCAATGAAGATGTCTGTCATTGGATTGGCGTCATGAATGAAAGGAAACATTCGACCCACAGTCCCTAAGCACAGACCTGGTATTGATCTCCTGCTTTCCTGAAGGACTCCATGTTACCACTTAAAGTTCAAGGAGTCCAAAAGCTATTAGATAAATAATTAGGGTGGGTAAATAAGTAATGCTCCACTTGAGAAACTCCAGTGATGTAACCTTACAAAACAGTGACACATGCAGTGTCAGCACTCATCCAATCAGAGCTGAGCGGGATTTATCCACTCTCCCTGCTGCTCCGAGCTGACTGGTTAACAAAAAGTCAGATAGTCACACATGGAGATGTTAACTTTAACTTCACATGTCTGTATACACAGTCTCACGGGAGCATACGATTGGTCAGTGCTGCTCTAGTTGGCGATGAGTAGCATAAAGATGCGCTGGAGCCGGAAATCTGGTGCAGAATGAATCTGTGGGCGTGGCCAGTAGGGGGTATGAGTTAAACTTATGTCTGGTGATAGCAGAAATAGAGCTTACATTTGACCGGTCATTAAGCACTTACCACAGAGGGTACAACAGTGGCAGTTGGTGGTCTTTTTATTTAAACCCATGATCTTCTGGTAAGTAATCTTAACCACTGAGCCACCATTTTACACACAAGTGGCCTTGCTTAAGAGGATAGCAGTGGGAGTTCGGTGGTCATGGGATTTGAACCCATGATCTTCTGGTCAATGGGCAAACACCTTAATCACTATGGTAGCGTTTTCCACCAAATGGTTATTGTCGTTGGTCAGGGGCCCGGAAGTGGCAGCTTGGTGGTCTTGGAATTTAAACCCATTAGTTTTATGGGTTTAACTTCCCGCAGAAGGCTTAATGTCGTTGCTCAGGGGCCCAGCAGTGGCAGCTTGGTGTTCTTAGGATTTTAACCTATTATTTTCATGGGTTTAACTCCCCAGAGAAGGATTAATGTTGTTGCTCAGGGGCCCAGTGATGGCAGCTTGGTGGTCTTGGGATTTGGACTCACGATCTTACGGTCAGCAGACCAACTGTGTTCGTTACCCACAGCACCACGACCCTGATGTGACCCGGAGCAGTCAGACTTTAAACATGTGAATAAACCAATGTGGTCGTTATCTGAGTAAATTTACACTTGTGTGACTTCACAAATTGACGTGTTGGTGTGTAATATTTCATTCCAAACTATTTTCTCTTCTCCATCTGCTTTATTTTGGAGGACTTCATTTTGGAGGAGTTCGTCTACTCCGAGCTGTCAGTCAGATCCGATAGAAGAAGAAGCTCTTATCTCTTCACTGCCGGTGGACTGCTGGAGTAATTCTGTGAAGATGATGTTCTGTCACGGTTTAATAGATGGAAATACTGGAAGACAGCTAAAGATTACAATTCTTTAAATTTGTGTGTGTGTGAACACGTGAGTACTTTGTGTATTAGGTAAAATTGATTAATGATCACACAGACCCCTTCTCCACTGGTCCTCCAACTACCACCACCCCCAGTTCTCTTCTTTATCAAAGCCTAGGGTGACTAATGCGTGTGATCCTAAACCTCTATCTCTCTCTCTCTCTCTCTCACTCTCTCTCTTTCTAATTCAGTCTCTCTTATTAAATCTTGTTCACTGTCTCTCTATTGTCCATAGCACTCTGAATGTCCATCTATCCATCCATCTCTCCTGTCTTTATGATCGTCCCTGTCTTCAAGTCTCAGGGTCTCTTTCACCACTCATTCATCATTCCTATTTATTTATCTATTTCTCTGTCTCTCTCTCTCTCTGTCTCTCTGTCCTCCTCACTCTCTGTCTGCCTATCTTTTTCTGTCTGTCTCTATCTCTTTATTTTGTCTGCCTGTGTCTCTCTCTCTCACTCTCTCTCTCTCTCTGTGTCCCTTTCTCTTCCTCTCTCACTCTCTCTCTCCTCCTTACATTTTTCTCATCATCTTGTTTTCTCTTGCCAAAATCCTGAAATGCTTTTATCTGTGGTTGATAAGTGTTTGTGTGTGTGTGTGTGTGTTTACTTCACAGTTGTATAACCCTGCATGTTTATTCATTTCTTCACACCACTGCCTAACCACTGTGATGTAATGCCACAGCGTCTCCATTTAGAGACAGACAGAAAGGACAGCCGATGCGTCTCTTTAGAGAACCTCCAGCTGAGACAGACACAACCCTGGCAAAGCGTTCTGATTTATCACAGCATCATCACGTGCTAGACTGAGTCCGAGAGGAAACGGCGGGAAAAACTCAGCCTATATCATTCTCTGTATTTTACAAACACACACACACACACATAAAAACACACCAAGGGTTGTCAATGAGATGACAGTAATGATGGACAGATAGCTTAAGGCGAGCTGAAAAAAATGTGGAAGATATTCACACATCACATACGTCAGCCTAACAGGAACAGCCCCCCACCCACAACACACACACACACACAGACACACACACACACACACATGAACACACACTTGACAGAAGCAAACATATGTCCTGTCAGGGCCGTGCAATAATACTCTCTGTTAGAGTCACTGGAGAGTAACATGCTGGCCCTGCACTTTAGCCTCCACCTGGTCGCTAGTCATTATTTACAGCCGGTTGCTATGGTTACCCTGGTTTCCATGGTTAAACAATTTAAAGGATGAATCTCAAACACCAAATTTAAGAATTAAAGTATTTACTAACTTCTTAAAACTTTATTCCGGCAGAAAGGATCATTCATTCTAACCCTTATTAAAAATTAATCACTGATTTATTGGCCAGTTCTGAAATTTACTTCCCTAAAATTAGGTGATTAATCCTAAATTGATGTAAATCATTTGAGTTGGTTCATTTAAATGATTCATTTATTTTAACAAATAGACCAATACTTAACTTAAATGTCTGACTTAAATGATTCTTAACTGATTCACTGTCTAAGACATGAGCAGCTCCTAGCCGAGTGTAGTATTAATTCACAAACACTGACTCTTTTTCAGGATTTTCAGGATTCTAAAAGGATTCTAAAGGATTCAAACACCGACTCACTAAACAGGAAAAGAGTGAATTTCAGTCAAGATTCATAGTAAAAAATGACTCATAGTAAAAATGACTAATAATAAGAAATCATTTCCTGAAATGATTCTCTGAAATGAAGTCAAACCTTAACCGAAAGAGTACAATAATCAAACCTATACCGAAAGAGTAACTATATGACACTACAGAAATATTCACTGACTCAATTACTGACTCACCGAAAACCGAATAGTAGTGAATCTTTAAGACCTGAGTTATTGACTCGAACACTGAAGCCATAAACAAGAGATGACTGAATGACAAGCTTAATGGCTGAAACGATTCCCTGAGTCAAAAAAGTCACTCTGACTCAAACTCTGTATTGCCAAACACAAGATTCAGGACTGAAAAGATTCAATGATTCAAACACTGACTTCCTGGTTGAAATGATTCCCTGAGTCAAACCCTAACTCAACAAGTGAATCAAAGAAAGATTCTTTCGCCGAACATGATAGGCGTGAATCTTCCAGGACTAAAGTGATTCACTGACTCGAACACTGAACAAGAGAGAAGTGAATACTATTCAAAAGCTTTATAGCTAAAACGATTCCCTGAGTCAAATCCTAACTGAGGGACTGAATTAAACTGATGATCACCGACACCAAACAAAGATAAATCTAAAGATTCAGAACTAGTCAAACACTGACAAACTGACCAAGTGAATGCTACATCCGCCATTTTGATACTGACACATGACAATTACTGATTTCCTGATTTACTGAGCGGTTAAATAAGACACAAATGAAAGAAATTTCAGTCATGACAAAAATGTGAAAATATCACTCGGAAACTCTTACTTAGTTTTTAGTGACTGTTCAATGGTCTATTAATCAATGGCTGTTTGTAGTACAAGTCCCCTGGAACGAGTTGTCCTTCTGACCAATCATATCGCTTCCTCCTGAAACGTCCCGGGACCAGATCCGAACAGTCCCCAAAACCTTGCTGGTCTCGAATAGGAACTGATGATATCAGTGGGCGGGGCTTCCACCACAGACCACAGTTTGTGAGGCACCTTTTTTAGGTAACACATGAATTAACCAGAGGAATTAATCAGTTCATTAGTGATCGACAGAAGAGACTAACGCTCTTCATCAGGACCACCAGAAAATCTAAGTCAAGTAAAAAAAATTAATTAGCGTGAGAAAAAAACTGCACATGAGGAAATTCCAGAACAAGCGATTCCAATCACATGTTGGTGTCGTGGCTGATTTTGCTCCCTGCCAGTCCAAACGTGAACCAGTTCAGAACGACTTCACCTCTACGATGTTTAACCCTTTGTGCTTTCCTGAGCTGGCAGAAATCTGAATGCCCTTTCCGCATCCTTGAGTTGTTGGAACTGGGCATAAAGCCAGACAGCTATCAGCTCCGTTTTGTAACCATCAGCACTTTACCCCTTACGGCAATGTCATCCTGACGTCCTGTCCTGCAGCGAATCAGATCGGACCTCGAACATGGATGTGTACCAGAAATCAGATACAATTTCCCAGATGTTCATCAGTACAGTATTTAGTGAGGAAATGAGCACAGTATTTACTCCATGGGTCGATAATAGCTGCTTTATGTTTGTTAGCGAGTGGGACAGTGTGGAAACGCTGATATGGGCTCCCGTTGTGGTTTAATGTGCAGAAATTAAGATAAATGATAGACGGAGCCCAAGATCACAGCTTCACTAAAGCCACCTTCCCTCATTAATGCCTCATCAGTGTGTTTTAGTGGCAGAGGAGGAGAGGTAAATGAGGCTTGATTGCCAGACGATGTCATGGGTGAGTGTGTTTAATCAAAGGACTGTTGAGTTTTAGGTGGGGGGGGGGGGGGGGGGGGGTAGCACAGTGGCTAAAGTGTTGGATTGCTAATTGGAAGATCCAGAGTACGAGAAGTAGCCATAGACCGCAATGGAGCTGTTTTGTATTCATGTACACCAGAGGCGTGTGTGTTGCATCATTTAGCCTCCAATTTACCTCTCAAATAATCTAGTATTCTTTTTATACTAATAAAACGGTGAAAAAACGATTAGCAAGATTTCCAAAAAAAAAAACATAAAACAGTTATTAAAATTAATTATTAAAGTTAGTAATTAGTAACTAACTACAGTATAAACTTCTCGAAACAGGATAATTGACAGAGTTAATCATTCCCTCTCGTATTTAACTCTCGCTTCCTAAAACTGATTTCTTTCCTTTAATATTTTCTCCATTGTGAGCTTTCGAATGTATTTTAATATTATTTTAATACATTTTAAAACACTCCAAATTTTATTTTTTATAATGACAAAAGTCTCCAAAAGCTCCAACGGCAAACAGGCGACGGAGATGAAGAGGAGATCCGGGCAGCGGCTCTGAGTCTGATGGAGCGACTGATAGTCAGCATGTGTTTCATTTCCTAAAAGCTGTTCAGAGTCCGAGCCAAAGAAAACATCAACAGTCTCTCTCTCTCTCTCTCTCTCTCTCTCTCTATGTCTCTCTTTCTGTGTCTTTATATCTCACTCTCTCCCTCTCTCTTTCTTTGTGTGTATATTCTTCTTTCATTCGCTTGCTTTCTTTCTCTTTTACGCTTACTTTCTCTCTGTCTCTGTCTCTCTCTCTCCCTGTCTGTATGTCTCTCTTTCTGTCTCTCTCTCTCTCTCTGTCTCTTTGTCTCTCTTTCTGTCTGTCTCTCCCTCTTTCTCTGTCTCTATATCTCTCTCTCTCTCTCTCTCTCTCTCTCTCTCTCTCTCTCTCTCTCTCTCTCTCTCTCTCTCTCTCTCTGTTAATGGCTGTTAATTGTGCAGAGTTTACAGAATTGACCAGAAAAGCGCTTCATGGATGAATTAAATTTATTGTTTAAAAGGCATCAGCAGGATTTAGACACTTTCAATTACACTGATTAAACAACGTCAAACTGCAGACGAAAGAAAGACGATAAAACAGACGGCTGGTTTAAAGAGACGGGAAATAAGTGGACACTTAGCACTAATGAATATGTTTTTCAAATGAATTAATTTATTGATTAATTAACAATTATTAACGATGTCTAGACTTTAGCCTGTATTTAAATATCTTTATTTGTTTATTTCCCAAAAGAATCGAACGGGTTCATTAATTAACATCACTCACTTACTTGAGTATTTATTTTATAATTAGGACATTAATGGATAATTAATTAATCTTTTTATTCCTATTGGCATTTTTTTAAAGCAAATTAGACAATTAATTATTTCATTGATTGGTTGAATTAAATATTGAATTTATATGTTATATGTATAACTTTAGAAGACATGAAGGACAAAAAGGCTGCACAGACGCAAAACAACCTGTCCCTTATTACATGTTAAAATGAGTTTTTTTCAGGTCCTGCTGTTATAAGCGCTGGCGAAACACTTCCTAGTTACTCATTTGTAACATAACATTTGTTTTCTCATGTTTCTCATGCATAAAGTTTGACAATTCTATGCCATTTCCTCTATCCGGGCGTGGCCTGTAAAGACAAGCACATCTCGCTACTCAGGCTTCATGTTTCCTTACGGATACCCGCCATGTTTGACCCATGTATTAACGTGAATAAAGACATAAAGGACAAAAACGCTACACAGACGCGAAACAGAACCCCGATGTCTTGGTTTAAAAAAATTATCAAAAGGCAACTGTCAATCATTCGAGAGATTTCTCATTCTCATGCACGCTGGTGGTTCCCGCCGGAGGGGAGGGACGGAGCACTGATGAATCCAGACTCACTGGAGCACTGAATGACAAATGAAAAGACTAAAATCAGGTCTTTTATATAGAGCGGTAGACGGGCGAGCTGAGGGGATTATCTTTATTACAATGCTGTAATCATGATGATGAAGATGATGATGATGATGATCCAAAAGTGAAATAGGAAACTGAGGATGAACACGACAGCTGTACCAGACTGGAAAAAAACTCAAATAACGAATAACAGCGAGCGTCTCTCCGTAAGAAATTACAAAGTACAGCACAAAGCCATGAGGGATGAAGCCGAATATTCCCTGCACTATCTGGAAAATGAGAGCGAGAAGATAAATGGGTGTGAAAGTCACAGCTTGACAAATGCACCATGGCCGGAGAGAGAGAGCCGAGTGCACACACCGCCGAGAACCGGCTGCTCATTTCCCTCCTCGGGCACGTACTGGAATGGATTTCCCATCATGGACCTGTTGGCTCTGACTAACACGCCTGTCTGCTAGCTGTTTGCACAAGGCAACACCTCGACCGTACAAAGCTCTCAGAGGAGGAGAGAAAGAGAAAAGCCTGCAGCGAGGAGGAGGAGGAGGAGGAGGAGGAGGAGGAGAGAGCGCTGAGAAAGGATGCTGAAACAATGAGTTAAAAGCCTTTTTCTTTGAAAGCGAAGAATTGTTGTTAGTTGATATTATTATTCAGAAGTTACCCTTTAATTTTGTTATTCTTGCTAACGAACTGTTCGTGAAACTGCTAGCCGAAAGGTCTGGACCCCAGAATAGTTTTTTTTGTCCATAAGAGCACCTGATTGACATGTAAAGCAACCAACCAATCATGTTTAGGGGCGTAAACAATGTAAAATGCATGTTTTTACTAAAAACGGTAACGGCCTGCAACCGGAGATCGAAAGCGGTGTAAATGAATGAGTCGATATCATCATCATCTGATGTTTTATTTGGTAGAATCCAATTAATCCGAGTGAATTTTAAAATCCTGAAAGATTTTCTAGTTTTAGGCACATGCGGCGTCTGAACTTTCATACTACTTGAAAATGTACTACATTTGAGTTAGTACCTCCAGAGCGTTGAAAAACCCTGACATACTACATATGCCATGTTGAAACTGTCACATGACATATGATGTCATAGCAGCGTGAATTTAAAATCGAATAATGTTTAACTTGGATGGTGTTGAACAAGTGCAATTAAACCACTAAAAACAATGTTTTTCTTGAAGAGCTCAAAGGTCCTGTAAAATGCAGCATCACCAATTTCCGCCATTTTGGAATATGATGAGTCGTCTGTCCGACGGGCTCATGGAATGCGTGCATTAGAGTCTGGGAACTTTCACCTACATTTTTTTACATACTGGGGAGTATGCAATTTCAGACGCAGCCTTACTGTAGGTAAGTAACTGCTAGGTCACGTTTTAAAAAATCATTTCAATAGATCTTTTTTAGAACCCTATTATGTCAAGGAACCTCAAATGAGGCACCTGATTCTGTCAGGAACCTCCCAAGAAGAAAAGTCAAACCAACATACCCACCAGTGTTCCACAGTAGATTAATAACATAATAAAAAAGGGGCACTCTTAGAGAGTTTCTGATTGATAATCCAAAGTAAACTCAAATGAACCCATGAAGAACCGACTGAGGAACGCTATTTTTTTCATGTAGCTGTAAGGATTAAAATAGTTAACTATTTCCTTCCCAGACCCAGAGACCTGAAGCAGAAAATAAGCTAGACATGCTGTGGGAGAGGGGAGAGAATCCTGTTGGCTTCCATGTGGGATTCTGGGTAATGGAGACCTTGGAAAGGAGATAAATTTATGCACTGGCTCAATTTCTAGCCCCGCGGTGCTGCTAAAGTTGATGCTTCATCTCACCGCTGGAGACGAGCTCCGTCAGATGCACAAGGAGTGGAACTGTTCCAGCAAAGAGACAGAGGAAAAATAATAAACAATCATTTAAAAGTGAATTCCAGATGTTAGTCGCACTCTTCCTCCTATAATCGCCTCCAGAATTTTGTACAGGTTTTCCACTCGACTGGGTCATGTGACTGTGTGGATTGGATCATTTAGTTCCAATAGTATTATTAAGATCAGACACTAATGTTGAGGTTTGGAGGTCTGGGGTTCAGTCGGGGTTCCAGTTTATCCCAAAGGTGTTTAAAGGGGTCTAGTCAGAATCAGGACTCTGTACAGGACATGAGAGTTCTTCTACACCAGAACATCCAGAACACAGCATGTCTTCCTGGAGATCAGGGGATTTGTGCACAGGGACATTGTCCAGCTTAAACCACGCCCACTTCAGATTGTGTTACACTCCAAATGCGTTTGTTTTTTTCCTTTTCTTTTTTTCCTGCTCATGTTGTTCAAGCGGAATTCAGAGCAATATCACGGCTGAGTAAATGAAATAAAAACACACACACCAGCCCATTTTGAACACACACTGTAATAACATGGCGCGTGTCTAAGGTGTAACAGAGCGTAAGTTAACGGCGAGAAAACTTTTTTCCCTTTCTTCAGTCATTAGCTACGGAGAATGCAGATGGAGCAGATTTTTTTATCAATCCTGCGAGCAGAGTTATTAGGATTTTCCCAGGATAACGTCGCTGCGTGGGAGGCAAATGTTTGTTTGTCTTGTCAGCACTTTGAAATTTAATGGATGTTCAGCTGCCTTCGTTTTCTGTCGCTTTTCACTAACATGCGAGAGCGCTAATGCAACCGCATACAGAGCTCACCCGCTGCTGGGTCTACAAATAGTAAGAATAAATAATCAAGGATGTTCATCCGAGGTGTTTTATTGCGTTTTCTACCACAGCAACCCCCCCGACATATGTTTTAGCAGCTATAAACAATCGTTCTCTCACTCTTAAGATCAGAAAACGTATCTTAGAAGCAGGATTGGGCAACCCAATGTTTGAGTTCCTTTGTCCCGCTTGTTCGCCACTATCCCAGCTGTACCTGCTGCTGATCACCTTGTTCAGGTGTGTTGAGTCATTTCTAAGATGGAAGATACCAATTCACTCAGTTCCCCCCCCCCATCTGAGATGGTATCGTCCAGTTTCAGAATGTCTAAAGACACATGATTCAGGTTTTCAGCAAATGATGAAGGGACTTCTCTCACTGTCGGGGCCCTCTGCTTTAGGGGCCCAATGACTTTCAAAGCTGGGGTATGTAAAAAAAGTTATAAAATGAAGAGGACAAAGGGACATGGGTTGCCAGCGCCTGCTTAGAAGAAATCCTCAAGCTACAGCTTTACATTAAGCATTAAGGGCAATTGGCCAACACTCTTACTCAGAGAAGCTAAGATATTAGCTTATTTATACAATTGAACAGCTGAGGGTTAAAGGGACTCCCTCAGGGGTCCAGCAGTGGCAGCTTGGCAGTGCTGGGAATTAAACCCATGATCTTCTGGTCAGCAGTTCAACACCTGAACTTTTAATCTACATACATTTCTGGCATTTGGCAGATTTACTTCACTTTGACTTGCTCATGGGACTTAAACCCACCAGCTTCTGAGCAGCAGGCTAACACCTTTACTACTGTGCTACCACTTCAGGCAGCTCTGACGCTGGAGACTCCTTCCCTGAACTTTACGGTATTCACAATCAGGTACCTTTTTTAAAACGTTTGCTGTTAGCGTCACCTGCTGTATGACTTCCTGTAGCTGTTACTATAGCAACAAAGAATTTTTCAGCAACATTATGGTATAAATCCATGCTTTCTAGGGAGGTGGAAGCGTAGTGGTTAAGGTGCTGGACTGCTAATTGGAAGATTTTGGGTACAAATCCCAGCACTACCAAACTGCCAATAAAGAGCCTCTAAGCAACACCCTTAACCCTTAACTGCTTAGTTGGGTTCAAACTAGCAATAAAAAAGTCAGCATTTTGATATGCTCGTCACACGTCCAGAACCAGCACGGAACCCGGAGCCTCACTAAATATATAAATATTGTGCTTTTGTTATTAACCGTAATGAGACAGAGGAGATTCACTTTAATTAATGGTCCTCAGAACAGCTGGTGGAGGGTAAAAAATGCTGCAGGGCGGAGAATCACTGCAGAGTGCATCACACAGCCAGGTTAGCAAGAACAAATAAAAAAGCAGAGAATGAAGGAAAGATTATTATTTGCGTTCTTGAGATTTAGAGCCGTAAAATCTTTAGGATACGACGGAACGTATGATAAATGGAAAAAATAAAAATCTATATTTATTCCGGGTTAGTCGGGTCATGTGACTGATCAGTGTCGATACAGATACAGATATATTCTCTCCTGAGATTTTCCAGCTAATTCATAAAGGAGTGTGTGATTCTTTCTCTCTGTTCTTTATCCCATTCTTTAAACTCTGTTCGACTTTTCGTTACAAGGAAAAAAAACAATTTAAGGATCAATTTGCAGTGTGTTTCAGTGATGTATGATAGCTGGTGGTGAGGGACCGGGACCCCAGATTTTCCTCTCATATGGTTTAAAGAGTAAAAGAAACAAATAGAAATCTTTCCTTCGCCGCGTACCGTGAGTTGGAGGTAAGAGTGGTGGCTCATGGTTAAGGTGTTTGACTACCAACACGAAGATTGTGGATTTGATTCCCAGTTGAGCAAGGGGGAAAATGCGATAGAGGTAAGTCGCTCTGGATAAGGACGTCTGCTGTAAATGTAGTTAAGATAAATGCCCAGGATGTGCTATGAAGTGTGAGTGAGGGCTACTGAATAGTGTGTTCATTTGTTTTGTTTAATTCCTTCAACAGTACAGCGGTAGGCCGCCAGCAGAAAGCTGTATGTGAAGTGCTGGAGTGGGCAAGGTCTGGACGATGAAGCAGGTAAGAGGGACAAGATGTTGAACATGTACGGCAGGAGCAGGAGACGTGAAGTCATCATGCTGAGATCTTATGAAACCAATGCCCTCCCCTCCAGCGACGCTAATGTCAGATAATGTCAGAACTAATGATGTTTTCTGATGTTTACCAGCTAGTGAACAAACTGGGTAAACAATACTAACCTACATGTTTACCGGTTTGTATTAGCTTTTTTGGCTAATTAGCAAAGCTAATTTTTAAACTTTTGTCTTTAATGTCAATGTAAGTGTAGAAAATATGATTTTTTCGACTTTGGACACATTGAACTATTAATTACAAGTAGAAAAATTACGAGTGAGAAACTGAAGACAAATTAAATGACAAATAATTGAAGTATTGTGTATTTTTAGCATTTTTAGCATTAGCATTGACTGATATTTAATATTTAAATGACAGAGAATAATTGTGACTTGTTCTATGTCCTCCTCTGGTTTCTAGCCTCGGACTAATACGTCATCACGGCCCGTGCAGCTCACACACTGATACACAGCTTCGCTTCCGTTGGCATGGTGGAAAGAGGAGGCCCTTTTTCAATTGGTTCATTAGTGTTGCTTTATGGCGCTAGTCATCGACGCTGCAGTGCAGGAACTAAAACGAGCACAGCAACAAAAAAATCACATCCACAGTGTGAGACGTTCGACACAAAACAACACAGTGATAATGAAGCGATTTCCTGCATGCAAAAACCAGAAAAAGAGAGCGAGAGAGAGAGAGAGAGAGAGAGAGAGAGAGAGAGAGAGAGAAGAGTGAGAGAGTGTGAGAGAGTGAAAGAGTAAGAAAGAGAAAGAGAGTGAGAGAGTGTGACAGTAAGTGAGAGAAAGTGAGAGTAAGAGATAGAGAGTGAGAGAGTGAGACAGAGAGAAGAGTGAGAAAAATAGTGTAAGGTAGAGTGACAGTAAGAAAGATAACTAGCTTGTCTCAGTGCGGAGGACAGAGTTTATTCCCCACCTCCAGACCAGCGCCGCCGAGCGGTAACACTGACTTACAGCCTTTAAATAAAAAAAGTCTGATAGATTTGATTGATGTCTGTAATGTTTCTGTGATGTTATATTAATATTAAGATAACTATTGATTCTGAACTGCTCCAGATGTTGTAGGTGGTACAGTTGTGGTTGCAGTGTAGAGGTTTGGAGTTGTGTGTTAACGGGTTTCTTGTCTCTCTGTCTGTAATTCCACGCCGTGTTATATTGTGTGTTTGTTTAGTATTGATGGTTTCTATAATTGGGATGTGATAGTGGGGGTATTATCCACACTGAAGGCCCGACTACCAAATGCATACACTTTTCACACACTCTAATTTGCATACTAAGGATTCGGACATACTATATGCCTCACATACTCAGTTTTGCCTACTATATAGTATGGTAGTATGTGTAATGCAATCTCATGTGATTTTTTTTAACAGTTTCTCTCTAAACAGACTCGGCTCAGTGTAGCTGCTAGAAGGCCACCGATTTCCGATTTCCGAAATCTGACATGATCCATGCCGCGGTTCTGCACCCACCCATTAGCGGTGCTGCAGGGAGCCGTTTATCAAGCCTATAACGAAGTCCTGCTCGACTTCCTGTCTTGTTTTTGATAAGCAACAATCCCCGTGTGGCTGTAATTCTTCAGGAAGAAAGAAAATAATGATAACAATAAAGTCGCGTCCTTTGCTGCAGCTTTAGTACATCATGAGCAATTTTACTGCCGTGAACTGAATCCTAATCCGGTTCTAAAAAAAACGGCTCGAGGAAGCGGCTCGGATTTACTAAACGTGTTATTTTTTAAAAGCAACCTGTAAAACCCGTTGGAGGTCAAATAAAACCCGCTGTAATGTGTTCGACAGGGCTGAAAAAAACCTGCTGGGGTATTTGAGTTATGGTTCTAAAGCTATATAAGCTGTGCTAGTTTCATGCTCACGTAGCGTCAGTTCTTAGCCATGTTCTAGTCTGAAATCTTTCAATAGCGCAGCCTGATGCTAGCATTGCCTTTTTTATTCTTAACCCAGGATCTGTTCATAATCTTTGGAGTAAGGACGCACTTCCTGATTGTTAAAAAAGTGTGTTCTATATACTATGATTACGGGTAGTATGAATGACAATGTGACATACTACATCCACCATCTACGCCACATTGACGTCACAGCAGCGTAAATTCGATGTTGGATAAGTTAATATTTAACCATGTTAAACGAGTGCACTTTAAATATTGGATATTATATATATAATTTCAATACATAGTCGTTTTCCGCCACTTCCGCATAAGACGAGTCGTCTCTGGTGTGGGATCATGGGAGAGTAAAGTGTATATCGTATACATACTTCAACATCCTTCAAGGAGGAGTAGAACATCCGAAAGCTTTCCAAACAGTCTACTACTGTACTGTACTATACTCTTGTACACTAATTGACTTGCAAACTCAGTTTCATATACTTTATAGTACGAAAGTATGCGATTTCAGACAGGGCTTTTGTGCTGATCTACAAAATATTACATATTACACCATTTTGTCTTGCTAAACATTGTAAGCTTAATGCTAGTTTCATGCTACCGTGAGATTTCGAGTGTATATAGTGTATCCATGTGAATATTATTTATGTAGCATTAGCACACAGAGTTAGCTAGCAGAGGTAAAGTTGAGACGGTAAACATGACGGAGTAGTAGAGTAAGTGTTGGGGTGCCAATACTTTTACAACGTAAGAGAGGATTGTGGGAGTTTTTGTGAGTCTTCAGTGACGTTACTATTATTTGTAGAGTTGAGTAGATGGTGTCGATCGCACAAACAGACAGTTGGATTAAAGATATTTTAAAGCTTGAATACCTCCAGTTTAGGCTTCGACTCTTACCTGGAACCAGCGAGCTCTCCACACACTTCACCACAGCACTATTGGTGAGGAAGAGGAGGATGGTGAAGATACTGAAGACCCCTGACCATGTCATCCGCATGATTCCTACTGATCTGGCATCCCTGATGTCCCTGATGTCCACGTTGATCCTTGACGTATCTGGATACACAAACACAAAAACACACACAACATTTGCATGCAATGACTGAAGCGTTTTTTTCCAGACAAATACAGTATTTTCAAATTTTTTTTGTTTTTTTCACCTTTAAAATGTCTCCTAATAAATCTGGCGAAGGGCCAGGGGGACAGAGAGAGGGAGAGAGAGGAGAGCGAGAGAGAGTGAGAGAGAGAGAGAGAGAGAGAGAGAGAGGGGACTTTTTTTTTTCTGATAATAGTATCAGATAGGCAGCCGGAGCACTTTTCACAACAATCTGATAAATACCCAATTACAGAGGGAAAGACGGGAGACGGGAAGGATGCAGCACTCGGAGATGGAGCAGGACAAAAGTAACGAAAGAAAGAAAGAAAGAAAGAAAGAAAGAAAGAAAGAAAGAAAGTCTCTGTCACACTGGATCCCAACCATCGAGGACTTTCACAGCAAAGAGTTCAAATTATTTAATTACTCTCAATAAGTGAACAGATAAAAGTGAGATAATGTTAGATTTATGTGTAACACCTTCCTTACACACACACACACACACACACACACATATAAGGCCAATCAACAGTGAAACAATAAGAAATAATTCCTTCAGATGCAAAACCTAGTAGAAATCAGAGACTAAATAAAACCCTTGTGTTTTACCGTATTACCTCTAATACTGTAGCACCCACAAAACAAGAACTATTATTATTAATACTATTATCAATACTTTATTTAATACTATAGTTAATACAGGCACTAATGTGATTAATTACTATAAGAGAAATGTTTGTTCAGAAATGTTCGACACACACACACACACACACACATATCTCTGTAACTACACACACACATAACAGACCAAACTTTTCCTCATAATCGAGCGTCAGTGATTTTGGTTGCCTATTTTTATTCTTTCATGTCATTTTAAGTGGTTTTTTATCATATAAAATAAGCAGAACAATAAAAATATAAAAACTGGAAAAAAATCTCATCATTTTTGTGTGTGATGTTTTAAGTAAATGCAAATAATCTGTGTGACATCATTAAACACCGCTGAAGATTATTATCAGGAACATAAAATTGCACGCTTTCTTTTAGTTTCAGGATGATGACAGCACACATACACACACACACACACACACACGCACACTCACTCACTAGCATGCTGAAGCATTAGCACATGAATAGCGCTCAGTCGTGTCGGTTGAGGTTAGGGTTCTAAAATTGGGGAGGTTATCAGGGAAAAGTGATGCAACACTCTGGGAAGTTAAACGCACATCAAATAATCTGTGACATCACCTGCTGCGGCGCACACACTTATCTCAGGAGCGAAACTCACTGCAACACACACACACACACACACACACACACGTGCTGCAGGTGAACACACTGTGGTGTGTGAGACTCCAGTGAGGTTCCTCTGCTCTGATTAACGTCGAGTCTGATCACATTCCTCATTCTGATCCGTAACAAACTCTAACATTACACACGTCACTGGAGAATTCATTCTTCCTCTTTCTTTCTCTTCTCGTCTTTCTCTCTTTCTCTCACTTATTTTGTCTCTCTCATTCCCCCTCTCTTTTCCTCTTTCTCTTTCAGGCTCTCTCTCTTTTCCCCTCTTTTTCTCTTACTCTATTTGTTTCTCTCATTCCCTCTTTCTCTTCCCCCTCTCTTACTTTTTGTCGCTCGCTCTCTCTCTCTCGCTCGCTCTGTTTATCTCTCTTTCTCATTCTCCCTCTCTCTTCCTCTTTCTCTTTCTGTCTCTCTCTCCCTTCCTTTTGGACTCTCACTCTTTTTATTCTCTCATTCTCCCTCTCCCTTTTTCTTTTTCTTCCAGTCTCTCTCTCTCTCTTTCTCTCACTCATTTTGTCTCTCTCATTTTGTCTCTCTCTTTGTCTCTTATTTCACCTTTCTCTTTCTCCTCCCTCACTTTTTGTCTCTCTTTTACTCTGTCTCTCTTTCTCTCCCATTCACCCGCTCTTTTCTTCTTTTTCTTTCTCTCTCTCTCTCTTTCTCCCTTTCTTTCTCTCACTCCTTTTGTCTCTCTCATTCTCTTTCTATCTTCCTCATCCCCCTCCCTCACTCTTTCCCCCCCCCTTATCTCTCTGCCTCAAGTTTCCTGTTACAGCTCAGTTCGGCGGTAGGCAGAGCACCGTGCCCGAAAGCCTTCGTTTGAAATCGGTCCAAGTGTAATTTGGCGGCTGTGATTGGATCAGCGGGAAAAGGAACAAAGCAGCACAGGGTTTCTTTTGTCCCCCTTTGTGTCCTTCATGTCAGAAGTCCACGTCGGCAACAAAGAAGCAACTGCCACTGCGACGAGAGCGTCGATTATCTCCGGCAGGAATCGCTGGCCTTGCCCTCCTGCAATCATAACTCTAATTAAAATAGATGCGCTGTAAGCACTGAGGTTATGCTATGCTAATTACACGCGTGAGTCGCACCGTGGACACAACCCTTAAATGCCACTTGTCATTGTTCTGCTCTGCGGTGGGGGAACGGGATCGCTCCCCAAAGTCTTTCCAGGTACAGGGATGCCAGATTTCACCTCTGACCCACCGCAAATACACACAAGATAAGAAAGACTCAATTTTTCTTTAAGATTATTTCTTTCTGTAAATAAAGAATGGAATGAATAAGAGAGGAGATAATGAATCTTTCCAGTAGCTTTATGATGAAAAAGGGGGGCAGGTGTATGAATAAGGGGCAGATTTGCAGATGTCTGTGTTGCAGTTTGTCCTTGAGGTTTGGAGATGAAATGTTTTTCTCAGCAAGCGATAAAGAGACCAGAGAGTAAAACCACAGGGAGGACAGGACATGAAAGAGAAGGTCAAACATGGAGGTGATTCTTATCCCTCAGCAGGCTTGACCAACCTCCTGGACACGAAGAGATTCACATCAAACGTTAATCTGAGTGACCGTAGAAGGTCAGAAGGTCAGAAGGTCAGGAGGTCAGTAGGTCAGGAGGCTTAGAGCTGAGCACTGTGCTTACCGGAAGCACAAGGTCACTGCTGATGTCCGATACGTCTGGAGCTTTGTCTATAATAAAAGTCATGGAAAAAGATCAAAACACTGATGGAACTTCAGCGGCTCCTCATAATGCATGAGAGAACAGACTGAAGGATCTCGCACTCCAAAAAGAAAGTGATTTTAAAATTTAATCTGAAGTGAAGTTAATCTGAATGTCACACACACGGACCGCTGGCTGAATGTCTGATGCTTATGGCTGGAAACTTCAGGAGTTTGGAGGCTGTCCTCTGCTTGGTTAAAGTGTATAGGATTTCTGGAAGATTTGTGTTTATATCGGTGGCAATGAGCATTAATCAGGATTGATTAAATGCTGGATTAAGTTACCGGTCTGTTAATGTGGGACATTTACATGGTCCTAAACATGAAACGGAACAAAACCTCACTGGTTATTTTACCGGTCAGTTAGGCATTTAAAGCTGCCGTCAACGCGAGACTAATCTGAATAAAGATGTGGACTTCATTGAGGTAAAGTCTGAATGAAGAAGAGAGAGTCTGAAGGGTTGAAAAAAGAGGTAATAAAGGAAGAAAGGAGGAAAGGAAGAATTTATGGAATAATTAATGGAAGGGTCGACTGGGCGGATGGCTGGTTCTATTCATGAATAGATTAGGTGATGTTTGCTGAAATGAAAAGCTAGAAATAAGTCAGATGAATGAATGGATGGATGGATGGATGAATGGATGGATGAATGGAAAGTTGGTTAAAATAAATTGAATACTTCATGGATGGAGACATGGATAGATGGATGAATGGAAGGATGGATAGACGGATGAGGGAGTGGATGTGTGCATGTATTGAAATCTTCCAGGAAAGTCCAAAAAAAGTATTTAAATTGATGGATAAATAGATAAATAGATGGATGACATATAAATAGATAAATAATAGATGGATGGAGAGAGAGAGAGAGAGAGAGAGAGGTTTAGTAAGTGGAAATAAAGTGTAAAATAAATTCAGAAAAAGCAAAAAATAATAGATGTTATGGTGGAGAGATAAGAGAGTGGCTGGATGAAAGAACAGGCTAAAGAAAGGATGGATGGATTGATAAATGGATGGATGTTCCAGAGAAGGTCTAGGAGTTAAGAACTTTTAGCGGATCTTCTCTCCAGGGTTAACTTATCTAACTGCGGAGCTTCCCATCTTTTCACACATTAGGTGCAGATGATCAGCACATAAGCACTTCTGGAGATCCTTCGAAGTTCTCGCTGTTGTCTGAGGAACGGCTGGAGTGAAGGGATTGAACACACATCATCCGGTAGTAAATGATTACAGAAGTGATCCTGGACCATGTGTGAAGATTCTCCTGAATCGATGCTCTGTGATTTATTATTCAATAGACTTCATGCTGAACAGAGGAACAAAGCAAAGGTTCACACAGGAAGTCATCGATCATCACTTCTCCCTCCAATAGAAAAGCGTTTCAGATGAATTATAAATTAGAGTGTGTAAATGAGTCAATCGTTCAACGTGTGACAGAAACAACCGGCCAAAAACATACACACACCAGCATGGAGGGAGGGATGGAGAGAAAGAGGAAGAAAGAGAGAAAGAGAGAGAGAGAGAGAGAAGAGAGAGAGAGAGAGAAAGAAAGAAAGAAAATAGATAGAAATAAAGAAAAGAAGGAATAAAGAAAGAAAGAAAGAAAGAAAGAAAGAAAGAAAGAAAGAAAGAAAGAACGAAGAAGAAAAAGAAAAAAAAGAAAGAAAGAAAGAAAGAAAGAAAGAAAGAAAGAAAGGGGATAAATAAAAAACGGAATAAAGAAATGGGGATGATTTTTTTTTCGAAAGAAACAAAAGAAAGAAGGAAGGAAAGAAGAAAGGAAGGAAGGAACAAAAAAAGAAGAAAGGAAGGAAGGAACAAAGAAAAGAAATGACAGAAATGGCAGAAAAAAAAAAAAGAAAAGAAGTTCAAATCAGAAATCGTCTCCAGGTCCAAAAGGAGGTCTAAAAAAAAGACTGGAAGGACAGATGGAAGGAAGAAATCCTCCGTGGTGTAACTCAGTTTACTGCTGTTTGCAGAAGATTCATGGCTTTTTATTGTTACATCTTGTAGAAGTTTGTAGAATTATTTGTCCTCAAAACTAAAAGATAAAGTCGCAGCATTCCGAATTTCAATTCCACTTGCAATTTTTATTCATTTTCTACCAAAATATTTTCATGACACGTCATCTGGTTCTTCATCGATCACCTCCACCCCCTCCGTCGCAGGGCACCCTGTCTGCTCCACCCTGATATAGACAGATCTCCTTCCTCGCCTTTTCGGAATCTACATTAGGTCATTTCAATAAAGCACCAGACCCCGAGGCTTCGGCCTGCAGTCACAGTGCAGCGCTGGCTCCGCTCCTCATCCATCTTAGTTACGGTGGAGTCGGAGCTGCTGACACGCCGGCACTGACGGATGACCGGCTGGCCTCCCTGATTCTGCCCTCGTTTGTTATGATACTACATTAAAGAACCTAATAGAGTGTGTCAGGAAATATTGTAAATATCAGGCCGTGTCTTCGGAGAGCTTTCGGAATGACCGTAACGGATGGATGTTTTCGGGACGCTGCTCTCAAGGTTAGTGATGAGATGACCTCGCTTCCTGACTCGCTCTCTTGCACTCCCGCTTGATGGCTGTTGGTTTTAAAAGTGTTGACCCTTTGACCCTGAAGCTGAGAGATGGGTGCTCATCATGAAGAGAGGGATTAGAACAAATTACAGGTCACCCGTCCTGGTTCAGTGGCCAACGGACACATACATACATGTGAACAGAGACGTTCGAGGCAGTATCAAAAAAAATTCAAGATACTTTCGATACCCCCTTAAAACTTTTTGATACCCCCTCAAAAATCACATCTTTGCATGCATTAACATCTGAACCGAACCCTGGTGTGTTTTTCCTATTGGTACGATTCTTTATGCAGGTTAGAACACAGAAGAAAGAATTGCTAAGACAGGAAGAAAACAAGAAGGGAGAAAGGATGGATGGACGGACGGATTAGATAGATAGATAGATAGATAGATAGATAGATAGATAGATAGATAGATAGATAGATGGATGGATGGATGGATGGATGGGCGGATAGATGGAGGGATTGATGGAGGGATGGATGAATAGACGGATAAGGGAGTGGATGTGTGCATGTATTTAAATCTTACAGGAAAAAAATCTTAAAAGTCTTTGAATTGATGGATAGATAGATAAATAGATAGCATAGATAACCCATGATCCTTAAGTTCCTTGTTCCACTTCGGATTGACTGAACACACCTGAACCAGGTAATCCACAGTGGGTACGTGTAACAGGAAGTCGACTCTAGGTTAGACTCAAACAGATCGCTTTTATTCCTAATGATAGAAAACAAGAACCTAAAGTTTCTTGAAGCAAATGAGGAACTGATAGAGAAACACAGGATTACCCAGAACGAGGAGTCGCTTGGAAATATCTTTTACTTGGAAGCAGAAGGAGTCCGATTGTCTCAACGGGGCTTGGAGCTTCGGAAACTTAGAAACGCTAGGAGATCACGGAGGTATGCTAGAAAGTCCTTCTTCCTTCACTGAGACCAGATAGCGAGCTAAAGGAAGTGAGTGGCTTTAGTGAGGTAAGTGAGCATGATTGGGAATTAGGTGCAGGTGTGTGTAATCGGTATTCAGGTGAACATGAGCACTGAGCTGCGGAGGAACCTGGCATGTTTGTGGCGGTAAGGAAGGGGTAGCTGGGAAACAAGTGGAACAAAGGCACGGTTCTAAACTACCCCACATGTGCAAAAGAACAATTCCTACGTCTTACGCAGCGGCGTGTCAGACAGACAATCAAACACTGAAGGCAACATTTACGTCTTAGCTGTTTACGTTTATAAGGTGATGTACAGTGGACAACAGCAAAATAATGAGCAGTGGTTAAGGAGGAGAAGGATGAGAAGAAGAAGAACCAAATCTTGAATAATAGTATGCTGTGGAACAGTGGCTGCTACTTTAGTATGGAGGTGTGTGTGGATGCGGAGCCAGGATTGGTGGGACTGTGACCCGAATGTCTTCGGCCAAATTGATTATATATCAGTGCCTGTGCAGAATGATGTCAATCGAAAATAAAGTAAAAGGCGTAGGAATTCCGACGTTCACAATGCGGTTACATTGCAAAACATCAGACAAAATTGTAAAATTTAATACCACAAATGGAAGTGGCAGAAACCGGAATTACGAAGATTCGATTCCATGCGGTTTGTGACGTTCACACTGTTATGACAAAAACAGATCACATGTCGGCAAAATTTAGAGCCACATTTGCCTCCAGTGTGAACATAGCTACCCAGTGGATTACCCAGTCCTGCCTGTACCTCCTGCCTGTACCTCCTGCCTGTACCTCCTGCCTGTACCTCCTGCCTGTACCTCCTGCATGTACCTCCTGCATGTACTTTTGAAAAATAGCGCACTTTTTAGGCTTAGTCTCGGTCTAAATGCCCGAGCTGTTTAAATTAGCTTAAATCCGAATGTCAGCTTTAGGTGATCAAATACAGGGTAGTTGCAGCTCAGTGATTAAGACGTTGGACTGCTAATCGGAAGATCTGGGTTCGACTCCCAGCACCACGAAGATACCACCGCTGGGCCCCCGAGCAAGGCCCTAATGAAAAATGCAGTAAATGTAAATTGAGTAGCATGAACACAATTTGTTTTTGTTTATCCAATAGAATTTTTCCAGGTGTTGTCATTTTTACACGCTTAATAAAATCAAATACCAAGTTCACTGTACAGATTTCACACATGAGTGCAGGCTAAACAATGAAAATCTTATAACCTCCTACGTGTTGTGAGACATTTCATAAAAGTGAAATACATTTTTCTGACAATGTCTGACGCCTCCAGCTGTTGCACTTCTAACGAAGGGTGTTGTCATGCATTAAACAAAACTGGAGCTAGTTTTTCATTGACATATATTTATTTAAAAAAATAAAAATTAGACTTCCAATAAATTTTGGTAGTTAAAATTGAAATGACAGACAGGGGGAGCTAAAAAAGTCCGTTTAAAACCGCCCCTGCTTTAGTTTAAATCAGTGGCAACATCAGCATCTGGTGAGAATCAATCCCGTTCGATCTACAGCATTTAAACTAGTCATTAGAAATATTTTTAAATTACGTTTTATATAAAAAATGGAAATACATACCAGAAACATGGAGAAACATGCAGTTTATGATGAAATATGGAAAATTCTATTAGAAGTTATAGAGAAAGAACCATTGCAAGGCTGAACCCAGAAGTACACCGAGTACCGTTGCACTGCCATGACAGAACGCTGTTTCTCTCTATGATGCAACACATACGAGATCAGAAATCACTGAACTTTAGACAGGAGTCTAGTGAAGTCCCTGAAAGACAGTCTAATTATAGCGGGAGGTGTGGAGTCATGCATTTCATCACTTCTGACTCAGCAACAGCTAAAGCAGAAAACCAAAACAACAGCTCGACAGGGATGAAATGAAGTCGCATGAAAAAAAAAGGCGGGAACGGTGCTTGTCGAGGGTTTCAGCTTTAAACCCCCTAAAAAATAAACAAGGAGCAACAACTCTGACCTGACGAGGTTCCTGATGCAGCATGTTGTTCTTATTTGGGGCAAATTCCCAAATGTCCGTAACAGTTTAATTCAAACATATCGCTGGCGGCCTGGAGTCATTCCCAGGGTCTCAGGGTAGGAAACCATCCTGGACGGGCCGCCAACCCAATGAGGGCCCAGTCACACACTACAGAGAGTTTCAAAATGCCCAAGGCACAGGAAGAACAACACAGACACCAAATTCCCAACCCTTTCAGGCAAATCAAGCCTTAACACACCAACACAACAAAAAAAATAATCATCTGTTGGTATGAATGAGGAGGAGGCTCTACAATATGATCTTTAATCTTCGGCGAATCTTATTAAACAGAGAAAGGAATCATCATGTGAGGAAGAAATTCATTTCTTCAAGGTGAACTTCAACCTCATGAATATGGGAACCTTGGAGGAGCAACTCAATAGGAAGCGACAGAAGGAACCCTCTGTCATGTTAGAGGTTTATAAAGGATGATCATATTCAGTGGATTAATGAAGTACTGTATGGTTTCCTGTAGCTCACTGATGCAAACATTCTATAAAATAAAAGAAAAACATTTATGGTGGAATTATTATTATAGAACATTTTTAAAGTAATAATGTGAACATGATGACTGATCAGCTATGGATCTTAACATATATACAAATTATTGTTATTATTTTTTTATCAGTTAATCATGTACCGCTCTTACCTCTCTTAACTGCTCTGTTGTTCCGGTGCTACAAACCGTAAAGATTATTATTGCTGGCTGAAACAGATGAATCCTCAAGAGAAACTTTTGTTCAACCAAAACTGAATACAGCAGGTACCGAGGCTGAATCTATTCATCTACCTGATCTATTCATTTCTACATCAATCTATCCATCCACCAATTAAATGTATTTATCGATCTCATTTTTTTCATCCAACCAATTCCATCAATCGAACCCACCATAAGTCTATCAATCAATCAAACAAATTCACCCATTTAACCATCTATTAAACCTATTTATTCATCTGTTCCTTTCATCTAATTCAGCCAATCCATTAATCAATCTATTCATCTATCCATCCATTTTATCCATCCATTCATCCATCCATCCATCAATTATCCATCCATCTATTCCATCCATCCATTCAACTATTCCATCCATCAATAATCCATCTATCTATGCAAGTATTTCATCAATCTCTTCTATCCATCCAATTCATCCAATCCATGCATATATATCCATCCTTACATTTATTTATTTAACTATTTTGTTCATATATCCATCCATCAGTCCATCCATCCATTCACCCATCCATCCATTCAGCTATTCTATCTATTCAACTATACATCCATCTATTCCTTCTATCAAATTTATCTATCCATTCAATCTTTCCATCCATCCATCAATCCATGTAGTTATTCCAGCCATCCAACCATCTATTTTTCCACCTAATTTATCTATCCATCCATCCATCCATCCATTTTTAACAGTCTTATGAAGCTTGAAGTTTAAGCCAGAAGCTCTAACCAATCACAGGGTACAATCACGCACCCCTCACCCTCACCTACAGAAACCTACAACACCTGTCTTTGGAAGAGAGGGGGAACAGAGGAAACCCCTAAAACACAGGGAAAACATGTAAACTGGAGGCAGGAATCAAAGCCCTCCCTGGAGGCAAACCCCCCAATGATTTTTAACCATGTTGCCGTTTTGTTCTGCATTTCATTTTTTTCACTGGTCAATACACAATCCATCCGACTACTAACAACCTTCTTGCCCTGATCAGCATTACAGTTTTTGGTATACTATCACTGAGTTGCTGGTTTTTGCACTGGCAACCAATAACTATTTTCTTAATTGTTATCCATCAAACATTAAACAACCGAATCGGGCCGTTTCTAAAGCTGGAGCTAAGGAGACCTCGTCCCGTCATTGTGATTCCTGAACAGTGCAGCCGCTTACAATATTTAATATCAGAAGAGCAGTGTGGGATATGGTAATGCAGCTCCTCCATTATGGATGCTAGCTTATCCGGTTCTGACCTTGAAGTGACTGTGTCTAGTGTTGTTTAATTTTAATGGATGGCTTATCAGTTTACACAGTCCTTCTGTCACACACAACTCCATCACCACTGATAAAACTGTCATTCACCACCGGATTGTGGATGCGTTACACTTTCACCCAAGCATCGTTTATTAATCCAGACAAACAAACGTTCGTCTGCTTGTCCTGCACAAAAGCTGGAGATTTGGTTTTTGTGTTCAGAGGTTTCGATTGGGAAATTTTGCTCGGCCGCGATTAACGAGTTCATCACCGCTCTTTAAGAATCGCAGTCACTGGAGGGAGGTTCCCTGTATCTGAGGAGAAAGAGAAAAGAGTAAAAAGGAAACCTCCTTCTCTAGGGACCGGCAATTCCGGCGCTCATATGGTCCAGAGGAAGTCCTAACTTAAAAAGCATCCATATAAAGAAGCAAGAATAAAAAAACAAACTCGATAATTATTCCTGTGGCGTCTTGCTGAGCCTCAAGCTGTCGGATGACCTTAAAACCTCTTTAATAATGCAACACTGCGTCTCAGTAGCAACACAAAAAGGTGCAAGACATGAATTCTTTTTTTCAGATGTTTAAATGTTTGCCAGCTGTGAGTTTGTCCACAGACGGACATTTTTACCCCCTAAGTGCACTTTCGGCCAACACAAACTGAGACGACAGACACATTAACATTTACAGCATTTGGCAGACGCCTTTATTCAGAGCAACTTAACATTTATCTCATTTATACAACTGAGCAATAAGGGGTTGAGGGCCTTGCTCAGGGGCCCAGTGTTGGTAACCTGGTGTTGCTGGGAATCAAATCTCGAGCTTCCAATTAGCAGTCCAGCACCTTAACCACTGTGCTACCACATGAAGAGATCATGGTTTCACCTAGTGGGAAGCAATGGCAAGGCGAGTATTGTGGACTTTACAAGACTAAAAATAATAAGATTCAAAAATAAATCTGTTTTTTCTCGTGTTTCACTGTGATAAACACCTCAGACATTCTTTACAGTTTTAAAGGCAAATCTCGCCTCAGTAACCAACCCTTGATCTATAATGCCGACTCCATGCATCAGAGAAGAGTTGGAGATGTTACCAATAATGCTGTTTGACTTACATTTATCTCACTGTATCAAACGGAGAGGTTGAGGATAAAGGGCATCTCCTAGTATCCCAGCAGTGGCAGGTTGGTGGTGCGGATCATTGACCCTATTGAGATCTTCCATAGAACCAGGACAGCACCTTAACCAGTAAGTTACCACTTCCCCCAACAAACTAACCCTAACAGATAGAGGGGTTGATCTTGGTCTGGAATAATGTTGTTGCAGAAGAGAGAGCAGTGTTGTGGGAAGCTGTTTTTGCTTTTGCTTGGTGGTATCCCAGCAGTGGCAGCTTGGTGGTCCTGGGAATTGAACCCAAGATAAACCCAAGATGTTTTGTTTGGCTTGAACTTGAACTTAAAACTTGAACTATTGCACTACTTTAACTTCATAAAGTTCGACATGAAACCTTTTAAAATACAAAAAATGAAAAATCGCTGCTTCTTGTATATGTTTTAATTATTGTATTGAAGTTTTTTTCCTAAATGGATTATGGACCTCTGGTTTACTTCTAATGGAAACAAGCTCAAGTGCCACTTGTTTGACCCTTAGCATTTGATCATGTGACCATCTTATGCAAACATTTACATTTACTGCCTTTGCCAGATCTCATTTTTTAACAGTTAAGAGATAAGGGCCGTGCTCAGGGGCCCATCAGTGGCAGCTTGGCGTAGCCTAGGAACTGAACCCCAATCTTTCGATTAGCAGTCCAATAACTTAACGACTTATAACCTGCTTAAACTTTCTGCTGTGTTTATTGAATCTTTAGATGTGAGAGTTTTATCAGTAAAGAGATAAAAACTTAATCGAATGGGTTTTAGCTTTGGCAAAAAAATACCCAAATACCCTTACGCCATTTCTCATTGGATCCGTCAGCCGTCTGTGTCCTTAATTCCGTATATTTCAGGATTATTCGTTTTCTTAGATGGATAATATGATTTTGATTAAATAAAGCTATGAGACAGGGCTATAAAGTAGAGCCTTATGTCAGCCGTCAGTGGGGTTACGCTTCTCCCAGTGCAGAGGTCAAGGTAATCCGGTCAAAGCCATTTTCAATACACACACACACACATACACTCTCACTCAGACACCCGCAGGCAGACGATTCAATCAAGCGCACCCAGAGGAACGTATTTCCCACTGGAAGAAGGGCAGCTCACCGAAACCAGGGACCTCCAGAGCTCTTTTTTGTTCCGAATGAGAATTTATTTGTTAGTGACAATCCAGGAAGTGTGTAGAACTTTGAAAGCATGACAACACGCAGTCACACATTTTAATCACATTTTCCTTCAACGTTCTTATAAAATGCACTTTTTTCCCAATTATAAATGGATCCGTGTTCTCATTCCGACTGTGAGCATCATGATGATGTGATCAGATGCAGACACACAGACGGAGAATTAAACAGATTGAGACAGTCGGGTGGAGATAAAACTACAGCTAAAGAAAACAATAACCGTCTCTCTAAAGTGTGTTTAAGTGGAATATATCCCGTCTATCACTGTGGATAAACATCTCACAGTATTTATACAGAGACGCCGCCTCGGTAACGCCGACTCTATGGATCAGAGAAAAATTTAGAGATATTACCCATGATGCCGTTTAACTCCTTTACTAAACATTTAGACGTTGGGGAAACTTTGAGGATCATTCCGAAATGCTAACTTCAACGAGACAGCCTTTATATTCACCCTGGAATGAATCTTCCGGTTACATGAATCCTTTTTTTCCATATTTCACACAGTTATAAAAAAGAAATGATTGACAATCACACCATCCGGTGTTAGACGATAAAGATGAAGTTTGGTTCCTTTTCCAGATTTTTTCCTCATGATGTCATGATGTCTTTTTGCCTCATGATTTTCCAGAGTGACTTACATTTAGCTCATTTACACAACTGGGCAATTGGGGATTAAGGGCCTTGCCCAGGGGCCCAGCAGTGGTGGCTTGGTGGAGCTGGGACTTGAACCCACAATCTTGGAATCGGTAGTCCAACAGCTTAACCATGAGCCACCACTTCCCCAAACGTTTTTAACTTTGAAACTCTTTTATCAGGTGAGGCTAGTAATGTCTGACAGGACGATGACGGAGGACTTTGTGCACAACAGATTCGAAGCGTAAAATATTGTGTAAAATCAGTAACCGCCGCTTCCAATACACCGTTTGCGCGATCAAGAATTAGAAGTGAAAGTAAAAAGCCAACCATATTTAAAGGCGGTTTTAATAGCCAATATATCGTTATGTAATTACAGAAATTACAGAAAACATAATTACCCTTAATGTATTTGTGCGAGAATGCAAAAGCACTGAAGTATATTCTCCTCCCTTCCTGTTGGACAGTTCAGGGATACATTTTGGTAGCCCATCTGGAAGACACAATAGCCGTGGGTCGCGATTTTACGAGCTCTTGGTATAATAAGAGAAATACATGTATGTCTAACTGCATTATATGTGGGTTGGAAACTAAATTTACTACATTACCTCCAAAGGACCCAAACCTGTCTCACCATCTGGTTGGCCAAGATGGTGTGGAAGAACTTGAGTGCTCTGCATAAAGCACTAACCTCAACCTCACCAAACACCTTTGGGGTGAACTTAAACACTGGCTGCCAGCCAGAACTCCTGATATGCACTGAGTTTCACTAATGACTGGCCTCATTATTGCTTCTGTGGCTAAATGAGCAAATCCTGATAAGCAAACTTCCAGAATAGTACATGTTCTTACGGTATAACAGCAAAGGGCAACTAAATATAAGAGTGATGGTCAGGGGTCTACATCTGCAGACCAGACAGGAAACTTTCAGATTAATGCATGTTTATAAATCCTTTAATTTCTTCTAGTTTCATGGAAAACAGTTTTAAGTATAAAAGCAACAGTAAGTAGGACAGAAACTAAAATAATCAAATTACAATCATTAATTTGGTTGGAACTGAGCATCATATTCCTTATCGGTGTGGGAATTGGTGGCTTAGTGGTTAAGGTGTTGGACTGATAGCAGAAAGACCAGCAACAGCAACACAAAGCCACCACCGCTGGGCCCCTGAGCAAGGCCCTCAACCCCCAATTGATCAGTTGTAAATGCTGTAAATATATTCTGGATGTCGGCAGTTCTTGCAATTTTCTTCACCGTGCATGTGTGTGTGTGTGTGTGTGTGTGTGTGTGTCTCTATCACATGTTTAAACTTTACTGTGTAACATTTCGCTAGTCGAGTGTGGATAGTAATGATTGACAGGATGATGGAGGAGGAGCTGGTGAGCAACAGATTCGGAGCGTCACAGTGAAATACTGAGTAAAATCAGAACCGATCTCGAATTGAAAGTGAAAGTAAAAAAGCGCGCGCAAATTTACACACGGTTTTATTAACCAATAAATTAATAGCGGCTCTTTGATGCCCAAAAAAGAAATATAGCAAACGCACTGAATTATATTTTTCCTCGCAGGCAGGATACATTTTGGTAGCCCGACTGGAAGAAACAATAGCCCCGGGACGTCAGGCTAGCGATTTTGCATTGCCATCACTTATTAAAGAATAAATATAAATTTAAGCTAAAGGAATTTATTTATCTTTATGAATCTGCTCACAGACGAAATCCATCAATAAATTAGCATGAAAATCTCCGAACAGTGTCACACACACGCTGCTGCATGTTTTTAGAGACGGATATTGACGAGGAATTCATCCGGACGATGATAGAATAAATTGCCGCAGGTGATCTTCAGTGGCTTCCCGTTTCCAGCTCCGGCAGATCGGGTTACGGGTTATGAAGGATAGATTGGAATCGGGTGCATCTGGCTGGGGTCCAAAGCCATCTAGTAAGGGCCATGCACTCCAGAAAATTGGTAAGACAGCGAAAAATCCGATGAGATGAGTCACATAGCATGGAGTAACCCATCATCACACACACACACACATCACACACGTGCTTGCATGCAGGCTGCCTGAAATACAGAAATTGTGTATTTTCCATGTCACCGCTCCACCTATTCTCAAATTCACATTTTAATCGAAACTTTAAAAAGCAGGACTCAAAAGCAGTCGTTCGTGAGAGCTTCGCGCTTTAGCTGTTAGCATGAACGCTGCAAAGAGAGCTCTCAATTTCAGTATTAACAATGGAGCTTGGATGCACAGCTACCGTATGGCAAGGAAGTGTGTTTATGATCAAGGAGAAACGAGAATGAGATTAAACGAGACGACGGAACCGGATCATCAGAATTCACACCTGTTATCAGCATCAGGCCTGGTTGGAAATGGACAGCGCTTTCTGGGGGTTCTGTTACTGAAAGACTAAACACTGCAAAAGAACCAAATCAATGAAAGAGAATCATTTGTTCTGCAGACAGACAGACAGACAGACAGACAGACAGACAGACATAGTCAGACAGACAGACATACAGTCAGACAGACAGACAGACAGACAGACAGACAGATAGATAGATACTGTAGACAGACAGACAGACAGACAGAGCGATGAACAGACAGACGGATAGATAGAGTCAAATAGAAAAGTGATTCACAAAAAAAGATTCACTTATTTGCAATTAATCAGACAGACAAACAGACAGACAGATAGATCGATAGACAGACAGACAGATGAACAGACATGCAGACAGACAAACCGACAGACGGATAAATTGACAGATAGATGGACAGAATGCAAAAGTTCTCCATTAACAGACTCTCATTTACAGCATCGTTGACTCGAATCAAAATACGGAATCATTTCCACTGCTAAGCGAACATGTTGGCACAGGAAAGGGAAAGCATCAACTTCCTGTAACTTCAATCGTCATCTTATTTCATCTACGGTTCATTTATCAAATTCTGCCTGCAATTCATTTCAGCGTCTTCAGTGACAGGGTCAGATCTTCAGACGTGGAAATGATTCTTAAGCCAGGTGTAAACAGCCCTGCAAACCTGTGATTGGATCACGCCAGAACAGAGCTGGAGATTGGAAAAATGTGGCCATTAATTGGGAGGTCCACCTACAGAAAATTCCTCACTTACAAATATTTAAATAAACAACCAGAATAGTGACAACAGTGTTTACTGTTTAAACGGGAAGTGGTAGCTTAGTGGTTGGGGTGTGGTGACTATCTCAATTCCCATCACCACCAAGCTGCCACTGCTGGGCCCCTGAGCAAGGCCCTTAACCCTTGAGTGCTTGAAGAATACCCTTGTAAAAAAATAAAAGTCGCTCTTTCTGGTCTGATCTGCTGAAAACGTTTGCATAAATGCATGTGATTGGATTCGGATACAAAAGCCACAATGGTTCATGTTCAATTATTTTGCTCTACTTTTTATATGGTTCGGTTTTCTTATGACAGGTCACATGATGTAAGTGATCGCCATTTGTTCTTGTAGGTGTTTCTATCCAATAGGGTTCCTTCAGTCTCACATATCCAGAGCTGAAAACTGCCTTTAGAACAGCTTTTACCGTCCAAGAGGACGTCTGCTTACACATCACAGTATTCACCCGAAGTTCTATTCGCACAGGTTTAGTTTAGCTAATTTACCCCACACACATCTGTATTATGAGTGACACATCAGCACGGGAGAAGCGAAGCCTGGGATTTTACTCTAATTTACTGAATTATATCCCGGATACGACATCAAAGCTTTGGATAGGCTGTTGCTTAGAAATGTTCCGTCGATAAAGGTCCAGATGTTTGATATATCATAAACACAAGAACGTTCCTCACTGCATCCCGCTATACATCATCCATCTTCCTCATTCATTGTATGGTGTGTATAGCAATACGCAGCACCCTAAACACACTTAAACACTCAGACAGACTCATTCTTCATGCACAGGAAACAGAAACACACGACCCTGCCAAATCCTGGCCGAATCACAGAGATGCTGATTCATGACCTTAGTGTTCGCCAAAATATGGTAGGTTGTTTTAGGGGGAATTTTTGCTTTGCAAATTACAGAAATGGTGAATTCACACGGTGATTAAGATCACAGCCCGCCGCCGCAATTACCACAAATCACCAGCGGCCACCAATTACATTTACATTAATCTGGTCACCAGATGATACTAATCCTGTGCAAATAGAACAATGAGTCTGAATCTAAGTGAAATCAACATGTTTGGGTTTGTTTGGTTATTATTTGGGGGGTTTTTTGCAGATAATTAAACAGATAACCTTTTAAACTGTCCAGAGATAAAATAATTCCACCCAAAGCAGACTGAAGAGGGTGTAATAAATCTGATGCCTGAAGAATGCTGATCCAGCTCTATCCTCTGGCTCACATTAGCAACTCACTAAAAAAATGCGCTGACTGATTCAGATTCTGCCAGTGAGTCGATTCAGAGTCAAATCACTAACTGACACAGGTTCACTCAGACGCTCCCACACCCAGGCGAGTTTACTGTGGTTCTGTTACTAAAAAATTAAACATTGCAAAAGAACTGAATCAGTGAAAGAGAATCATTTGTTCTGCAGACAGACAGTCAGGTAGAGATAGATAGATAGATAGATAGATAGATAGATAGATAGATAGATAGATAGATAGATAGATAGATAGATAGATAGACAGACAGACAGACAGACAGACAGACAGATGGATAGATAGATTCAAATAGAAAAGTCACACTGTACAAAATAGTAAAAAAACTAAAAAATGATTCACTTATGTGCAATTAATCAGACAGACAGACAAACAGACAGACAGATAGACAGACACACGGACAGACAGAAAGATAAACAGACAGACAGACAGACAGATAGATAGACAGACACACGGGCAGATAGATAGATAGATAGATAGATAGATAGATAGAGGGACAAACAGACAGACAGACAGATAGACGGATGGACAGACGCACATGCAATCAGACAGACAGACCAACAGACAGACAAACAAATAGATAGTTGGATAGATGGACGGACAGACAATGAACAGATAGACAGATACAGTCAATACTCTATGAATAGAAAAGCTCTAGAAAACAGTGAATGATGTAAAAATGCTTTACTTATAATAGCTTTCAATCACTTTTTTACACTAAAAATGAGCGTAAGAAACTTTATAAACATGTAATAAACAAAAGGAACGGAATGTAGACATTTTTAGAATGAGTGTCAGATGGAGCCGTCTGGAGTTTTTGCTCTTTAGGTGTATAAAATAGTGTTTTGATTTAGCATCTGATCTGGGATGGGTTTTGATCTAATGTTCTTAATCCTCAGCTGTTCCTTCCTCCTGTAAGATGATTTATAACCCGCATGATGCCATAGCGCTCCGGCGTTAATCAGAGGAGTACAAACAACTGCTAGCTGCAGAATAAATGCACCCAAAGAGCTTTTAGAGGAGTTACAGCGTGTGTAACAAACACAGAGGAGTCGAACCTGCAACCCGCTGTAGAGGAACCGGGAGCGGTGGGGAACAGTGTTGCTGTAGGAGGCAGCTGAGCGGATAGATTTTATGCTTAAATGCTGTAAGGACTCAAATCCAGCAAACAGACAATAAAAATAAATAAAATAAAAACAATATAATAATTAAAGATATTAAAATAGAGTTTGGTAATTTTTTATTTTTAAAAAATGTGTCAAAAAAGATAAATCTGATTTATATTATACAGATAAAAATAAAAGTCAGGTTTTTTAAAAAAAACTTTTGTTTTTAAATTTCTTAAAATGTCTGAGGTTGCTGTAGAAACCTTCCTGCAACATTCCTACAACGTTTAACCCAGAGAGCACTGGGAAGTCAAGAGAGCACGACTGTAGGTGTGTGTGTGTGTGTGTTTGTGTATTTCTGCACACATTCCAGCCTCATCTCCTAAATAGTAAAGGTGTGTGTGTGTGTGTGTGTGTGTGCGTGTGATGGTATACGTCCTGCGCGCGCTACAATGTCCACAGGTTCTGTCAGTTCCAAAGTTTTTAGCATTTTTTTTAAATTAACTTTCTTTTTATTCCGAGATCAAATTTGAAAATAAGCCGCGTGCGTGTGTGTGTGTGACAGCGAGAGACAGACAGGGAGAGAGAGAGAAAAAACACGCACGTACAGTAACGCACACTTACCCGCACTCCTGAGCGCGACTGATGTCCCCACGTGAGGCAGAACTACGCGGTTAAAACCCGTCCATGGCTGCAGCCGAGTGCGCGCAAACACGCAGGAAAAAGAACTGAGCGCGAGGCGCGAACTGAAGATAGCGGAGTCCCGCATGCACACCCGCACGCACAGAGAGCGCGAGAGAGAGAGAGAGAGAGAGAGAGCGCGCGCGCGCGAGAGAGAGAGAGCTGCAGAATAAAGCGAGGGGGAGAAAATGAAGCGTGCGGAAGCCTGCTGGAGCCTCGCGCGCAGTAAAGATCACGAACTGATGCTGCGCGGTGCGCGTGCATTCACGCACTGTAGAGGCACAACACGCAAATGTAGCATGAATCTTTACAAGCGCGACAGACAGACAGAACAGACAGACAGACAGAGAGATAGATATATAGACAGGCAGACAGGAAGGCAGACAGACAGACAGGTATATAGACAGTCAGGTATTTAGACAGACAGATAAAAAGACAGACAGACAAACAGATGGGTATATAGACAGACAGACAGACAGATGGGTATATAGACAGACAGACAGGCAGGCAGACAGACAGATATGTATAAAGATAGACAGACAGACAGACAGACAGATGGGAATATAGACAGACATACAGGTGGGAAATACACAGAAAGATGAGCAGGCAGACGGACAAACAGATGTAAGTAAACAGACTGACAGATGGGTATATAGATAGACAGACAGACAGATGGGTATATAGACAGACAGACAGACAGACAGACAGACAAATGGGAATATAGACAGAAAGACGGGCAGGAACACAGACAAACAGATGAATAAATAGACTGACAGATGGGTATATAGATAGACAGACAGACAGACAGACAGACAGATAGGTATATAGACAGACAGACAGACAGATGGGTATGTAGACCAACAGACAGACAGACAGACAGACAGATGGGTATATAAACGGACAGACAGACAGACAGACTGACAGATGGGTATATAGATAGACAGACAAACAGACAGATGGGTATATAGACCAGCAGACAGACAGACAGACAGATGGGTATAAAGACAGACAGACAGACAAATAGGAATAATGACAGACAGACATACAGACAAGTATATAGACAGACAGATAGATGGTTATATAGACAGCCAGACAGACAGACGGGCAGACTGACGATGGATATATATAGACAGACAGACAGGTATATAAACAGACACACACATGAGGGATCATTTCTGATACCATTAATAAAATAATTCAGTTATTTTGTGTGTTTGTTTCATTGCATCAATAACAGAAAATGTTAAGTTTAACAGTAAAAACAAACCAGTAAAGCAGCTCAGATAAAACCACACAAATATTTATTACAATTATTCATTAAATATCACTTTAATTAAAATAGCGAGTGAACAACTCATCACTAAAATACAAAAGGGGGAAATATTAAAGCTGTTGTAATTATTACTGCAGCTGTTATTCTTCAATTCCTAATAAAATTACTTATTATTTTATTTTATGATTTTATGATTTTAACGCCATTAAAAGCTTTTCTACACTAATGAGAAAAACAAGAACCTTAAAAAATCTCAACAATAACCACAAAAATAAGATTCATCAGCAGACGAGCAGCAGAGAACCGAACCCTCATTCCAGTCACTCAGACTCCGTCACTTTAACTAATTCCTACACATCTATCCATCCATCCATCCATCTATCCATCCATCTATCCATCCATCCATCCATCCATCCATCCATCCATCCATCCATCCATCCATCCATTCATCAATCAATCCATCCATCCATCCATCCATCCATCCATCCATCTATTCATTTGTCAATCAATCCGTCCATCCATCCATCCATTCGCGATCGATCCGTCCATCCATCCATCTGTCTGTCCATCCATCCATCCATTCGCCGATCGACCCGTCCATCCATCTAACCGTCCATCCATCTGTCCATCCGTCCGTCCGTCTGTAAATGTCAGTAATGTAAAGCTGTGATGTAATGTAAGTCCTCCTGTAGTGGAACTGGACTCGTACTCATTTATATCTAAAGATAGTTTTCTTTGGGACTTTAACCCTGCGAGTGTGTGTAGGTGTGTGTGTGTTTGCACTGTTTCTTGTTTGCAGAGAATGCTGACATGGCAGCTCAGCACAGTGTTGCCAGATTGTGTGATCTTGAACTTAATTGTATGGGTAAAAATTGGCTTGGGCGAGTGTATAAAAGTGTCCTCACCTGTGTGTATGTGTGTTTGTGTGTGTTTGTGTGTGTATAGACATGGACGGGTTGTCATTTTGCTATTGTGGTTCTGTTGCTGCTGGTGTTTGTCACTAGCTTTAGTTTAGCACATTTATTGTGGCAGGTAAAATAACTAAATGTTGATTCATTGTTTTAGGACGGTTTTGGCAACCGTCTGGCAACAAAGACTCAGCAAAACATCTGCAGCGAGAAATTAGCCATCTCACGCTCTCCCAGTACTATCAGCGCAGTGTAGCCGTTATCTCCATTATCTCCACAGTCATTAGAACCAGTGCTGTACGATAACCAGTCGGAAGATGGCGTCTCTCTGTGTGTGAATGTGTCTACTCTCATCCTCTGACATCCCATCCAGAGAAATCCAATAAGCTCCAGTCTCTGGTGGTGGTGGAAAGAGCAGCCAGTGCATTGTGGGGGGGAGGAAACATGCTGAACTTTAATCCACACCTAAAATGAACTCTTTCTTTTGTTCTTACAGGAGGGCTTAATGTGGGTGGGTTCTATTCCAATCTGCACCAAACTCCAACCTCAACACTTCAGATTCAATGACGGTGCTGAGTAAATTCACCCCTTCAGATACAATGACTTCCTGGCTGTATTTATAGTGTGTTTTACGAATATATACAACTCATTGGTTAAGGTGTTGGACTGCTAACCAGAAGATTGTGGGTTTAATTCCAAGCACCACCAAGTTACCACTGTTGGGCCTCTTTGAGCAAGAACCTTAACCTCCAGTTTCTTAAAAAAAGTAACTCACTCTGGATAAGGACGTAAACATGGTGTCCACAGTGAGGTCCTATAGACAGTAAGGTGTCTCACAATGTTCCTCTGCCACTTGTGCTACAGGTGTGTTATGATGTCCCTCAGGGTAATATACTTCCTGAACAAGTGCAGGCTAAAGGTGTTGGACTGCTGATCAGAAAATTGTCGATTCAATTCCCAGCAAGACCAAGCTGCAACTCCTGGGCCCCTGATCAAGGCCCTAACTGTTTGTTGGATTAAAAAAATGGATGAAAAAGATAGAGATAAATGTAAGTCGCTCTAAATAAGGGAGCGTCTACCAAATGGCAGAAATGTAAATGACTTGTACGGCATTCCAGATGTTCCAAAGGATTTACTTGGATGTTGATATTATGAATAAGTCTTCAGTGTCAGAAGTCTTTCGTCTGCTGCATATTCCATCGTTTAATCCCCAAAAAGGAAAAAAGCGAGGCCGGTGAGAAAACAGCTGTTTGCAGCTGCTACAATGCGAGTCAAAACAAGAACATTCCTCAGCATCACTAATGCCGATGCATGAAGCAGTCAAACACTCCTGGACCTGCTGTTAGAGGACAAGAATCCAGGTTGGCGCCATGGACGGAGCAGAATTTCTGGTTTTATTAAAACCACAGATCAGTTAAATGGGAAGTCTCTGAAAGGAAAGACGATTATTTAACGTTTTCCACCGTCTCTTCAGCTTATTAACGACTCCAGGCAACACGAGAATGTGGACCAGATGAATGTAGTAGGGACATTTGGATCAGTATTTAAGACCTTCTCCATCTTGGCCAGGAGAAAAGAATCACATGTTTGGATTTTCTCGCTGTTTTACAGTGTAAATAAAATCTGTACAAATCTGGAATGTCCTAGCCGGAGAGCAGAGAGTGTAATGAGCTGATGTATAATAGATAGAAGAAGCTTTGAGAACAGGGTAAGAACAGACACAGCTTCTCAGAGTGGTGCGCAGGGACTCTTATTTATTACATTAGTAATTTATAAATAGCGCAAAATGTTATTGTACATATCTATAGCATCAGGCTAAAATCTGCAGAACTGGATTAAGTTCAGGGAGCAGATCTGTGCTGAAGCTCTCTGTGTTTTACCAGTTACAGGGAATCGTGATGAAGATGAAGCTAACCAGACATTTTAGTCCAATATTAACTGATAAATCAATGAGCTGCTCTGCTCTATGAATCAGTCTATGGAATACATTTATTCTAAAAACTCATGTTAATGTAATTATTGTCAATCTTCACCTATTTAACTGCTATACATCCATCTATTCCTCCATCTATCCACTATCTTATTATCCTATCATCTATCTGCCTATTTATCCATCCTATTAAATGCCTATCTATTTCAATGTATCTGCAATCCACCCGTCCATCGATCCATCCATCTATCCATCCATCCATCCATCCATCCATCCACCTATGCATCCATCTTTTTATCTATTTATCGATCGACCGACCTACCTACCTAGGTTCAATCCCCACTATAACCAAGCTGCCGTTTCTGAAGTGCTCAGTTGGATAAGAATGGAGATAAATTTAAGTCGCTCTGATATATAGAAGTCTGCCAAATGGTAGAAATGGAAATTGTTATTTGCTCAAGTCTCACCTCAACATTTTATTATATTTATTAAATATAAATCTCGACTTTTGCCTATAATAGATTAAACAGCAAGTTATTGTATCATTAAATCCACCACAAGACAAAGAATACGATCTTTAGCACCGGCACACGGGTGTAAAAAAAATTGCGCTACATCAATAGAGAGACAATTTCATTCCATCCCTGAAAAGCTTTGTGGGGATTTTCAAAGACCCGAGTCCTCGGAATGCATAGCGAAGTTTATCCAGACATGGCGAGAGAAAAGCCGTTCGCCGGAGCCAGGCTAACATTTCCCCGGCTAATAGCTTTTCGGATAGGAAGTTAATTCTGCAGTGGAATTAAATTATAGAGCATGTCAAAACAAATTAACGTCTTGGTGCAAGCAGGTACACTGTCGACAGGCCGGGGGAATTTGTAATCTCGAAAAAGCCCTGGGTTCTATTAGGGGATGTGTTCCCCTAGATGACGTTAATACGTTGAGTGTGTCCTTTCTGTGTTCTCAGTAGGTGTGTGTAGCATAAAATTATAGAAATGTGTTTTATAGTATTATGAGTTCTAGAGTGGGATTCATTAGGAGATAATTAGTGTTTAGATTTCATAAAGGGCCATGAACAGAACCAGTTAAGGAACCTTAGAGTGTACAGGAGTGTATAGGGAGACACCGCAACATATTATATTGAACCTGCACATAAAAAAAGAACCATTTAAAACTCCTTATTCTAAATTCTCGCTGTCTAGTTAGGACTAGAACTCCACACATTCCTTTTACTTTACACATTCCTATACGTTACTTATGGTTTATTGACCCCCAGACTTCGGTACGAGTGCTGTTTTAAGCCAAAGAGTGGCGCAAAGATTCAAACCTGGGGCTTTAACCCACTAAACCAAACCGATAGCAGTATTCAGGGACTCAACCTTTCAGCAATAGTTCTGATGGCTGGTGGAGGTGGTGTCATGGTGTGGGGAATGTTCTCTTTCAACACTTTGGGTCTGTAACTCCAATCCATCAATTAATCATGGCAAAGTATTTGAATAATGTTACTGACCATAGGAACTTACATTTACAGTATTTAGCAGACTTCCTTATCCAGAGCGACTTACATTCATCTTGCTTATACTACTGAGCAATTAGGGAGTAGAGGGCCTTCCTTAGGGGCCCAACAGTGGCAACTTGGTGGTGTTGGGAATCGAACCCCGATCTTCCATGTAGCAGTCCAACACCTTAACCACTGCGCTACCACTTCCCTATTTCCTCACTGCTACAATTTACCATCGCCTAATGTTTATTTTAACAAAGATAATGAACCATATCCCAAAGAAACATCATCCAAAACTGACTTCACAAACATGAGCATTCCCAGCCCCCGAATACTAATCTATTAGAACATGAACAGGAACGTGCCAGAGATTTTTAGAGAGTTGCAGCAGAAACCTGAAAGATATGCAAAGCTAATTAAAATCGATGTAGTCATGAGAGATAGCAAGGTTGGACCGTACTTGCCGATTTAACCGAAGAATTAATCGATAGTTTTTATAATGACTACTGAATTTTACAAGTAAAAAACGTACTAAACTTAATTGCACACAAAAAAATGTAACAGATAAATCAAAAAATTTTTAAAAATTAACAAACAGTGACCACCGCCTCTAAAGCAATCATTAACTTTAGCTAACCCTAGAAATAAATGTCTAAAGTGGCTATTTTAGATGTCTCCACAACGGCCAGAGTATAAAATTTTTATTAAAAGTTACATTTTTTATAATTTTTTTTATTATTATCATACATTATTTTATTATATGTATAGTCTCACACTTTATTAGCTTCTATTTTAGGATACTTAGTTATTACCCAAACATGGGTATTACTAAATTATGTTTCTGTCGGTTGCATGAATGGCATGTAATTTGCTCTCTCTGCTAACAGCATGCAAAAGCAACCCAAAGAAATATCGGTTGAGATTTTTTGTTGGAAACCGGTAGTTCCAGGAATAACCTATCGGTGTCGATTAATCGGCAAAAACTAATAAATCGGTTGACCTCTAGTCAATTTTTCTTTTAGCATCTATGAAATGTATGTAATAAAAAAGACAGTTGTTAAAGGGAAAGAGAAGCTATACCCAATATTACTAACGTTCGTAAGAAGCCCAGAATTGGTCCTTGATGTGGACTTGAGTACTCATAGTGTTAAGTGAGTCTATTTAACACTAACATCCCTAGGGGTTCCTGTAGCAGGATTATTATATAGCAGCTTTTAATTCTCACAAATGTTTTGCATGTCCCAGCTTAGGAACTTGGGGTCAGAGCACAGCGTCAGTCACAATAGATCACACTCTGAGCAGAAAGAGCGATAAGAGCCTTGCTCAAGGGCCCAAAAATAACAGCTTGGTGATGGTGAGGCTTGAATTTTATTCTACTGATTAACAACCAAGAGCCTTAACCATTTGAGCCACTGCTGTCCCCTATATCTAGAAAGCTATGGTTTCCTATTTCAGAGAAAGAATATATTCAGGAGAGAATTTGGTCAAGGTCATTGACCGTGGGTCGGGGTTTTACCTCCTGGAAGAGGCAGATAGCAAGAAATCTGATCTTTTTTAATGGAGCAGGATTAAAGTCACCAAAATGTTCAAATCACTTAAAGGTTCACTGTAGAACCCTGGAAATGGGGAACTGGTAGCTTAGTGGTTCAAGTGCTGGCGTGCTGATGAAAAGATTGTGAGTTCACCTTCTAGGACCACCACTGAAAAGTTTCAACTGCTCAAAACAGAAGATAAATTTCTGAAAGTCTATCTGGATAAAAAATGTATTGAAAATTTTTGTTATTCTAAAAAAACTCAAGCTCGAGTGCCAGAAGACATTTATCATCAATGTGAAAACGTATTTTCTAAAACAACTGTTTACAAATGATCAGTTCACTGAATAGAGTGTTGGTGATTTGAAGATAGTCTTAAAGACTGAACTCTGGCACAGTCCAGTCGACCCGCTCATTTATTCTGCAGTAATCCACTGGCTTCAGCGTGAAGGTCACACTCAGTTCGCGCCGCATCCCAGCCCGTGGATAAAGAGAGTCATGGGCTGCGCATACTAAACGTGTGGCAACTCCAGAGCCGTGCTGAAGGGCGGTAGGGTTGTGGGGTCAATCGCAGCTCTTTAATTACTCAGAGAAAGAAGTGCACAGGAAGTAAATACATTCTAATGAAGAGGCGTGTAAGAGTTTTTCAGGGCACTGTTATTTTTTAGTTTTTTTGCAGTTCCAACGGGTTTTAAAAAAGTCTTTAGTCAAGTCAGCTTTATGTCCATAGCGCTTTATAACAATCGAGGTCGTGTCAAAGCAGCTTTACGGAATCACATATAAAAAAAGACAACAAAGTGAAACACTGACTAAAACACTCAGTTCTGTTTAATTAACATCTGTAAATTAAGAGTCCCCAACTCATCTATAAGCAAGCCGGAGGCGACAGCAGCAACGAACCGTGACATTTACTCAAAGATGCAACTGATAAACAGAACAAATGAAGTTGAAAGAATTTGTCCGACATTCAACTACACTGAATAAAATCGAAAATGATTCCACAGGACCGGTGATATTTTCAGTGTTTTCCCTTCACTGTTTGCACTGAGATTTTATTGATTACTAATATTTAGCCCTTTAGCTTGTTAGTAAAAGATTTAAAAAGGCAATAAGATGAGAAACGATAGCCTGGATCTAAGAAACGAAAGCATTGATCTATAGACCCAACTTCCCTGTCAACAGTTTGGGCTTGTGAAAGGGGTGTTGTGTGCGGGGAATGTTTTCTTGGAACACATTTGGCATTTAATGGGGCAGTAGTAGCTTAAATAGTTAAAGCACTAAGTTGCTGATCAGAAAATCTTAGTTTAAACCCCACCACTACCAAGCTGCCTCTGTTGGGCCTTTGAGAAAGGCCCTTGGGGTCACAATATAATGATGACGCTGTACACCCCAACTCCTAATGCTGGGATATGTAAATAATAGATTTTAATCAATCGATCGATCTTGGCACAGGGTATTTGAGTATTGATCCTGACTATAAGCATCACCTAACAACTGATCATCTCCTAATGTCTATTTTAAGCATATTAATAAGCAATGTCACAAAGAAACATGACCCGAAACTGATGAACAGGATCAGCCGCTCAGCAGATTTCCCAGTCACTGGATTCTAATCTGGCAGGAAAAATGATTCATCTGGCCAGTTAAAATGATTCATGATTTTGTTATGAACCGGAAAGCATATTCAATCCTAAATCTACCCAATCCGTCAGTATTTCTTTCCTCTCCCTACTGGTCACAGGTATAGATCACCTTTCGCTAGAAGACCAGCTAGAGAAATAGCTTTGATCCAACAGCTCTAATACAAATTTAATTGATTCTAAAGGTGAGTTCTTAAGGAAAAAACGTACTGCATTACAAACTTTCCCATAAGAAATAATGTAAATACAAATAATTCATTCCAGCCACTCAATAATATTACCAACACTACCAATACTAAACACTATAATCGTATTTTTGCATATAAAGGCTAAACAGAAAAAAAAATGTGAAAATGTGAAGCAGTAGACGAAGTCGAAACCATGTTGCAGAACAGAGTTGTATTAAACACGAGAGGGCAGTTCAGAAGAGTAGTCATAACACGGGCAAAAGACAGTACACGGAAATCAAACACAGTCCAAGCAAACAAATCCAAAACACTAGACCAAAACGTGAAACTAAAAAAACCGAGAAGAGTTCAGATACCGGGAGTACAGAGACACAGAGACACTGAGACACAGAGACACAGAGAGAAAAACTCTTGGTATGTCGCATAACGAACAATACATACTCTAGACAATAGACAGGCTTGTATGGAGAAAAAACAAACAGGAAGTCAGATACTCGGGGGACAGCGCCCTCTGCTGGTGGGAGGGCGGAATCATGACAGAAAAAATAGACTAAAATTTGTAAACTTGCCTCGAATGGCTTTCCACTTATGCAAACAAGTTTTGAAATGCTTCGGTATATGTACCTGTCAGTAAATTTAACGTGATTTTAGTTCGACTCGTTTGTATGATATAAAGGCTGCGTATGCCAATGCAAACTTCTTTGAAAAAATTCAATTTCCAAGGTGAAAAGTTATAAAGGTTCCACTGGTACATTCAAATGTCCTCCGCTTCTCTTACAGGTTTGTGTCTTCTTGCTATGTGTTGTATAATTTTTGTGTTGTTGTATTATGAATCGATTGTAGAAACAAATAAATGATCTATACATTAAAAATGAAATTATAAATTTGTGATAATTTATATTAAAGACCATAATGTTGCAGTCCGTTATCAGTCTCTGTGTGAGGGTCCAGATCCTGAGTTCATCCAGTTTATTCGCCAGGGACCAAACATTGGCGAGGAAAATACTAGGAAAACGCTGTCCGATATGGGTTTTAGCTTCAGTTTAACCCGGATTCCTCCGTATTTTCCTCATTTCTGCGTCCGGCGCTGGCGCAGACGCCGAGACCGTAAACAGAAACGAGGAAAAATGCGGAGGAATCCGGGTTAAACTGAAGCTAAACCCACAGTGGACAGCGTTTCCTAGTATTTTCCTAGCGTTTCCTAGTATTTTCCTAGCCAATGTTCGGGCCCTGGAGGGAAGTGGTGGCTCATGGTTAAGGTGTTGGATTACCAACCCGAAGGTTGTGGGTTCGATTCCCAGCTCCGGCAAGCCACCACCACTGCTGGACCCCTGAGCAAGGCCCTTAACCCCCAATTGCTCAGTTGTATAACAAGGAATACTGTAAGTCGCTCTCTGGATAAGGGCGTCTGCCAAACGCTGCAAATGTAAAACATGGTGCACTGTCACTGTTTCTTCTCACTGCTCTGCTGATCTTGAATACCTGATCATTAAATGCAGACCATTTTATTTACCACATGAGTTCACATGTCTGTGTGGTGATAGCAGCAGTGTATGCCCCCCTGGATGCAAAGGCTAGCACAGCTATGGAAGAACCAAGCTCTGCTATCAACAAGCTGCAGACAGTGCATCCTGATGGAGCCTTTGTCGTCGCTGGGGATTTCAATCACTGCAATTTAAGATGTGTTTCTGCCGAAATTCCAACAAAATGTCTCCTGTTTCACTAGGAGGACAAAAAACTCTAGATCATGTATACACAAGTGTGGCCGATGCTTACAGAGTCACACCTCTCCCCCACCTCGGACAATTAGAACATCTTTCATTGTTCCTGTTGCCCAAGTACTGTCCAGTCATTAAAAGTGTGAAACCCACAATCAGGACTGTTAAAGTTTGGATGGATGGGGCTGACACTGCTCTCCAACAGCAGTTCACACATACCGACTGGAGTGAATTTGCTGCACAGGCCACTACAGATCCAGTCACCAATATCAACACTTACACCACTGCTGTCCTTGATTACATCAATAAGTGTGTGGATTTGGTGACTACAAATAAGAAGATCAAAGTGTTCCCCAATCAGAAGCCCTGGATGAACCGTGAGGTCCGTCTCCTGCTCAAAGCACGCAACACCACCTTCAGGTCTGGAGACCGGGAGGCCTACAATGTCACCAGAGACGATCTGAGGAGGGGAATCTTCCAAACACGAATACAAACAGCAGATCGAGGAGCACTTCATCTCTGCTGACCCCCGACGCATGTGGCAGGGAATACAGGCTATTACTGACCGCAAACCACCCAACAGAACACCTCCAACCAGCTCTGCCTCACTCTCCGACGAGCTTAACCACTTCTATACTCGCTTTGAAAAAGGGAACATAGCGCCTATGCTCAAAACAGAGCCGTCACCAGGTGAGCAGCCACTCTCGCTCTCCATCTCTGAAGTGTGTGCTACCCTGGGAAGGGTGAATGGTAGAAAGGCAGCTGGCCCTGATGGCATCCCTGGCTGCGTACTCAGAGCATGCGCGCAGCAGTTGGCTGAGGTCACTACAGGGAGGAGATCCAGCACCTGGCAGCATGGTGTGAGGACAATAACCTGGAACTCAACACTAAGAAGACAAAGGAGGTCATTGTGGATTTCAGACGAGCTAGCAATCACACTCATCCTCCAACACACATCAACGGAGCGGCTGTTGAGCGTGTACCTAGCTTCAAGTTCCTAGGAATCCACATCTCTGAGGATCTCACCTGGTCTCTGAACTCTTCTTTCCTGGTCAAAAAGGCACAACAGCGCCTATATTAGATGTATAAGACTTAATATAAGACTTAAGTCCCATCTCAGCAACAGGATACTGAAGAACTTTTACTGCAGTACCATCGAGAGCATCCTCACAAACTGCATCTCAGTATGGTACAGCAGCTGCACTGCTTCAGACAGCCATTCAGAGGGTGGTGAAAACCGCCCAACGAATCATCGGCACTCAGCTACCCACCCTGGACAACATACACAAAAAACGCTGTCTGCAAAGGGCGAGAGGCATAATCAAAGATCCCTCTCACCCCAACCACGGACTGTTCACTCTTCCCAGTGCATCAGGCAGACGCTACCGATGCCTCAGAGCCGCATAAACAGACTGAAAAACAGCTTCTTTCCTGTGGCTGTTTCTGCACTGAACAGCTGATATACAGTATTTTAATTACTACTGCACTGCCACTTCTGTACTTTGCACTACCTTATCATTATGCATCTTTGCACATTAAACATGGCTCACCATCCTCATTAGTCCAGAAAAAATTATTTATCTTTACAGAGTAGCAAAAAGAAAAGGAAGTGCAGGAGACATGCTCACGCAGTACGACGCAGGTTCTGGCTACTTTACAACACCTTCCACCTTCCATTGTCATCCATTATTCATCATGCACTCCACGTCGACCCAATGCTCAGGTCAAAGAACCAACCATAAAGTTTCAAACCATACGAGTTTCAGAACATTGCTAAAAGGTTACTAAATGTTCTATTTTAGGTAGCAACAACTGTCACTAATGTGGCACCTTGGTGGGGGCTGGGAATTGAACCTTCAATCTTTTAAACAGAAATCCAACACCTTAACCACCGATCTACCACTTCCAAAAATATTACATTTATATTTCTGACATTTAACTTATCCAGAGAGACTCACATTTATCTTAATTTTTATTCCATTTAAGCCATTGAGGGTTATATAGGTTTTGCTCAAGGGCCCAGCAGTGGCAGCTTGGTGGTGCTGGGAATTGAATCTACGACTGAACACATTTTTGCCCTTAAGCAGACACCTTTATTAAGCGCAACTTACATTTATTTGTTTTATACAAGTGAGCAGTAGAGGATCAAAGGCCCACTGGTGAAAATTAGTGGGAAACAAACCTACATAATTTAACCACCAAGCTACCACTTTAAAACAAATGAATCAAGAGTAAAACAGATAAATACAATGAAACGAAAGGAATTGAAGGAACCTAGACAAATGTTCTACATGGATTTCAAAAGAAAGAATACAAAACAAAGGACTCAGATTCCAAAATATAGCTGAGATACAGAAATGTGAACCTGAAATACACTGAGAACCAACACCAAATGCTGATGGATCATTCATCAAAAGACAATTGCTAATTGCTAATTCCTATTGCTAAACATGCACAACTTTCTTTACAGTAGTTTCTGATACACCATTTTACATTGTGCATAAACACTTATTCTCCTTGATATTTTCTGTTATGAAAAAGGGGAAGCAATAAAATCAAATTGTGGATGGCTACTTGGAAGGTTATTAGTAAGAATATGTGTAGAATGAGTCTTCTTGCCCTTTGAGAAAGCACAGATCGGAGTAAAGGATAAGATACTGGAATCGACTAGCTGACTCTTTATCTGCCTCACATTCAATGAACACGGATTACGATCAGTTTTGACTAAAAGGGGGAAGGTTTCTGAATCCTTTCTCCACTCCCTCTGCTGTTCTGGCTGCTTTTTCATCACCCCGTGTTACGAGAGGTCATATCTATGCTTTATGCACTTCCATACTGTTATAGTGCACCAGAAGGCAGTTAAAAGTCTACTGCCCCAAATCAGGAGGATGGGCTTTAGCTTATAGAACAGTATGTTATAAGAATAGTGCGTTCCTGCTGAGTAATCATACTGATAGGCTGTGAAATGCTCAATTTTGTCCCCACCACTTCTTGTTTGTAAAAAGATTTTATCTTAACTTTATTCCATCTATCTATCTATCTGTCTGTCTGTCTATTTATCTTCCGTATCCTTAACATTTAAATTTCTTTGGTTTGGCAGTTGTCTTTATCCAGAGTAATTTAACCCAGCTTGGTGGTGCTGGGATTTTAAACCCATGATCTTTGTCTAACACCTGAACCTCTTAGCTACCACTTTCCCACTTTTTATGCAAAGATGCATAGCAGGAAACAACCTGGACAGGGTGCCAACCAATTACAGGGTCACGATCTGTTTTAAGGGAACCAGATACAAGGTAGAGGACACCCTGGACAGGGTTCTAACAAAGAAGACAACATTCTGGACAGGGTGCTAACCAATCAAAGGGCACAATCCTATTCACACACATCATTATCATTATCATCATCATCGGTGGTCACTCAAAACAAGTATGGCTGTCCTCTCTTTTGGGTCTATTTGTGGGACTTCAGCTGGCTGTAAAAGCCACTTTGCATAGTTTGGTGCAATGTGGAAATGACAGACAGGTAATTGTTGATGATGGTTGACCTTTTTATCTTTTTACTTGTGATGCTGTTGCTTTATTTCTGCAGCATGATAAATGAGGATCCCTCTGGATGCAGTAATCCAGTCAGGAGGTTTGAGGCAGGCTATTTTCAAAGCAGCTTTTCTACCCCTTACCCACATGGTATGACAAAAAAGGAACCTAATAAGGCATGCCCAGTCAAGGGTGCAACTTACAAAGGACTTTTTCCGGTTTATTACAAGAGCCCAATGACTGAGTCTAGCACTCATTGCCTATGTGCCAATTTATAATTAGGAGCCTCCAGATCACACACTTCTGCCCCTGTCATAACTTTCTGGTATTCATATGACTTAAAGCGGGCAGAATTCAGTGGCATGGAGTCTAAGACTACTTGAGGCCCTTTTATGCTGTAGCCTTCATCTGCCTGCCCAGCCATTGTAATGCACCAGTAAGACCAGTCACTATCCACCACCTGCACCTCCGATGAGATCTTGGTTGGATTGCTCTTTTTCGTGGAACCTCCACCTTGTCCATACCATTATGGGTGACCCTAACAGGAGCATAGCTCCAGGGGGTATTGCTCTTGGGATAAACACCGGAGAACCCAGAGGAAATCCTGGGACGTAACTAAGACAAACGAGATTTGGTCTCTAACCATAGACCTTCAAGGTGACCAACAGGGCTGGAAAGTGTAAGAAAACGTCCACACACCAGGACACACAACTTCCCCCGAAAATATTATTCATTCTACCTGTGCAGCTAAAATCTCCAGAGTTCACAAGTTCACGTATAAACCAGACAATAATACAGCAGGCATGCATTTTTATGTACAGATAGATAGCTGCAATAGCTGCATACACACACACACACACACACACACACAATGATGCTTACAAGAAGCAGAGAGCTCTGAGAATACAGACGCTTTACAGATACGCTGAAAAAGCGGGATATTAATTAAGGTGATATACGAGAGCAACAGCTGCTAATTTGGAAGTGGTGATGTATTAAATCACTTACATTAAAAACTAAATTATGCGTAAATTGAGTGGCTTGTCATTGTTTGCCCACCAACATCCAGGATAAGGTTAGCAAACATGCTGATAAATCCGGTCCTCAGAGGGGGCAATTACAGCACACTTCCAAATCCAAGAGCTTACAGGTTTGTTTATGGCTGTGGTTCAGTCATGCAGCAGGAAAACATGTTGCAATGTCCTTTACAAACTGGGGATTTTTCATCACAGTAAAAATATAAATCATTTTAAAATGCTAATTACATTTATTTTCCCAAAAGAATTGCTAAAGTTATTTTTACTAAAGAAATGTTTGGACTGGTTACTTTAAAAAGTGTTATAAAATAAAGAAATTAAGCTTACAGTTTTGCGGAAAAGTCAAAAACAAGATGACTAAAATGATGAGACACCAGGATAAAAATGTGCCACCTTAAAATACCAAGATTGTACCGTAGACTGAAATAATAAGATAATTTTAATCAAAGTTTTAGGTAAAATACAAACATTTTTTAATTAATCTTTTTACCGTTATAGTTTTATAGATTATTTTACATTGTGCTTTGTTGTAACTACTATTATTTTACTGCACCACCTGTCCACACTGTGCAAAATGTTTGATTTTGTTTCATGTAATTGTAGTTGTATAGCACTTTTTAAACAATAGACATTGTCTCCAAGCAGCAGGGTAAAAAATACCATGTAAAAACTTATATTATATTATATTATATATATATTGTACTTGTTTATACTTATATTATAAAATTTATAATATAAGTATAATATAAGTTGCAGTAGCAGAGGCATAAAAAAATCTGAGTTAATATCAGGAAGAAACCCTGAGAGAAACCAGACTCATGGTGGAACCCATCCACATCTAAGTGAGATCAGTGTGTGTGTGATTATAGATAATATCCAGCATGCATACATTTATATCCAAACAGAATTGTGACCAGTAGCTTTTGATATGAGATTAAAGTTTGCAGGTTGCATTAAAACTCAAATTCGAGATATTCTTTGTGAAAACTTTAGTTCAATTTTGAGTCACGGGCCACATAATCATTTTTGTGAATCTTTGAAGAGCCATGAGCTAAAGTTTCTGCCAAAAATATCTCATCACATTTTGCCTTTTTCTGGCCTTCCCTTTAGGAGAGTTACTAAACTTGGTCCCGAAGGGCGGCGTTCTTGTCTAACCCTAATCAAACACACTAGAACTAGCTAATCAAGGTCTTGCTCAGTATATATAAAACTTGCAGGCAGGTGTGTGGAGGTAAGTTTAAGCTAAACTCTGCAGGACTGAGTCTGGGGACCCCTGCAAGAGTAATTTCTCCAGAGTAAATCTCAGCATTTTCTCATGCTGTCATTCAATTCACTGCAGTTTACTTTAAAATAAAGTGAATGTTGTGATAAAAAGAGAAAAGAACAAATACATCAGCTGTATTTGTCTCACTACAACAGGCAACTTTAGAAAAAGTTCCTCAAAAATTATTTAGGTGATTAATAGTCCAAAATGTCTAACGTGGTTTTACTTGAAACGTTTTTCTGAAGGTGCCCCTATTTACTCATGTGGTTTCTTAACAGATCTACCAAGAAACCATGAAAGCATCTTTGGACCCAAGGATCTAGCAACAGTATAGGTTTTATAGGGAAGTGGTGGCTTAGTGGTTAAGGTCTTGGACTGATACCAGAAAGACCACCACTGTGGGCCCCTGAGAAAGGCCCTTAACCCCAATTGCTTAGAGATGTAGGTCGCTCTGGATAAGGGCGTCTGCCAAATGCTGTAAATGTAAATGTTTTAGTGACTGGGTTACAGTTCTGGATTCCCAGACATTCTACTTGGAACTGGTCATTTGTACTGTATGTTACTGCATCAAGCTTCTCCTCAGAGAATGAAAGTCCTCAGAGATGTAGTGTTTTAGGAAGTTGAGAAGTAGTCAAGCCAAAAATCCAAACTACAGAAATATTCCAAAAAGCTTGCAACACAACGTTCTGTAAGGATAAACAATTAGAACTCAGTGTTGAAGATCCGAGGCTGTAAACACGCTTCTGAGATGCACCAGAGGTTCTCCGATAACCCGCTCAAATGACCCATTTTTTACCAGAATTGAATATTGGTGCCAATAAAAGGCTTTACGAGCCGGATCGATACGGCCGGTTTAATCCTCAGAGCCGAGAGGTCTTTTAAAAATAACTGCCACAAAGACTATTGGAACCTGGGGGCATTATCTTACCCCCAAAGGGTCAGTAACCCTGCTTATTTCTGATTTCACCCTCCCGGAAACCAATAAAGAAGATCTGTAATCAAAATGATGTTCAATTCCTCCTCGGTCTCTCGATCACAGCCAGAATATTGATCATACAGTCACTCAGTTCTTCCTGGTTATTTATATGGTAATGAGAGACATCCTCGTCCTTTGTAATCTCTTTGCAACAGAAATAAAAAAAAAATCTCAGAATTGATAGAAATCTCAAAATATCCCAAAGAATGTTTATAAATATGCATAGAAGAAACTAGTGGCATAAACAACTCTATTCTTTGTCTGGTCTTCATTCAATCTTAAGAAGAGAACAAAACATTCTCGCATTATTGAATGTGTTCAAAGAAGAACTCGGACGCTTTGAAGGCTCCTCTACAGACAGAATGATCTTAAAAGCGTGAAGCAGAGCAGAAGCTGATGTGCATTCCGTCCTTCAGGAGCCACAGTGAATTTCGGGTGTAGAATAGATGAGTTTTTCGAGATGAATCGCATCGAAGCTGACGCTAACGAAGGAAAGGAGCCGAGATCACCATTCGATGACATCGGGCTCGGTCCTGGCGGCAAACGTCAGAACTGACTGCAGCTTTTGCAAGAAGATGAAGATGAAATTAAAAAAAAACTGAAAGAGGAGAAATTAGATAAGGATGAAGGAAAGAAGATAAAAGGAAAATTGTGTAAAAAAAAAAAAAAAGCAAAAATAGAGGAAGAATTGTCTAAGGGCAAAAAATAAAGACGCGAAGGAACTAATCGTGTAGGATTGGGTGATGTAAACAAAAGAAAGAAATAAAATACGGATACTGATTGGTTTCCTGTGGTTACGTCCGGAATAATTGGGATTTGATTTCAGATAAGATAAAAAATTACATACATAACGGGGTTTAAAAAGGAAAGAGCTTTTACCCCGGTCAAATTTTCACAAAACAGCCAGATGGGAGGGGCATTTTCTTTTTTATCACATTTTCATATTTGCCATTGGTTTAGACATCCTTATCCAGAGTGACCTGCATTTATCTCTATTTTTTTATCTAACTGAGCAGTTGAGGGTTAAGGGCCTTGCTCAGGGGCCACAGCAGGGCTGATTAATGGTCCAGGGATTTACATTTACAGCATTTGGAAGACGCCCTTATCTGGAGCGATTTACATTTATCTTTTCTATACAACTGAGCAATTGGGGGTTAAGGGCCTTGCTCAGGGGCCCAGAGGTGGTAATCTGGTGGTGCTGGGAATCAAACCTTGATTTTCCAGGAATCAGTCTAACATGTTGATCAAAGAGCCACCACTTCCCACAAAAAACAGGGAAATGCAGGGAAATTTTATATATATATAAAGCCCATGCTTGTCTAATCAGCAGTCCAGTGCTTTAACCACGAGGTTACTACTTCCATCATAGATGTGTGTGAAGGTTCCAAATTTCGGGATGCAGCATTAGCAGAGGTTAGGAAAGTGTTAATGAATTTAACAGGAAGTGGGTGTCCGGGAATTAGGGAACTGACATAGACCAAATTTGGGAAAAAGAGATCGCACAAAAATGATCAAAAAAAATCCTTGAATTCTGTGGGAAGAAAAGGATCTTTGAAGGAAACCTTGTTTGAGTTATTTGCATAGCAAAAGGGGTGAATAAGGAATACAGAAGAAGTGCAATAACTACCCTGAACAGAAAGCAGGGTATTTGAGGAATTCTTTCTCTTTAGCACAGCTATATTAACGGCTGGCTCTAATCTGCGGCTCGATCCGACTCCAGACTCCTTGAGTTGAACCTAATAAATCTTCAGCGTCTAAGAGGTGAATTGGCATCAGGCTAAAAGTCTTGTCTGTCTGTCAGGCGGTCTGAGTGATTTGTGGCTCAGTGTTTATGTGCATACAAATCACTGACTTGACAATCACACGCTGGCGGCCACCTTTGTGTCAAACAAGCTGGGACGAATCTCCGCTTCTGATTGGTCCGCAGGGGTTGATCCATTCGTTTTCCGTGACAGCAGCTCTATCAGTAGCACCCAGGTTTACATTAATGTAGTCGTTGCTATAGTAACCGCTCAGTTATAGAGATTACGTCAACAGATAAAAAAAAATGTAAAATTAAAAATACTATTAAAAACTAAAAAGCGTCACATGAGATTATTCGATTTTAGAAACATACACATGTGACAAATGTCCTAACCGACGAATAATTCTGACATAAGAAAAGGAAGGGATGGGCAGCCCATGTTTCTCAGGTTCCTTTGTCCTGCTTATATCTGTCTTACCCACGGCTGAATTACTGAATCAGGTGTGTTCCACCAATAAGAAGCTACCAAAGATACCATTTTAGAGGATGGAGTGGAGGAAGATCAAGCAAATCGGTATCAATAATCCAGCATCTGATTGACGGCAGATATCTGAACCACTTAATCAGCAGATAGATATAAATCCGCTTTTCCATTTTTTATTCATTCGTTCACTCTAAACACTCATCCGAATCGGTGGATATTCTGTTTAAAAAACAAGTGTTTAGGAATGAAACACTGTTTAAATCGGTGATTCCGATTTTTCGAACGTTATCCTGTAGCTTCCGAATTTAACTGTGATTGAAAGATAAATGTCCTCTCATCTGTGTTTTGTACCCGAGTGGCGGACGATGCTATTGCTAATCGTAGCTGTAGCCAGTGCGTTGCTGTGGGACTCTTGGTTGGGAGATTTATACGGTGTGTGTATTTCCTTCAGATTGATGCTGTGTTGGAGCAAATGTTTCATTTCTTTAGAGTTACGAAATATCTTTTCTACATGTGTTGCCTTTAAACAGTTTTTGAAGGTTTAATGCGACCAATCACAGTGCAGAATGTAATAAACAGCGCATGTGCAGGTCCGAGTGGAACGATACAGCATGACTAAACACCGATTCAGCAATAAAAATCCGTGTGTTGTAACGAATCACCGGTTCTTCGAAATGTTAACCAGGTCTAAAATAGAACCGGTTTCAACTGGAAAACCAACTCTAGGAAGGAGTGTCTTATATGTTGCACTCCAAGTGTTGCACCATCCAGCCTCAAATATACACACACCCCTAAACTGCCCCCCCTCCTGTTGCTTAATACAAATCCGCAAGCGTATATTTTATTCACTGCTCAGGGGCCCAGAAGTGGTAAAGTAGTTCTACTGGGAATCGAACTCTCAATCTTCCGGTTAGCAGTCCAACACTTTAACCAATACACCCCAATACACCCATCCTTACACTGTTTATTCAAAGGTGATATGTATGTAGTATATCCAGTATGTAGTAATTAGGTTAGGGGGTCACCAAACTCTGTCATGTCTGGGGGGGCGGGTGTCCTGCTAGAGTTTATTTCTAACCCTAATCAAACACATCTGAACTCGATAATCATGGTCTTGCTAGGTATTCTTAATACTATCAGACAGGTGTGTTAAAACAAATTGGAGTTAAACTCTGCAGGACACCGACCCTCCAGGACTCCAGGAGTCTGTTGCCCCTAAACTAGATCAATAGCTCGAAAGTACATTAAACAAATAAAATCATTTATTTAACATATTTGACACTCCATATCTGCATCTCTAGCCAGCGTTAGCAGCAACTTCAGGTCACTTCACCTTTTCCAGCTTGGATCATTTAGGAGCCTGTAATGCCGGTTAATATCACACGACATACGCTGGGGCCGCGACAGCGCAGGATATGATACACACATCTGTATTTACAGCCGCAAGCTTTTTTTTTCAGAAGCAAACAGCTAATAGCGGCTTTTCTGCTTCCCAAAGCGTTTATCACCAACTCAGCAAGTCAGCAGTCAGTCAGCTCTTAATTACTGTGCAGCAAAGCGTCGCAGTGCTCACACTCATCCTCGCCGCCTTTTCAAATTGCCTTAAACACTCGGCTGCTCCCCTAAAATACGCTAAAAGCGATGGGTGATTTTTTTCATTTCATTTTCACTTCCTGTTAAGTAATGGAATGTTAAATCCGTATCCCGAAAGCACTTTGGATTTATTAACGTGACGAGCGGTAGGAACGGGGGCAGGTGATGGGGGCTTGTTTGATTAGCAAGGTTTTGCATGCTCGAGCACGCTTCAGATACGCTCCGAGGGATACATTCATATGAGATCCGGAAAAAAATCTGAATTGGGTTGATGAACCAATGGAACGACACTGTTGTAGATGCAGATTATCCAGCAAACAATCCACAGAGCCATGTTTTTACAATAAAGGGGCACTTTTGTCACAAGGAGGGCAAATTTCTTTCCATTGATATTATATTATACTTGCAGGCAGTCTGGAGATTCCTGTTTGAGGTTAAGTCAATAAGTTGAAATGCTGTGGTCGGGAGGCTCAGCTGCAGATCGGCATGTCATCTGGACTGATCGTGATGGTGAACGCGTTGGTCTGAGGCTTCAAACTAGTGCAACATACAGGACACGTACTAAATGTCAGTAAATAAATAGTAAAAAAATGACACATCACCGCAATAATTCGCCATTTAAGTGATATTCTCTGCAGGGGCAGTGGTGGCTCAAATGGTTAAGGTGCTGTGTTGCTGATCTGGAGACCAGGAAGACCTGTGTTAAAGTCCCACCACCGGCAAACCAACCACTGTTGGGTCCTTGAGCAAGACCCTTAAGCCTTCCTGCTCCAGGGGCACTGTATCATAGCTGACCCTGCGCTCTGACCCCCAACTTACTAACTACATTTTCTGTAAAGTTGCTTTAAGAAAAAAATTATTGGTGCTATTACATTTGAAGCAACTTCAGGTCATACGGCGACACCCAGATGAAGAGTAAATCTGGGAAGTTTTGGCTCAGGATTAGGGTGTTGGACTACCAACCCGAAGATTGTGGGTTTGATTCCACCAAGCCACCACTGTTGGGACTCTGAGCAAGGCCCTTAACCCGCAATTGTTCAGTTGCATAAAAGAGATAACTGTAAGTTGCTCTGGATTAGGACGTCTGCCAAATGCTGTAAACACATCTTCAATTTCCAAACAAGAATAAATGTCTACAACAAACCAAATTAGCTGTTGTGTTAACTTCCTAGTCTGTAGTTGTTTTGTAGCACCACAAACCTAAAGTAACACTATAGAAGCTCATTCCATGTTCTGGGATTCCATCCAGGATAAATATCATGGTGCTAGCTCATATTTCTGTAGGTGGTACTGCAGGTTAAGGAGATGTGGGTGAATCCTTAAAATGTCAGAAATGAACTTCAGGCAGGAGGAAACCCATACTGATGATAATGAGCATGCTTTAAAATCCGTTCTCCTCTTTTACTCCCAGGGCTACCCAGTGATCCTGACCTTCTCCTATTCTCCAGACCTGCCTGATCCATACTGATGCCCTGTTTCTGCTTAGAGACGTTCTCAGCACTAAGACCACTTGCTAATGCTGAGGATGCTTCCCATGGCGCCAGGAGGTACATATGATTGCTTAAAGATGGCTACACACTGCAGCGGATTTAATATGAACAGTTTGTTCACAAGTCTGTATCAGTGATCAGCTCTTCATAACACGTCATCAGGGAAAAATTCACAAATGCATGATATTATTGAAGAACGCCTCTACAGCCACCAGGTGGCGACTCTTATTAGCTAGCATGGGCTAATTTAGAATGATTCATAGGGGGGTATTATCTATATCATCTTCCAGTTTAGCGGAATGTAACCCCAGCGTAGACTGAGGCTTTGTCTGTATTTTGTTTAGTTACCTTAAATTTGTTGTAACTATTTGTTGTTCTTCATTTGACACTTGAAATGTGAAATGTTTAGTAGACACTTTATTGACAGTCTTTCCATTTTAGATTCCTCTATTTATATTGCTGTAATAATAAGAGTTGTTTAGCTGTGTTTGCCGCGACAGAGCAAAAGAACAGCATTGACTGTGTTATGTGTCAAAAATAATTGTTTAGTTCATTACTGTTGTCACCACTAAGTCAGACAATCAAATATCGGTTCTGCATATCGGTTATCGCTCCAGCAAAATGAAAATAATCAACATCGGTATCGGTTTCGAAAAAAATATCAATATCGGTTGACCTTTACTCGAGATGTCCCGGGGAGTTTTCTCACCACCAGCACCTCTGCTGTATAATCATTAAATAGAATGAAAATATCCTCCATTAAGCACACTGAAGATCATCCAGGTGATATCAACAGAAGGACAGATATCTTGTTCACTGTTAAAGAGGCCATCAGATTCCCAATTTTTCCACCAGTTGATATGATTAATGAAAAGTCTATAATGAATTTTAATTAAAGTTCTCATTGGTAGTGTAATTAAAAACACTCGTTTGATTTTGGGAAAATCAGTTCCGTTTATAGTGAGCTGTTTTAGCGCATGTTGCTTTGGATGCTAATGAGTTGAGTTGAGTTGTGTTGTGTTCTGTTCTCCAAAGCCAAATAATTCAAATAATTTATCAACTGATTTATTAATCATTAACACACACCGTTATAAAATTATAAATAATTACGAATTATTGTCATATTTATACTGAACAATGCATTAATGTAGCGTTAGCATGTTATCACCTTTACGCATTGTTCAGTATAAATGTGACAATAATTCCTAATTATTCCTAATTATTATCACCCCTACACCAGGTTCCAACAGGCGCCGCACCCTCACCTGAATATTAACCAGATACACCTGCACCTCATCAGTCCATCACATTAACTCGCCCTATTCATACACAAACTCTTCACACACTTACTGTCTCATCTCTCATTTTATTTATTATTAGACTCGCTACTCTGCTAGCTAATCATTAGCGTCGTGCTACTGACCTGCTCGCCTGATTCTCCAGTTTTTGTCAAAAGCTCCAGCACCCAGTACCAGATCCTCCAAGCACCAAAGCTAACTCTCTCCTCTGATTCCCACCTGCATTCTGCACTTATAAATAAACACACTTCCAACACACAATTCAGTGGAGCGGTGATGCAGCAACTGCGCCACCATGACACCATGCAGGTAGAACTGCCCAAACTGCAGACTCATTCAGCTGAGCTTGCGATTTAGTTTAGCTGCAGTATTTTAAAATAAGTTTGTCCAACATCTGGAGGTCAGATGTTTGTTTGTTGTCTTTTTTGCTTAGAAAGCAAAAAATTAGGAGAATTTGTGAGTTGAACATATTTAGATGCTCACATGGTGTCCTGAGGAACATCCCAAACGAACACATACACAATTCCTGAAAATCTTCTTAGAAACAGGACTCACTTTCTCGAGCGAAAGAGTTCCTCTCTGTCTTCTCTCGGTTCTTCTTTGAGTTCTTTCTTTAGTTCTTCTCACTTCTCTGTTTTTTTTTTCTGGAATTTCTCTCAGTTCTCCTTTGGCTTGTTTTAATTTTTTTTTTCTTTGTTCTTCTCTTCCTAAAATCTCGTTGAGTTCTTTTCTCTAGGTTCTTCTGTCTCAGTTCTTCTCCAGGTTCTCTTCTCTTATTTCTACTCAGTTTTTTCTTAGTTCTTCTCAGGGTTCTCCTTTAACTTATTTATCTCTGTTCTTATTTGGGTTCTTCTTTTAGTTCTTTTCTATGTTCTTTTTCTTTAGAGTCCTGTCCTCTCAGTTCTTTTTTAAGTTTTCTTTTCTTGGTTTTTCTTTCAGTTCCTGTCTTTTTTCTTTTCTTTTTTTTTTTAATCTCACTTTCTCTCTAAGTTCCCTTTTCTCAGTTTTTCTTAAAGTTTTTTTGGGGGGTTCTTCACCAAGTTCTCCTTTCTTAGTTTTTTGAGATTTATTCTGAGTTCTTCTCAGTTGTTTTTAAATATCAATTTATGGGTAGCTCAGGGTGGCTCCACGGTAAATGGTAGCTCAGTGGTTCAGGTGTTAGACTGCTGATCGGCACCACCAATCTACCACTGCTGGGCCACTGAACAGAGCCCTAAACCCTCTACTGCTAGATGCTAGGAATGTAAACTTCTGATATACACACATATCTATAAAGAAGTCCATAGAAATTTGAATACAAATACCGGAGTGCTTGTTTTTACAATCCACACACATACACACACACACACACACACACACACACACACACAGAACCCAACACAGCGTGAGTCTTATTCAGTTTCTCATTTCGGCTGGCTGTGGGTCTGGACCCCAGTGGATGTGGATGTCATACGCATCTCTATGAATCAGATACGGGTTCTTTATCCTTATTTCTGTTTCAATTCTCACATCGCTATTCATCTCTCTCTCTTTCTCTCTCTCTTTCTCTCTCTCTCTCTCTTTCTCTCTCTCTTTCTCTCTCTCTTTCACACATACACACAAAATGAACACCAGCTTCAGATTTGACAAATCCATCTTTCTGAATAAACCCATGTGTGATGCATGCTTGAGCTGTGTTTCACCAATTAGTGGGTCAGGGTCAGTCTGCAAGGTGGCAGTTTTCCTAGCAGCACCTCTTTCTCTCTCTCTCTCTCTCTCTCTCTTTCAATTCTCCCAGCAAACAAATGACATTCATAGACCACCTGAGCGACGGATGCCTTTTGCTCCCCGGTGGCTGCATCCAAATAGAACTCAATTCCGCTCAGCCGGACAGGCGCTGGCTCGAGGTTGGACTCTGACACACCCACACACTCAACAGGAAAACACCCTACCCAACACACTCCCAGCGCCTTTGCTGTCTGTATCGGTCCGGCTGGAAACCACTGATTGACAGCTCTATTGCTGAGGTTCGGGGATACGTTAGCATGAATTAGCATGTCCCAGAGGCTTTATGTCTTCCATCAGCAAAAACACTCAATATCACAACAATGTTCTGGGGCTGAGATTAACATTCAGCTTGGCACGCTGTGATGTCAGTTTCTTTCCAAACCTATTTATGTTTTATTCCCTAATGATTTTATTTACGAAGTAAAAACAAGCGAACTAAATAAATACCTCATTTAAAAATAGATTTATATCAAACAATTCTGAATAAATCGCTCGAAATGACTGCAAACCTGATTCAGCTACTCAGAAAGCTTCATCACTCTTAAACTGAGCTAAACAAACACAAGCTATCAAAAAAAACAAAAAAACAAAGAATAGAAAAGTTTGTGTAAGTCTGTAAAGCACACACTCTCCATCGCTCTGGACTGTCAACCTCAAAGTCAACCTCTGTCAACCTGTCAACCTCAAAGTACTTAAACTCCTGTACCTTCTTCAACTCTTCAGCCTGTAATCTCACTGTTCCACTTCCCTTTCTTTCATTCAAACACATGTACTCTGTCCTGCTACGACTGACTTTCATTCCTCTTCTCTCCAGAGCAAACCTCCACCTCTCCAGGTCCTCCTCCACCTGCTCACTGCTCTCACTACAGATCACAATGTCATCTGCAAACATTTGATATGTTTTCTATTTTTTCACGTAAGTAAATACAGGTTTATAGTTATATATAAAGAACTATAATGTGGGTATTAATTACACTTCTACTTTAAAAGTACAATTCTACTTCTGCACTGTCTGCACTAGGTTGCACACATGCACTTTATGTCTATTCTGTTTAGTGGCTCTTTGTTGTTTTGTGAATTCTGTGTTTTGTGTAGCACCGGGGGGTCCTGGAGAAATGTCACCTCATTTCACTGTGTACTGCATCTGCTATATATGGCTGAAATGACAATAAAGCTCCTTGAACTTGAACTAAAAGTGTCCTGAGAAGTCTTACCGTAGCTACATACTGCATTAGCGCTAAAGTTCTCAGAAACGGACCTTCCTTTATTGTGTTTAAGGCAAATGTAATTAAAGAAAAGAGTGCTACTGTTCCTCTCCACTACACCGGAGAGCAGCAGAGGGGCTTGGCCTTTAGACTCCCTGGTGATAATCAAACCACGTTAATTACAACGGAAATGCTTGAGTTAATCTGGTTTAAAAAAACCAAAAAACTAAGCACTCTCTTCCTTTGGAAAACATGGGGACTCTTTCTAGCTGTCTGTATTCCCATTTTATCAATTTCGAAGCCAGTTCTAAGAGTGGTGTAAAAACCTGGCATGCGTTTCATCCATTTATACACAGACTCACTGATGTCACAGAGTAAAAACAATTCAGTTTAATTAATATCTGTAAATTAAGAGCCCCCAACTAAGCAAGCCAGAGGCAACAGCGGCAAGGAATCAAAACTCCATCGGGTGACAGGATGAAGGAAAAAATCCAGGGAGAATCTGGGGGCAGTTTTGCTCTAAACAGACAAACAATCAGGTTATTTTATGGTGCCGCAAAGTTTTAGTGGTCTTGTCCGGATGGCCATTTAGAAGACAAGGTCAGTGGGGCCTCTGGGGCCTAAAGTTTCTGTGAAGTGGAAGTACTGGAGTGTTCTGCACAAACCCCGACTCTAACTCATAACTCTAACCCCATTGAACACCTTTGGGACCCTCCAATGTGCCCCAGACCTCCTCACTTAACATTAGTGTCCTTTATAATGTCAAGAACCCTGATCAAACTACCCACTCCTCTAAGCAATGTATATAGTGTAGTAGGTAGGGGCGCTTAGGGAAATTTCTTGAATCGAACTTAGGGATAAATTATCGTTTAGTCATTACTTAATCGATCAATTAATCGTTACTGCACAATAAATATATTTACTTGATTCAATTCAGAATAGAAAATTGCCATGGAAATTTGGTACTTTGCCCCACCAGACAACCAGAGAGCAACTGGGTATAATGAGGTCACGTCATATTGAGGACTTTATGTAAACACTGAGGTGTTAAGTTTCGGGTTGCCAGTTACTGTTTAAGGCTATCGTTTCTCTGTGCCTTAAGTCCCAGTCGTGGTTGTTTAACTTTGTTATTTAGGTAAAATACTTCGTCTCGTCGCCTGAAAGACTGAAAGTTTTTTCTTTATTTATGAAAACCAACATAATTTTTTTTAAACAGATTGGGTTTTTCTTTTCGATTAAACCACATATTCTCCAAAGGATTAGAGGATTACATTTCTTTAATCCATGTAGAAAAAGTTGAACAAAATTCAGATCACACAGTAATTATACTTTCTGTAACAGCATAGAAGAAAATTCTATCTTAAAAAATCTTACATCATGTATACCATACACACAGCCTGACGCCTGAACATTTTAGGCTTTTTTTAAAATGATTTAGTTGTAATTCCCGTAAGCATTTTGTAGTTCGGTGGTTTACACGCCGAACCGTGCGTCAATATCACTGATGAGGATTTGAACGGTTGATGAAATGTTTTTGTCTTTGTTTATCTAATCTTCCGAGGTAAGCCGTGTCCTCCTGGACCTCTTCATGTCGATACTCATAAAAGGTGAAGTGAGTCTGACTGCACGTATCTCCATGGCTTTGCTCTGGTATAAGATCTTAATTCGTTTTGCGCGTTACTTCTCGAGGTTGCATTTGGGAAAATGTATTTAATTAAAGTAATATAAATGCAAATGATGGTGTGTTTGCTACGCGTTAGGTTGGGTTCTGTCTACAGGAAACTCCAGAGGGAAAAACACTGAATTCTGTTTTTCCACATGAACATGATGCATTTTTATATCAGCTATAGCATCTTTAAATTTCAGCTTAAAACTGTCAGACATCTCGTTCCTTCCCTTAACTTACATTCTAGATGCCATACATGCAATCAATTTTAGATTAGATTTTAGATCAGGATGCTGACTTTGGGACTCTTATTTTGGGAAAATAAACCAGCCAACATTTCTTTTGCTTTCCAATGAATGCATAAACAGAACTCCCCAGAAATGTGTCAGAAGGCCATCGCAGTCACGACACCAAGTTGTTAAAAATTCAGCAAAGATGTCTTAGACGACAGGACTGATCAATGGTTATTTGCACACCTGGAATCCACAAATTTACAACACTCTGTGCTCTTATCCAGAGTGAACAACAAAAACGCCTCAAGTCTCTATCAATAAATAGATTCATTCTAGTCTGTAAGATCAAAAACTACCTGTACCCTTCACTTTTAATAGTTGGAAAATAGCAGCTAGTTAGGTCAGTGACACAGCTGTTTCATTATTAATGCGAAGTTCACTTCATCACCTCTTTGCCATAACAGAGACAAATCTTAAGGCAGTTCTACCCTGTATCCTGAGGGATGGTGGGCCCAGTCAAACGGTTCTTGTGGGTCTCGGGGACTGTTGTTCTGTTTTTGGCTTTGTAAGCATGCATTTGTATTTTAAATCTGATGTGTGCAGCCACTGGAAGTCAGTGGAGAGAGTGCAGCAGTGGGGTAGTGTGTGAAAAAGTTTGAATCATCTGCAGAGAAGGAATTGCGCTCCGAGGTAGACCTGCCAGGAGCGAGTTGCATTGGTCTAGTCTAGAAATTCTCTATTGTCGTCTTTGTAATGTTTGTATTGTTTATTGTACTGTCGGTTTCTGCACTGGTTGCACAGGTTGCACACATGCACTTTATGTATATTCTGTTCAGTGGCTCTTTGTTGTTTTTGTGAAATTCTATGTTTTGTGTAGCACCAGGCGGTCCTGGAGAAACGTTATCTCATTTCACTGTGTACTGCATCTGCTATATATGGTTTAAATGACAATAAAGCTTCTTGAACTTGAACTTGAGACTGCACAAGCAGCTAAGTGGCCTGTGTGGGCAAGAAGAGTCAAATCCTTCAAACGTTAAAAAGTATAAGCTAACAGGGCCGTGACAGGTTAGCAACATGTGATGAAGACTCACAGTTGATTTTCCATGATAATCCCAAACTTTCAAGCAGTGGTTAATGAAAGGACCAGATTTATTCTTGGAGACTGCAAGATCCTGGCATAGGGACAAATTACCTGGGTATGAAGAGCTGCCATCTATGATTTGTTTGCGAGACATACTTCAGACTACACCAGTCCGGACATTAAAATGGCCTTGATTACATTTGGAGATTAACAAAAAAAGCTAGGGAAGGAGGAGTATCAGGAATTCTCATGCCTGACCTTGGTTAATAGATCGATAATATTTAAAAATATGTCACATTTCACAAACATAAATGGTCACATACAGTATCTCTAGCAAGTAATTCCAGAATGAAAGGCAATAGCAAATACTGCTTCATGCCACCAGTCCACAGTTAGTACACATCATAGTTAAAATGGTCTGTTTGCTGTTCAAACAGGACTGTTTAGATTTAAAGCTGTAAGTGACTTTGTCATGACCTTGCTAGGTAGTGACATGGGCCATAGACCTGGTTGCCTTTTTCCAGCCTCCTCAATCAAGGCTGAATCCACAAGATTAGTTTGTGCCACTGGGCTTTAGTGATTGGCCTTTCTATTTGCTCTGTCCTCGCTTTCTTCTCTGTGGACAAATTTCGTGGAAGGAGAGAAACGTGTAAACAGTAGTTGAGTCAGCAGCCTGCCAGTCCTTTTAGTTCCGAATGAGTAGGGATATCGATTGCATAACACCGCTTGGTCCACTCCACTGTTTTATCACACGGTGTGTAAACAGCCAAGTCGTTTACTGTTCACTGTGCCATAGAGACAAATCGCAATTTCCTAAGCTAAGCTAGTAAAAAAATCATAATTAATAGTCAGAGAGCGTTTCATTTGTATAACCAAAGGACTCAATGGTATATTTACTTAATTATTATACCAGCATTTTTATTGTAGCTGTTGAACTTTTAATGTAGCAGGCTATAGTGCTTTAGTTTCACACTATTGATATTAAAGATTTAACTATAATTTAATTTTTTAGTGGTGGCTAAATCAGGTTCTGAGTGATTGGTCAGAAGATCAAGGTTCAAGCCCCACCACGACTAAGCTGCCGACTTCTCTTGCTCCAGGAGCACCGCACACAGCCCTCTAAGATAGAATTTGCAAAAAAGCTAATTTTACTATGCTGTAACGTATATATGTTATCAAAATTTATAGCTTGTAACCATCTCATATAAATGATCAGTTTATAGTGATTTTTATTACTATTATTTTTAGGAATAAAATTAGATGCACTTTGAAAGCACAGCTATTGCTTTAATAACATCAACAACAACAACAGATTAATCATTTATAGTCTTGAAATATACTCAATTCTGGAGAATGAAACATTTACCAATTTCGAAGAAAGTTAAATTTTAGATTTTAAATACATTTTTACAGCTAATTTCAACAAGACATTAAAAGGTTCTGCCTCAGTTTCCTCGTTTCTCTAAATCTTCGTCGATCGTCTAGCACGTCTGTGGGATTTGATCAAGCGACCCGACTCTGTGCTTATATCAACTGCTGAACAGAACAGAACAGAACAGAACAGAACAGAATAGGAGAGTAGGAGAATAGGAATAAAGGGTCTTTCGAATCCAACTGAATTGAAGCAAGAGTTAGACTAGCAGCTCTTTGAAGACGCACAGTCTAATCCCAGTCTTTCCTTCCTAAGTTTGATTCCCGCAGGCTAAAGCCCTTTTTGTGCTCGAGCCCAGACACAAGGTCAGCCCGCATCTCATGCAGTAATGGGTCCGGGGCTGTTAGCAGGAAAATAAAGAGCTAGTTTTCTCTACTATTCTTTCCTCAAAGGCTTCACTAATCCACTCCAATGATAGAATCGAAATCTGGGGTTTATTGCAGAAATAAAACAGTCGAATTGAAAAACGATGGAAAAATTATTGTTTTTTGTGCGATGCCTGGTAGTGGATTTGCTTGTGCTTCCTTTATAGAAAGATTCCATTTTATTTTATGCCTTTAGTACAGATGCACCTGGAAATGTTGAGCTTGTGTAAAAAGATCTACTGAAGACTAAAGGCAATAGCAGGCACAGATTACTGAGAAGCACAGCGCTGGATTGTGACTGGTGCATATAGCAAACAGCATGTATTTTGCAATATGTTACAGCTAGAATATACACTCAGTATATACACACACACCTGCTCATTTACGTAGCTTATGTTCTCATCAGATATCGGAATTTGGGTGATCTCTGATTTTAACCATGCCTTGCTTTTTGTAACAGATGGCTGGTTTGAGTTTTTCCGAATCTGCTGACTTTTTGGGATGTTTCAGTCTTAGAAGTTAAGACAAAAGTATTCAATAAAATAAGGGGCATGTCTGTAGTTATAAATGCCATGATGATGACAGGCCAAAAAAAAACGACCAAATTGCTTTAAGCTGTCAAGAAGTAGCTCTACAGTCCACAGTAGATCAATAAACCACTTTTTGCTAAAGTGGTAAGAATAAAAAGCATCTCAAAAATGCACAACAGATTGAAGATAAAACAGCAGAACTTACATTTGATTCCTTTTTTGTGGGGTAGCGCAGTGGTTAAGGTGTTGGACTGCTAATCGGGAGATGGCCCCTAACCCCCTAACTGGTCGGCTAAATTAAAAAGAGATAAATGTAAGTCACTCTAAATAAGGGTTTCTGCCAAATGCTGCAGCTGCAAATGTAAAAGTAAATTGTCAGCAAAGAATAGAAATATGGGGCTACAGTGACCACAGGATCACCCAAACATGGCTAGATGAAGCCTCTAATGTAGATGTTTAAACATGCAAACCAAATATTTGAAATAACTAAAGTTAAGAAGAAGGGCCAAGGGCTTTTTTAGCATTACAACCCATCCATTCTAATGGATTCATTTGGTGTGCTGGAACTCAGTTACCCACTGAGTGTCTTACACAAGACCCTTGACCGTGCCTGTCTTCAGCAAAGCTCCAAAAAACTCTATCTCAAGTTCTAATAGTTTTTCTCCTCTGTCTTATTCTGCCCCTTCTCCACCAAATCTAATTTAAAGTTTTTACTGAACAAGTGCATCTCTCACTAACCTGCCCATTTCTCTCTAACGTATTCATGTGCATGAGGGCGGATAAGGATTTACTTTTAAATGTGTAACTCCAACTAATTATGCCAGATGAGCAGCATACAGAGGAAACACATTAGCCTTCACCCTCCCTGATGCCTTCACCCTCCCTGATCAATTGCTGTAGAAGAACTTGCTGATGAGTAGAACTTGGTCATGACTGATTTAAGAAGAAAACAAAGTTCTCTAAGTGGTAGCTCTGTAGTGAAGATGTTGGATTCCTAATTAAAATACTAAGAACATCGAGCGGCCACTGCTGGGCTCTTGAGCAAGGCTCTTTAATCCGTCACTACTAGGTAAGATAAATGAGAACTGTAAATCTGGATATAAAATATAAACGTTTGAAACTACACTGTATTTCAAGTATTACACCTTTTTTTTGCAATTTTAATTAAAATGAGTTGATTAAGATTTTATTTTTTATGCTTTAATTCAAACTAATAAGTGTGGAAGCGTCCTGACAGTATCAAAACATGGTATTACAATAATCACATCAAGCAGCAGAAAACAGAAAATGTTGATAAATAGTAATAATTTACCAATTTAACATTTAACAATAAAACATTTAAAACAAATGAAAGTCTCAGTCGGTGGTGATGCATCGGGCTTTATTCATCATCCACTGTGACGCAGATCCTCTCATGAGTCTGCGGAAGAAGCCAGCTGTTTCCTTTCGAAAACGTAAAACAAGAGGCAGGGGGGCGAGACGGCAATTGATTAGAGAGGCATTAATCAAACAGAGGGATTATCCCTTTCCATTGCTAAAGTAAACCAATTACAAGTCTCACGCTGGAGGAGGCTGGCCAAGCAATCCGTTTATACAGATGACGCTAAGGGAAAAGAAAGTGTAGGTGAAAGAAGGGACAAAAGCATGTACCGGATGGAGGGATGGTGAGGTGTTGGGGTGGAAAAAGATAATATTGACCATTAAACTTAATTGGGAAAGGTACATGAGAGTCAGGGATGCATGGCAGCAGCACTATTTCTGTTTTGCCAAATGACTTTTTGTGTTTAGAAAAATTGGTCTGAAGATGAGTTGGGGAGGACTGGCTTTCACATTTTAATGGCTTCCATTGATTTAATGGTGATAGTGATGGTCTCTTGCTCGAAATTAATGGTCCTTTACAGTTTTAGTGGAGCTAAATTAACCTTGTTAAAAGGTACCACATTTTTGGCGCTTCATACACTTCTACTAAGGTCACTTAATGTTCCCATAGTCATATATTCTTAATTAGGAGGACAGTTTACTTTATAGAGCCTGATTGTCTTTTCATTTGGTCTAAATCTAACCAGTGCGGATGTGAAGCTAATGAAGAAGGCATTTTTTTTTATTTATGACTGAGGTAGCTTTGACTTTCAGTAAAACTTTGGCATGATTTTACTTGCTTTGATCCGAATTAGTCTAAAAAGCACTGTGAAATTAAACAGGCATTGTTCTCTAACAGTTCAGGTCATTAGGCATTTAAAAAACACTCTGGTATACGGGTGGGTCGGAAGACATGGCAATATGGTTCTAGCAAATAGAAATAACAGAAAAAATAAATAATATATATACAGAGAGATAGATAGATAGATAGACAGACAGACAGACAGATAGAATAGAATAGAATAGAATAGAATAGAATAGAATAGAATAGAATAGAATAGAATAGAAAGACGACTAACATCTATGTTCTACTTCTGTCATACACACAATGTCATCATGGTTTAAGTTGTGTTTGATTTTGGGCAGGAAAAGTGAACTAAAAAAAAGCCACTCTTTTTTCAACTATGTGATATCCTTACAAGGGATGTCTGGCATGAAAAAAATCACCTGACCATCCAACTGGTGGTCAGGAATAACTAATCACCTTAAGCTATCCACTGTACACCGGACCAAAAACAACACACAACAAAGCTGAAATTCAGCCAGACTTCAAAAAGAATCATACAACAAAAAAAAAGAAATCTGCTCACAATTGTACATAAGTTGCATAGTGTATGTTTGGCTTTAGGCAAAACAGGAGCTACACCTGAAGAGAGTTACTGAAAGGAGCCCAAGTTCTTAAAGTTTTTCCCGATGTCTTTATTTCCACTATTTCACGTTAAATTAAATGGGCTTGACATCTACAGACAAGTGAGAAATACTGGCAAAGTGTCAAAGCAGTATGCAACATTGCCTGCACCTTAAAATGTGCACTCCAATAACTGCACAACTCACCCACAGATCCACAGGAGTATCCCTCAAAAATGATGTAGATGTGAAGTGACAATTTCTTATCTTTGGAAACAAGGCCTACCATGTTCATAAACTATTTTACTATCTTATGTCCAAGTACATTATGAATATGTTTGGCAGGAATATGGTTCAATGAATATGTTGTTCTAAAGGGTTCCAGTTCATCCCAAAGGTGTTCAGTGGGGTTGAGTCAGGTTCAAGGTTCTGTGAAGGACGCCCAAGTTCTTAAACTCTATCCAGAACACAGCATGTCTTCATGGAGCTCAGGGGGTTTGTGCACAGGGCCAATGTCATGCTGGAACAGGGATCAAATTGTTAAGTTTCAATGAAGGATTAAAGAAATTCCACATCATATAAAGGCATCCAGAGGCATAACTATGGGGCAGACAAGGCAGGCAGTTGCCTGAGGCCCTGCATTTTAAGGGGGCTCCCAACTGCTGACTATTTGAACAATTGGAAATGTCATTATCAATAAAACATGAAGCAATACATCTGCATCCCTCCTAAGGGACCCCCCCCCCTTATGTTACTCTGGATGTGCTTACTTTTTCTTCATGATACTTTGGCCACCGTTTTTAAGCTGCTACAGTAACTACTCGTGATTTGCTCATTTAAACATGAAGAAAACTTATCCCTCAGGCAGCCAGAACCAGAAAGAAGAAGGGGAAAAAAATCGATGAAGCAGTATGTGATGGAGATAAGGCAGACTTAAGGACTTAAGGATAATAATACAACAAATGTTTCATTATTAATTTAATTAAGGCTTATTTTTGTTTAATTATTTGCCAGATGAGTTACTGATAAAAGTCCAATTACTAATTGGATTACTGAGAAACAGGTTAGTGTGGGTTGCACTAGCAGCAGCATGGATTATGTAGTGTTTAGCATGTGACAGTCTGTAAATATGAAGATTGTACTGCAACTTTAGGATTGTATTGTATTTTTGGCCATAAAAATAAAGACTGACATTTGGTTAAAACTAAGCAATCTGTTTTTATGTTTTGACTACTTTTTGTGTGTTGTGTAGATATATTAACAAAAAAAGGCGACTCAACTATTGATTTTGCCTGGGGCGTCTACTTTATCCTGGTTTACCTCTGAAGACGTTTCCAGACTTTTGGACTTGTAGTGGACATGTTTCTGTTACTGGAATCAAAATTGAACTGTATACATCTGTATGAAATATTCTCCATCTAGGAGTGTATAAGGATGTTTTGTTGTCTGAAAAGGACAGTGACAACACAACCATCACACTCCGAGTGTTTACGCTGGAGTGATTATGCAAATCGGTGAGAAAATGATTCATGTTAGATGCAGAAAGTGTTTATGAACATAACACAAAATATAAAAGACATTTCTTATTTTATACATTACAATTAATCAAAATATAATAATTGTGATGTAGGTGTCTTTATTTGTCACATACTTTTTATATAACAGCACAGTATTAGTTTCTTTGCATATTCCATCTTAAAAGCTTGGGGGTCAGAGCGCAGGGTCAGCTATGATACAGTGCCCTTGGAGCAGGAAGGGTTGAGGGTCTTGCTCAAGGACCCAACGGTGGCTGACTGGCGGTGGTGGGGATTGAACCACCACTGTCCCCACTTTCTAAATATTAACTGACCGAGTGCCAAATGTTTTGCTCAACTTTTTTGTCTACCACAATCTTGTTAAAATCACAATCTATTAATTTTACTGAAAGTATGAACCTGTCAGATGCAGTCCAAGTTTCAGCTTTTAATATCCTGCTGTTTTACCTGTAAGATAAATCATTGGTCTGGTTTTAGGCTTCTTTTGAGTTGGATTGAGACCCATTTAATTACAGAAACCGGTCAAACAAATAAATAAATAAATTTAACAATAAAAGCATTTGTATTAAAAAAACCCTCTTGTACCACTAAAAAAACTCCCCAGAACCACTTTATGAACCACTGATTTATTAAAGCTTTCCAAAGCTCTTCTATGATTCATCACAAACTGTGTTACGACATTAGAGGAAATATTTTGTACCATATTAATGCATGTCATTATCATTATATTATTATAACTATTTATCTATTCAAACAACATTATTATCTCCCATGAATATTCAGCTCTGTATTATACTCCTTTGTTTTAGAACAGCGGGTGTAACAAGTCTAATCCATCCTGCTTTCCCGTCGGTGCACTTTGCTGCCGCCAGACGAGAATACAAATTCTATTGTGCAAACAAAAAATTGGTGCCCCAGTCAAACTCCTGAACGGCGAGAGAATTTCTTTTTTCCCTAATGCTGTCCTGATAACCATTTCATGACAGCCGATATCACTGTTTAAATATCTGGACCCCTTTTCGCTGCTTTTACGCTCCATCGATCCTCTTCGCCGTAGACAGGGTGAGCGGAATTTAAAAAGGTCACCCTGCTGCTTTATTAATGGTTTGTCAAATATCAAAGATCTTTATTAGCATTTTAACAACATTGTATCCGTATTCTGTACACACACACACACACACACACATGCCTGTTAACCAAGCGTGTCCTCAGGACCAACACCAATAAAAACCCAAAGATAGATCCGTCAAAGCACGTCGAGTTTTTCCCTCAGTCTGAGTTTATCACTCAAGGTCCCCGAAAGTCGGGTTTTTAAACACACATTTGTTGTTTCTTTTGCATAATTAAAGTCAAGTGTGTGACCTTCTGCTTGTAATCGTTGGAATATTAAAGAGCTTTTTGGAGCTCATCCAAACCACAAGAAAACCTGGCTTAACTTTTACCTTACTTGTAACTCAAATGTGGGCAAATCCAATATTATTGGCACCCTTCAAATAGGACGAAAATCGGAATTAAAACTCGCTTAAACAGACGGCAAAATTACTGCAGACGCATAACATCAATGCAAACAAACTGCAGTCATTTAAATGCATTTTATTTCTTTTGGCATTGACCTTAAAAAAATCTGCAGTAATCTGTCATTAGTTACCGTGTGAAAAAATCTAATAAATATTCTTTTAAATATGAGTACTTTTAATAATGTTTGGGACATAATTGTTAGAAATAAAAGTATTGCCAAACTTTGACCCCTTTTCCTCCACTGCATGAGGGATTTTGTTTCTGGCTTGTTTTTGATTGGCAATAATTTTGTAACAGATGGTGTGTTTTTTGTTAAATGTGTCTGAGTGATTGACAGCCGCTCTGTCTGTAGTAATGCTGACCTTTGGTAATGGACGCAGGTGGTGCAATCGATGCGACTCTATTTAATATGCTGTCGGGTCGGCGGACGCTTCTGCCTTCCCGCTTTTGCTCCATCAGGATGTGTCAGACGGGGAACAGATCAAAACGTGTCATTCTGCTGAAGGGCTGCAGATCTTCTTAAGCTGCATGTTCTCTACCTTTTTTATTCTGATTTTATTCTGTGTGTTTTTGCCTTTTTTGAGGGAGGGTAGGACTGTAGACAGGAAGTGAATTGGGAAAGAGAAAGATGATGGGATCGGGATTTAAACTGGGGACACCCGGAGTGCAATAGCTCTACTGGTGGACACGCTCCCCAGAAGATTACAGCACCAACTTGTTCACCTTTTTAAACCAATGAATAAAAAGAATTCAGCACAATATTGCCTCTGTTGCGTAAATGAGAGCAGGATTAATCCTTACCGCTCATGTTGTTATTCTACACGATGTGGTGTCCCACAGGGACTGGTACTAGGACATGTGATGAATTGTGTATCGGTAGAAGCACCGTAAAACAGCATGGCTGGGAATAAAAACACTGATGGTGTTATTTGCATCTTGTTTGTTGGAATGTTTCGCATAGTTAATTGTTACAATATAACAAGGAGAAAAGCTGGGTCCCTGAGCAAGACCCTTAACCCCTCCTGCTCCAGGGGCGCTGTATCATAGCTGACCCTGCGCTCTGACCCCCAACTTACTAAGATGGGATATGCCAAAAATGCATTTCATTGGCTCTGTACACGTACCTTCCACAATGAATTGAATATTATTATTATATACTAGCTGCCACGGTGGAAAAAAGGAGCGGAAGGACAACGCTTGCAATGCACCAGGTGGTCGTAAATATCCATAAAGCAATTTTCTGTGATGTACATAACAAATTAAGCACTTGATATATATATTGTGTTCAATCAATTAACAATATAACGGAGTTAATATAATGCTACCAAGGCTTAGTATCAAGTGTGTTATTTCTCTTTTATCACAGCAACATGTGATAAACCTCAATTATGTATTTGTTTAAAGAACATCACTGCCTACAACAGTTTTTATCCAATTCCAGTTACTTTTTTTGAACACACAAAATAATCTCTGAAAACAAGTTCCAGTTACATTAAAGAACTTTAAACTATTACTTCAACACCAGCTGGAACTTTTCCCTGTTAGAAATATTAAGAGAAAAATAATAATGCAGCTTTTCATGTGGCAGAAAGTCTGCATAGCATACGTAAACTGTCCTTTGTTAACAAAAACAATGATGTTGAAGGTCCCGACGAATAACGATTAATTTCCCTTGAGGAATATTTTCATCAAATTATGTCAAGTTCTGTGAACAAGCTTTTCCTAAAAAAACCAAAACATTAAAAACGAGTTATATTATTAAAAAAAGAAATAGAAATTAGGCAGATTTTGAACTGGTCAGCTCGGTGGCATAAAGTTCACTGACTAACACACCGAGCAGCTGAATGGACAAGGGGAAAGGTTTGGCATTTCTTAGCTTTGAACCGTTTTTTCAATAACTCTGGAGTCCAGTGACCTTTTGGTAAGAAAGAAAAGCTCACTGTGGCCTCCGGTGGATTAACCTCAGCATCATTAAAAGGATCGGTGGGATAAGAATGTGAGAAAAGAGCCGAGCGCCACGTGAGGCGTGAAATGTCATAAAAAATGAATAGGAAAGCCGGTGGAGTGGGGATTAAATAGTCTGGAGTGTGGGTTTCAGGTCAATGTGGAGGCTTTTCGGATATGTTTTCATGACAAACTTAATGAACCAGTAATTTTGTTGTAAACGGAACAGTCAAAAAATGTAATTGTTTGAAAGTACGCCAATCGATCATGAAGATCTTTGAGCAAACAGTTCTGTACACATTTTAACTTCAGTCCAGCTCCAGATGGTCATGTCATTAGTCAGTGGGCATCTACACTGATTTAGCAGCAATAATGGATACAACCAAACACGGCCTTCTCTGACAAATTAACATGAGGACATAAGTCAAGAATGTAAATCTGCAACCATCATCATTTTTCCATGCAAGCTGACCTCAGGAGGAGACGCAGCGTTTCTGCAAATACATTTTAAACGGTCTTAGCAAACAAGCCCAGCGTGATGGCTGCCAGCATCGGAGCATGCCCGGAAAAGGACATTTAAAATTGATTTCGGTTGGGTGAGTTGTTTCCAGAAATTAACAGCCTGTGGACTCTATTAGACAAACAACGAAGGAGCTGAAAAACAGCTCGGTCTGAAGCTATTAACCAGAAAACCAACATAGTTTATCAACTGATGTTTACACCGACATTTGCAAAGTGGAAAAAACAAACAAATCTCACGATATCGTGTGTCAAAATTCAACTGAATAAACAGGGACAACGTTACCGAGGTCATGGCTGAACATTTACAAGGCTGGCACTAGGACAACAACTCATAAAGGTTTAGCAAAATCCTGGTTTTTGACCCTCACAACTAGACTTCTTCCACTTCTTCCAATTCCTTAATTTTTAGAATTCCTAGGACCACCATGCTGCCACTGCTGGGCCCCTAGACAAGGCACTTAACCCTCAGCTGCCTAATCAGATGAAAAAAAATGTTTTGGCGTCTGCCAAATGTCAGAAAAAGCAATGCACAAACACATTTATATGTTTATATGTTACACAAGTTTTTTGCTGCTAGGGACAAAACCTGGACTAAATTGCAGTTTACTGCTCTAATATCATACACTCTGTTCAAACATTCGTACACTTTTGGTGCTATTTTGTGTACTGGTGGACATACAATACTTATGTAGAGCACCGTCCTGTAGGGTACTGTCCTGCGGTGTTGTTATTTAGTGTACTGTCCTGTAATTATGCAGGGTACCATCCTGTAGCCTATGTACGTGGCCGCGTCCATTGTCCCTTTGATGTGGTGTTTCCCTGTCCCCTTAGCAGTAAACAACCTCAAAGCATAATGTTTTTACCTCCATGTTTGAGTGTGGAGATGGTGTTCTTGGGGTCATAGACAGCATTCCTGCACCTCCAAATGCGGTGAGTTGAGTTCGTTCCAAAGAGCTCGATTTTGGTTTTATATGTTCATTAAAAAAACACTCGAATCAGTTAGATCTTCGTTGGCAAACCTCAGTTGTGCTTTCTTGAGCAGGAGGACCTTGCAGGCGCTGCAGGATTTGACTGTGTAGTGAGTTGCCAATTGTTTTCTTGGGGACTCGGTCTTGTAACCCATTCCAGCCTTGTGTAGGTCTACAATCTTGTCCCTGACATCCTTGGACATTTAAGTCTTGGTCATGGTAGAGAAATCTGATTGATTGCTTCTGTGGACAGGTTTCGAGCTGGGAATCAGTTGAGATTAGTAGAACCCCCCCCCCCCCCCCCCCCACACACACACACACACCCTTTAAAAGAGTCCCTTTAAGAAAATGTTTCTAATTTTAGCTTGTTACCTGTATAAAAGACACCTGGAAGCCATTAATCCTGCTGACTGATTGGGGATCAAATTCGTATTTTACTCATTAGTGCAAATCAATTTATAACTTTTTTGAAATGTGTTTTTCTGGATGTTTTTGTTGTTATGCTCTTTCTCGCTGTTAGAATAACCCAATAATATAAATTATAGACTGATCATTTCTTTGTCAGTGGCCAAACGTACAAAATCAGCAGGGGATCGAGTAATTTCTTCCTCATTGTAGGTAGAATATAAAGATCTATTCTAATCTATTTGTCTACACATCGGCCATAAAATTAGGGTTGTCGATTACACGTTTTAAATTATTTTTTATAAAAGTTACATAAAAACTAGGACATAAACTCTTTAGGGAAAGTCTCTGATTATAAACTTTATAACAATGACTAAACGTTAACGTTTATCGCTGATATATAACGTAAGAGAGGACAGAAACTGGCGTCATGTCCTATGCAGCTGTAAATGGATAAAAAGTGAGATTTATCCATTAGGTGTAATTACTGGATTTAGTTGTAAAAGGAATAAAACTCTTTACACTTTTTCATTGCCTGACGATCGAAACTACTAATATTTAGGAAATATCCTGCCAATGAATTTTAATGGATGGAATTGTAAATTTTACAGTACATCCTGTAGCTAACAGCTGCTTTAGCTCTTATTTAGCAAACCAGTATAATACATTTGGTAACACTGATGACAGAAAGATGTCATCGCTTTATTTCCGAAATTTACTCCACTCTTTTTCGAACAAAGAGACTGTGGTACGTGTGCGTTTTTCCCCTCACACCGAACAGCTGCCCTGCTGTCGTCCAGAGCCGGAATGGTGCTGAGATCATGCCAGACACGCCGGGTTTGGCAAGAAAAAGCACTCACCCAACCCCCCTCCCCCCCTTCACCACCAGACACTGCTTAAACAAACCTCATCAGCAGCAGCATGGATTGGCTCATCTAGCTTTATTAGACAAGACCGGTTCCTTTCACAGAAAACAGACCGAAAAAAGCAAACAGAACCGGATCTGTTTATGTGTTGACTGTAATTTATACTTTGTCGTATTTGTAACAATAAACGACGCTTAGTAAACATCATGTCACAGCTTTTATCTGTGTGGTTCAATTAAAATACTCGCCACTTCCTCCCGTCCTGCAATTGATCTAAATAATGAATGAGGAAAGATAAATAAACAGGTCCGAGTCGTGTTTGGAGAGATGTATTAGCAGAAAGGGAGCGTAATTAAAGTCGGGCTGGGTGACGGCGTGTGCTCCTGTAGGCCGTTTTCATTACGCCGTATAGCCGCCGTCCCCGTGGGCCGCGCGAGAAGCCAGCATGAATAAACATGAGGCCTAAAGGCCATGCTGGAGCGTCTTCCCAAACACAACACACCAGCTACTTCCTATAAACCACCAACCCCTCCACCCCCGCCCTCGAAATACACCCACCCCACCCTGTGTGGTTAACACACACACACACACACACACGCACACACACACACACAAGCACACAATAACCCTTATTTCACTTTAAATTCAACAACAATATGCTTCATGTAACAAAGTGGATTAGAGGCAAATATGAAAGACATACAATGGGAAAGGAAATGTTAAAAAAACGTTCTTATCCAACCAAATCCAAGCATGGAAATTAATTATAATTAATATTATACATCATATACAAATTCATCCTGTAAAGAGACAGTGACCGGTTATAGATCAAAGCTAATCTAACGTTATTTACTAGTTAATTTACTGTTAACTCAGATTTTACGTGGATCTGAAAAGGGCTTTAAAATTGACGGCACTACCTGCTGGATACTGAGCGCGAAATACAGCAAGCGACAAGACACCAGAACGAATGAAGCATCACGACTCCCTCTAGTGGGGGAGTTTACACCGTCACAAAGATTTCTGAACCGGAGAAAAAAGGAAAAGTTGTCATTAATTTGAACATTAAAAAGACTTTAGAAGCGAAACGTTCTGACATCCGTGATGATAAAGAAAAATCAGAAGATCTTTAAGGTTTCTTTTTACAGCTGTTAGTCGGGCTAAATGCTAACAATCAATCGGATAAATAAATAAACAATGCATAGAATGTCCTGGTAAAACTCATTCTTTGGTTAAAAGAAAGTATTTTATAAAGACAATTATATAAAAAAATATATAAAATCTTTGCTTAGACTACCTTAAAATGACACTAAATGGCTCGCAATGCTATAAATTTCTGTACAATTAACCGTCATCACAATACAGATGTTCAGAAATGAGTGCTGTTTTTGGTCTTTCCATTACATTTTAAATAATTTTTTATAAAAGTTACATAAAAACTAGGACATAAACTCTTTAGGGAAAGTCTCTGATTATAAACTTTATAACAATGACTAAACGTTAACGTTTATCGCTGATATATAACGTAAGAGAGGACAGAAACTGGCGTCATGTCCTATGCAGCTGTAAATAGATAAAAAGTGAGATTTATCCATTAGGTGTAATTACTGGATTTAGTTGTAAAAGGAATAAAACTCTTTACACTTTTTCCATACCCACATGCGCGGTTGCACTCCAGCGACACAGGTTCGATTCCGGCTCGGATCCGATAAAATATAAATTAAAAAAAAGGAAAATTAAAAGAGAGTGTAAAATAAAAGCTTTCTTTAATAAACTGAGACTAATTTTTACATTTTAGTGGCCACAAAAGGACACCGATGACACTGACGATGTTACAAAAACGAAGAAGCTTTAAATATTCCGAAAATGATCAGTAAAACCGAGGATCAGTTGACTTTTAATAATGAGTGCCAGGAGACATTTCGCACTAAAAGTCGTTTACGGTTCAGTTAAAAAAATATTTTTACATTTATTTTTTAACAAATTGCAGAAGTGCTTCGGTTTGGTTTGATATAGAATGTGATAAATTTACCCGTCTATCATGAAAGATAGGAACGATCACACACTTTTTTTGGTTCTTTTTTAAGACTCAAGAACACATGACAAAGATTTATAATCAGAAACTGAAGCATTCGGTCATTTTTCAGAATGCAGTGTTTATTACATTCGCACCGTCGCAACACATTTACGTCCCTATTTTTGATGCCGTGTAAATACAAAAATATATACAGGAAATTAAGCCAAAGAGCAGAACAGCTGAAATGAAGAAACTTGGTAAGAGTGCAGATTCCAGTGAGCCGGGATGCAGAAACACTTAAAAGCTAAATTTTTGAGAGATCAGAGCTCTATGACGGGGACACGCTGGACACCTCTGTCTTGCTGGTGGACACAGACGAGCTCTCGTCATCTCCTAGTGGGTTCTTTCCACAGAACAGGGTTGTTAGCATGCAGTTACGGAACTACAGTATAGGGGAAAACAGACAAACGGACAGCGGTGAGAAACTTCAGCAATTCAGCACTTTAAAATACACAAAATAAATGTAACACTTTAAAGCTGTGTTATAACACGGAAAAATCAGCATTCAAGACCAAAGAATAATAAACACGAAATAATCTCAGCACAAAACACTTAAACTGGATAATCTAATAGAAGATTGCAACACATTAATCGCAGATAATGCGACAAGTTTAATTATTGTTGTACATATTCCAACTAATAAATGAAACAAAAGAATCACTTTAACTTAAAGAAAGAAAAGGATGGACAAAAGGAAAGGAAAGGATCATGGAAAAGAGATGGAAAGAAAGAGAAAAGGCTAGGAAAGATGGAGAAGGATATGGAAAGAGAAAAGGTATGGAAAGAGAAGGAATGGAAAAGAGAGAAGGATATGGAAAGAGAGAAGGATATGGAAAGAGAGAAGGATATGGAAAGGGAAAAGGATATGGAAAAGAGAGAAGGATAGGGAAAGGGAAAAGGATATGGAAAGAGAAAAGGATATGGAAAGAGAGAAAGGATATGGAAAGAGAAAAGGATATGGAAAGAGAGAAGGATATGGAAAGAGAGAAGGATATGGAAGGAAAAGGATATGGAAAGAAGGATAGAAGAAGGATATGGAAAGGAAAAGGGATGGAAAGAGAGAAAGGATGGAAAAGAGAGAAGGATATGGAAAGGAAAGGATTGGAGAAGAAGATATGGAAAGAGAGAAGGATATGGAAAGGGAAAAGGATATGGAAAAAAGAGGATAGAAAAATATAGGAAAGAGGACGAGAGAGGATATGGAAAGGGGAAAGGATATGGAAAAGAGAGAAGGATATGGAAAGAGAGAAGGATATGGAAAGAGAAAAGGATATGGAAAAGAGAGAAGGATATGGAGAAGGATATGGAAAGAAAGAGAAAAGGATATGGAAAAGAGAGAAGGATATGGAAAGACAAAAGGATATGGAAAAAAGAGAGAAGGATATGGAAAAGAGAGAAGGATATGGAAAAGAGAGAAGGATATGGAAAAGAGAGAAGGATAGTGGAAAGCATAACGAAAGGAGAAAGGAAGGATATGGAAAAAAAGAGGAAGGATATGGAAGGGAAAAGGATATGGAAAAAGAAGAGGATAGGGAAGGAAAAGGATATGGAAGAAAAGGATATGGATATGGAAAGAGAAAGGATGAAAGAAAAGGATGGAAAAGAGAGTAGGATATGGAGAAGAGGAAGAAGGATAGGAAGAGAAAAGGATATGAAAAGAGAGAAAGATATGGAAGGAAAAGGCTATGGAAAAGAAAAGGAATGGAAAGAGAGAGGATATGGAAAAGAGAAAGGATGGAAAAGAAGAAGGAAGGGAAAGAGAGAAGGATTGAGAAAAGGAGGGAAAGGATATGAGAAAAGGGAAAGGGAAAAAGGATATGGAAAAGAGAGAAGGATATGGAAAGAGAGAAGGATAGGAAAAGGAGAAAGGATGGAAAAAAGGAAAAAGAGAGAAAGGATATGGAAAGGGATAGGGAAAGGATATGGAGAAAGAGAGAAGGTATGGAAAGAGATGGAAGATATGGAAGAGAATATGGAAAGAGAGAAGGATATGGAAAAAGAGAGAAGGATATGGGGAAAGGGAAAAGGATAGGAAAAGGAAGAGGAATGGAAAGAGAAAAGGATATATGGAAAGGGAAAAGATATGGAAAGATATGGAAAAGAGAGAAGGATATGGAAAAAGCGAAAGTAGGATATGGAAAAAGAGGAGAGAAGGATATGGCAAAAAAAGGGAAAAGGATATGGAAAGGATATGGAAAAAGGAGAAGGAATAGGGAAAAGGATATGGAAAGAGAGAAGGATTATGAGAAAGAAAAGGATATGGAAAGGGAAAAGGATATATGGAAAAGGATATGGAAAGAAAAGGATGGAATGGAAACAAGAGAGAAGGATATGGGAAAGAGAAAAGGATATGGAAAAGAGAGAAGATATGGAAGGGGAAAGGAAAAGGATAGGAAGGAATATGGAAAAGAAAAGGATATGGAAAAGAGAGAAGGATATGGAAAGGGAAGAAAAGGATATGGAAAAGAGAAAAGGATATGGAAAGAGAAAAGGAATGGAAAGAGGAAGGATATGAAAAGAGAAAGGATATGGAAAAGGAAAAAAGGAATATGGAAAAGAGAGAAGGAGAAGGATATGGAAAAAGATATGGGAGGAAAAAGGATATGGAAAAGAGAGAAGGATATGGAAAGAGAAAAGGATATGGAAAGAGAGAAGGATATGGAAAAGAGAGAAGGATATGGAAAAGAGAGAAGGATATGGAAAAGAGAGAAGGATATGGAAAGGGAAAAGGATATGGAAAGAGAGAAGAGGGAAAGGGAAAAGGATATGGAAAGAGAGAGGATATGGAAAGGGAAAAGGAATATGGAAGAGAGGAATATGGAAAAGAGAGGTAGGATATGGAGGATAGGAAAAGGATATGGAAAGGAAAAAGGATTATGGGAGAAGGGGAAAAAAAGGATATGGAAAAGAGAGAAGGATATGGAAAAAGGATATGGAAAGGGAAGGGGAAAGGAAAAAAAAATAATATGGAAAGGAGATAGGAAGTGAAAAGGGAAGTAAAATCATTATTTATATGTATTTATTATATATTTGCATATTTTGTTCCGATTATTATGATAGGCTTTTCATCATATTTATTGACATATCTGTGCACACACTCTTTGTGTAGACAGGATAAGTCATCAGACAGTGTTGCAGGATTGGGCTGTTTCATGCCCAGTTGTGCGGTTTTGAATTTGTTTATGCCACCAAGTATTGGCTTGGGCGGGTGGACAATAATTTGGGATCAGTTTAGTGGTTTTAAAACATTTACATTTTATGGACTAATTATTTAACAAAACCCACGTGTGAAAGTTGACACTGAAAATAAAAGGAGATTTCGGCTCCTTAAAGTTGGAATGGACAGTTTAATTTAACTGGGCAACCCTGTGGAAAAAAGAGGCTAACTTCCTAATCTCGCAGTGGAGTTTCCACACTGGAGTCGACTACAGGAGTCAAAGGGGTGTGAAAGATGATGTCATGGTTACAGTATTTCTTTTTGACAGGTACGAATACGGTGTGATTGGATTTCTGTGCGTTTTCATTCGTTCAGGAGGCGTGGCGCTTTGGACCGTGACCGTGGGAAGGTTTCAAAATGTCCCACTGCACCTTTAAGTGTGCAGAAATAAGCTAAAAATAAACTGTTCTAATTGATGATGTCCTGAGTAAAAATACTGGACCTGTTCATTACAATTAGAAAATGAATTTATTTTATTATTACTAATATTATTGTTAGTGTTAATGCTGTTCATGTGCAGTGATGCAGACCTGTTTGTTAAGCAGCACATAAATGATGGGGTTAAAGAGAGCCGAGCTCTTGGAGAAGAAGGCAGGAACGGCCATGAACTGCGCACTGAATGCAGCTCCTTTGTTGAAGAAGATCCAGGCTGCGACGCTGGCGTAGGGGACCCAGGCCATCAGGAAGCCCACCACCATCAGGATGACCATACGAGTCACTTCCTTCTCAGCCTTCTGAGTGGAGGCCGACTCCTGCTGAGCGGCGGCAGCCTGGACAAGAAGAAGAATCATAAAGCATAATAAATCAATGAAATATAATTTAATTACAGTGTGTTATTAACGTAAGCTCTCTGTAGGATCTTTTAGGACTGGTCCTCTTACCGCTTTGACGGTGCACACAAGCCGGCCGTACGTGAAGAAGATGACTGTGACAGGGAGAATGAAGTGAACGATGAACAAGTACATGACGTAAGACTCATTGTTGTATTTTGGGTTGAGTGTGTAATAGTCCGGTCCACAGGAACACTGCAGACCTTCAGGAATGTACCTGATCAATGAGCCACAAATAATATTTAAATACTCTAATATCATGTGTGTGAGAAAGAAAGAAAGAAAGAAAGAAAGAAAGAAAGAAAGAAAGAAGACAAAATATAATAAAGTAAAAATTTAATGTATAGACAGACAGACAGACAGAGATTTATAGATAGACAGACAGAGAGAGAGACAAACAGACAGATAGACATAGATAGATAGATAGATAGACAGACAAGCAGGCAGACAGGCAGGCAGACGGCTAGATAAAGAGACATACATACAGGAAGAAAGACACAGCTCGATAGATGGACAGATAGATAGGGCGCCAATACTTATAGAGATAAATAGATAAACCGAGTGATTCTTACCTGGACCAGCCGACGAGCGGAGGACCAGCACAGGTCATAGCCATGAACCAGGTGAATCCGATTCCTCCAATCGCATGCGTGGATGAAAACTTAAAGCTTCCCATTGGCTTACAGACTACGATATATCTCTCAATCGCCAACACAACTAACGACCAAAGCGATACCTCACCTGCAGAAGATAAATCAGAGGTACAGTTACGTATCAGGGAAGAGAGATTTCACTGTAAATGTTCCAGACAGGTTCCAGATCAGAGCTCACCTCCCAAAGTGGCCATGAAACCTTCGAGGGCGCAGGCCATTGGGCCGGTATAAAAGTAGCCGTTAACCGCTGAACTGATAGTGATGGTGAACCCGAAGATGACCATGATTAAGCCGGCGGAAGCCAAGTTCACCAGGATGTAGTTGAGCGGCTGGCGGAGCTTCTTGTGTTGCGCCGTGACCAGCAGTGTTAAAGCGTTGATAGGGAAACCGAAGATGATCAGAAAGAACATGTAGACAGCCAGCAGTTTAAACTGCCAGGGCTCTGCTAAATAGTACTGCTCGTACAAGAAGGGGTCGCGTACCAGCCCGGTGCGGTTACTCATGGGGATGTAGAAGTTTTCCCCCTCGAATCCGTGCAGACCTGACATCTCTAAAACCAACAGCGGGTCAGCACAGGATACAAAACGGCTTTAACTCCTTACTCAGTGTCCGCGCTTACTGGACGCTGTATTTATACCTTTATTAATGAGACTTGAGCAGATTAGCGGAAAAAGGGTGTCAATGTGACCAGGAAGGAGGCTGAGAGGTGGCAGACTGGGAGCTAAGCTGATAGAGCTGCTTTAAAAAGGTGCCAAATGGGACACCCGACTTCACACCAAAGACAGGACTACATTTTTACCTTTTAGTCTTTAATTCCATCATAAACATAAAAACAAACAAAAAAAACAATCATTTTTAAGGCAAAAAAAACTTTATTCAAGCGCTGAACTTTCATTTAATGTTATGTTACTGTTGTCTTTACAGTAGTTTATAGACTGGAAGTTTTTAGGTTTTTATTTTTTTCAGCCAAAGTTAATGAAAGCTTTTTAAGCCTTTAATAACAAATAATATAATAATATAATAAATATTTACATTTCGGATTGCATATTTAAGGTTTTAATTTCCACAAAATGTAAAGAAATGCAAATGATTAAAATCAGTTCTAATTCTGATTTACATTAGAAGTAATTTGAAGGTTTTACTTTTAACCGCCTACAAAATGCACACGTTAAACTTTCCAAATCTTTGGGTATTAAATAGCCAATGTTTACATTTTTATGCACAAATTTCTTCTTAATTGTAATTTTAACACTACTCGAACAGACTAGATGGTTTAAAAGTTTCATTTACATAGCGAGTCATTTTAATATGTTACTTTTAATTTCCTATACCGGCGATTCCCAAACTGCTTGTGAAGAGAAGTTATAATAAGGGAAGGGGTGGAAAGGCAAGTGTGTGAAGTCAGCAGATTTTTATATAGGAAAGCACCGAATTATTTCAAAAGACATCGTGTAGCATTGCATCGCCCAATATTCCGCTTTAGGAATGTGGGTTTATCCTGCAAAAGGGGGACCTGGCAGAAAAAACCACTGCCCTACAAGCAGCATTAATTTATTAATGTAACATTTGTAAAGTATTAAAACATCATCTGAAAATCTTTTTTAATAACTTGTCTTATAGTTCAACTGCAAACTTTTCTTATTTTTGTTTATTAATTTTAATTGCATGAAATTTCGCAGATCCACTTTTGGACTACAGCCGGTCGGATCCCGAGTCGGGATTACTGTCTGGATCCCGCGATTACCATGTTACTGAACATCAGAGTGCGATGCGAGTTATAACGCTGACATAAAAAAGGCATTTGTTGTTTGTTGTGTTGTGTAAATCAGTTCATCGTCTGAATTTGGAAAAGATATTAATCCATTCCATGTTTCGACTGATGTGAACAAAAGAAAAGGTTTTTCTCTTTAGCATTCAAACATTCCCACTTTCCTGTTTTACCCGCTGATGTTGTCAGCCAGTTCAATCCAGTCGACTAATTACACTTTAAGCCGGAACGCTGAGAGATTAAACGCCAGACCTCGTCTGTCGAATAGATTGAAATTGCTCTTGAAACAGGAAGAGAGTGTCGTCAGTCCAGAAGAGCATGTTGGGCTTTAAGCTTTGGGCATTAGTAGGTGTTAGAGCTCCTTAAAGCCAACAGATTAACCTTCTATTTGAGGTGGTGAAGGTTTCTGGAGATTTTATGCACCTTAACGCAGTATTGTGCGCTTTAATTAAACACCAAGTGTAACTATTTCCTATGATACGAAAGACAAATCTCTCTCTATATTGTGTTATTTTAGCAACAAGAAAACTGATCATTTGCAATAAAACGCTAGTTCCAGAGATATATTTCATTCCCATGGCAACCGGTTAAAGAACACCTGCTGGTTACAACGTAACGTCAATAAAACGCTTAGCTGTTTCAATGACTTATTATTAAACCGCGAACTGTAACGTATTTTGACAATATTTTAAATAAAATTTGAATATAAAAAGTCCTACTGGGTGTGAACGGATGGGTGATTCTTTTTCCCCAGGACACACACGTCTACATCTACATGGAAGTATAGGAAATGTCTGAAATATTTCCTTAAAAAAAAAAAAATGTTTATGGTAATATTCGCCCATAAGGCAGAGACTTTGCCTTATTTGTAAACCCATAAAAAGGAAAACTGCAGCAAAAGTAAAGAAATAAAAAGTAACTTTCACTTTCCACGTGCCTATAAAAATGGGGCGTAATATAAGAAAGAAATTTAGTAGTAATAATGCAGAATGGGTTTGGTACGGGGCCCCAACCTCATTTTTTCATAAAGGCCCAAAATTGCTAAAACAGCCCCCCAGCCTATAAAAAAGTTGGTAGCTCAGTGGTTTGAGGTGTTGGATGCTGATTGGAGGAGACCGGCACCTGCGGTCGGGAGTAGTAGCGGAGTCTCCTAATGCTCAATTATACAGTAAAACAACAATTTATCAAAGTTAATATAACTCACACATCGTATGATGTGTTTTATGTTAAGTTATAACCCCTGTGTAAAATAAACACCACCGGGTCACATGGTTTATCATTTTGTCTAGATTTGCGATAACTTCATGCTGTTAGTGGCGTTTTGACAGATCTTTGATTGTGGTTAGCCAAATAAAGTGAAGAACTGTAACACTAACATCGAAAAGCGCAGCAGCAGCAGCGCGGTGAATGTTGTTGTTCGGTTACTTGTCAATGTGAGTTAATTGTTAAATGCTAATCACACAGGGAAAAAGCAAACATCTGTCACCTTAGTACCAAGATCATTCACCTCTTCACTAACAAGAAATTGTAAGATCATCCATGATTTTGTATATTTCCCTCTTTTCTTGGTGTAGAAGAATGTCTGAACAAGTTGTTTATCTACCGCCCCGATGGCAGGCAAATATTTTAGTCCAATCAGAAAAATTGTTAGCTGCTACAATACAGACTTTCCTCTATGGTTTTTATTCTGTTTTGTCTCTTCCTGCCCTCCCTCTGAACTTCACATGCCATAAGAATCACAAATAATAGAAACACCAAAGCACTTTTGTACTCGCGCTGGAAAAAGATTACCAAAGATGTTGCCAATAACTGCAAATCTAAATGTACACCAATGAACTTTATTTATAGGATGGATGATGGATAATTGTGTCTGTAGTCATTAAGGGACTGCCATAAAACCTCCGGAACTTACCTCATGGTACGATCTCATTCATGCAGTATGTATGTATGTATGTATGTATGTATTGTGTGTGTATGTATATGTATGTATGTATGTGTGTATATATGTATGTATGTATGTGTATGTATGTGATGTATGTATGTATAGATGTATGGTATGTATTTGTGTATGTATGTATAGATGTATGTATATGTATGTATGTATGTATGTGTGTATGTATGTATGTATGGTTTGTGTATGTATATATGTATGTATAGATGTATGTATGTATAGATGTATGTAGATGTATATGTGTGTATGTATGTATGTATGTGTGTATATATGTATGTATAGATGTATGTATGTATGTATGTGTGTATGTATAGATGTATGTATAGATGTATGTATGTATGTATGTATGTATAGATGTATGTATATGTATGTATGTATGTATGTATGTATGTATAGATAGTATGTATGTATATGTATGTATAGATGTATGTATGTGGTATGTCATGTATGTATGTATGTATATGTATGTATGTGTGTATGTGTGTATGTATGTATGTATGTATGTATGTATGTATGTATGTGTGTATTGTGTTGTATATATGTATATGTATGTATGTGTGTATGTATGTGTGTATGTGTATGTAGATATGTATGTATGTATGTATGTATGTATGTATGTATGTATGTATGTATGTGTATGTGTATGTATGATATGTATGTATGTATGTATATGTGTGTGGATGTGTGTATGTATATATGTATGTATGTATGTATGTATGTATGTGTGTATGTGTGTATATGTATATATATGTATGTATGAATGTATGTATGTATGTATGTGTGTATGTGTGTATGTATATATGTATGTATAGATGTATGTATGTATGTATGTGTATGTATGTATGTATGTATGTATGTATGTATGTATGTATGGTATGTATGTATATATGTATGATATAGTATGTATAGTGTGTATGTATTAAGGTGTGTATGTATATATGTATGTATGTATGTATGTATTGTGTATGATGTATGTATGTATGTATGTATATATGTATGTTGTATGTATGTATGTGTGTATGTATGTATGTATATATATGTATGTATGTGTATGTATGTGTGTATGTATGTATGTATGTATGTATGTATGTGTGTATGTATGTATGTATGTATGTATGTATGTATGTATGTATGTATGTGTGTATGTGTGTATGTATATATGTATGTATAGATGTATGTATGTATGTATGTATTTAAGATTAAGATGATTTTGAGATGTGTGTATATTTTTTTTAAACTGATTAAAGTGTTGGATTGTGTTGCAGTCATGTGATGGGATTGATTACTGTTGATTTACAACAAGAGTCAAAAGAAGAGTTCAGACTTCAGAACTGTTGTTGGTGTGTGTAGAAATGAGACCAAAATAAAACATTGAACAGATAAAATACTAACGGTGAAATAAACACAGACTAGGACAGCCTAACATATTTCAAAGTAGCACCAAAAACAACACAGTTTTAACATTTTTACATAAACATCAAAAGTCAGGCGGCCATTTTAAAGCGGAATCAGTTCCGTGCTGATTTGATGCCACTGAAACTTAAAGAGTCATTCTGTTACTCACTCGCTTCCGTCTTCCGTCACATCATCTCTCCGACGGCCGAAAGCAGCTCGTCCTTTAAAAAGCTCTGCAGGTCTGTTGAAGGATCGTCCAGATCGAGGCTGAGGAACTTCTCCACCACACGTTCACATCTGTGCACACAGACTGAAACTGAAATGATACTGCTCAGAATTAGAGATGATGACGCGTGATAATGACCGAGAACGACGTAGAAGTCTCATAAATTCTGACGCAAAACATCACCTGCATCGAATTTAATACCACATATAGAAGTGTCAAAAACGGAATTAAAAAGATCAGATTCCATGCGGTTTGTGCTGTTCACACTGTCATGTGGGCAAAAAAAACCAGATTTGGCTGCAGTGTGAATGTAGACCTAGTCACTGTGAGCGCTCGAGTCTATCTAACCTGGTGATCAGTTCCTCACTGGATGGTTGGTCAATCCTTTGGATGGTCTTTCCTGTTCTGTACAATTCGGACACCTATAACGAGTGTAACATTCTTTCTTTAATATAATATGATATTACTGTTTTTTTAAGCTTGTGTTATTTACCTATAGCTACATTATCTGTTCTCTGAATGCTGAACTGTGATTGGTCGATAACAGGCACAAAAGAAATGTTAATACTGTGCAAACAGGGGAGGAAACACACCTCCACTCCTCTCTGAACCAGGGCAGGAGGGAGGCCGGCGAGCGTGGCGATGTTAGCGGCGTAGCTAGACTTACAAATCCCTTCCTTCAGCTGGTAGAGAAAGATCAACTCCTCGCCGTCTATAGCGCTCTCTAATGTCTGCACGGACAAATAAGACGTTATATTAATACACTCAGTGTTGTGCTGTAATCAGAATATAATCTGTAACATGAAGCAAGAGTTACTGTTACTATTCCCTTATTTATCAAAAATACACATCATAACTACTGTACTTCACTATATACTAGTTTATCTTTCATTTTATTCATGAAACACGATTAATAATTTTGACTTTCACACCGTTACTAATTACAGTTACTATTTAACAGCTGTACTGTTACTGTTAAACTTATACTGTTATACTGTTTGTCACCATTTCAGTTTTACTGTTACACTATTACTGTTAATGTTACACTGTCACACTTACTGTGTCACTGTTACACTGTCACCATTTCAGTTTTACTGTTCCACCGTTACACTGCTACTGTTCCACCGTTACACTGTTACTGTTCCACCGTTACACTGCTACTGTTCCACCGTTACACTGTTACTGTTCCACCGTTACACTGTTACTGTTCCACCGTTAGACTGTTACTGTTTCACTCTTACTGTTAGACTGTTTCAGTTACACTGTTACTGTGTGACTGTTACACTGTTGAATTGACAGAAATGGACTGTTTAACCATTTCTGTTTTTTCTTTCGTCACTTTAGCTACTGTTCAGTTTACTGTTACTCTCACTGTTACACGTTCAGTGACTGTACTGTCACTGGTTTCACGGTTCAGTTTACTGTTACTCACTACACTGTTTCGTTTTACTGTTACCTGTAACTGTTTTACACTTTTCAGTTTTACTGTTACTCTCACTGTTACACTGTTTCAGTTTTACTGTTACTCTCACTGTTACACTCAGTTTATGGTACGGTCTGTTACACTGTTCAGTTTTACTGTTACTCTCACTGTTACACTGTTTCAGTTTTACTGTTACTCTCACTGTTACACTGTTTCAGTTTTACTGTTACTCTCACTGTTACACTGTTTCAGTTTTACTGTTACTCTCACTGTTACACTGTTTCAGTTTATGTTACTTCATGTTAATGTCACTGTTACATGTTCAGTTTTACTGTTACTCTCACTGGTTACACTGGTTTCAGTTTTACTGTTACTCTCACGTTTACACTGTTTCAGTTTTACTGTTACTCTCACTGTTACACTGTTTCAGTTTTACTGTTACTCTCACTGTTACACTGTTTCAGTTTTACTGTTACTCTCACTGTTACACTGTTTCAGTTTTACTGTCACTGTACCACTGTTTCAGTTTTACTGTACTTCATGTTACACTGTTGCAGTTTACTGTTCACTCAGTTTACACTGTGTTACTTACTGTCACTGTTACAGTTTCAGTTTTATGTTACTCTCACTGTTACACTGTTTTTAGTTTAATGTTACTACTGTTTCAGTTTTTAGTTACACTTTACATGTTTCAGTTACTCTCACTGTTACACTGTTTCAGTTTTTTGTATGTACACTGTTTCAGTTTACTGTTAACTGTCCAATGTTACTGTTACACTGTTTCAGTTTTACTGTTACTCTCACTGTTACACTGTTTCAGTTTTACTGTTACTCTCACTGTTACACTGTTTCAGTTTTACTGTTACTCTCACTGTTACACTGTTTACAAGTTAATTTTTCCCTTTTTAAAAAGTTCTAGCTCCACAACTGACACATGGGACTCAACAATTACATTGAATTAATGCATTTTTAACACTTAAAGTGGAACATCACATAAAGGAGGTTATACTACAGAAATCAGAGTATGGATACACACCAGCAGTGATAGCAGTGGCGAGCGGGGCAGGAGATCCAGCTGCAGGACGCTGTGGAAGTTTGTAGCTAGAAATACGAGTGGACATTGAGCTGGAGGTCTGTTTAACCAGTGATTTAGACAGGCAGCAAGGAGAGACAGTCCGTCCACCTGCACACAAACACACACCGCATCACACCACTATCTTCTATTTCTATATAATATTTTATTATGTTTCACACTTACTGTGTTGGTTCCTTTCCCAAACTCGTCCACCAGTACAAGGGACATCCCGCTGCTGTAGTTTAAAGCCTGAGCCATCTGCACCGGAGGACATTATCCAATCAGTTCCACAGTGTTCGGTTAGCAATCGTTTTCATGTATAGAACCGAGTCGAGAGTTGTACCTGGTTTAAATCGATCATGAAGGTACTCAGGCCGACAGACACAGACTCGCGACTCTGCATGCGTGTGAAGATGCCGTCTATCTGTCCAATCTCAGCCTCTTTCGCAGGAACGTCAGAGCCGATTAGAGCCATGAACACAATCAGACCCACCTACAGCATCCGGACATTATTCAAGGAATTCACATTATTCACTTTTGCAGAATAAAAAAAAGCTTGGACCGGCTCTGCTTTTATTATGCATTGGTTTTTATTGTTTTCCACATATTGTTTATATTGCAAACAGGAACAAGTATTTTAGAAATAAGAAGCCGTGTAATTTGAGCGGACTTTGCCTTTCTGTTAAACATAAGCGGTACACGAGTAAAGCAATCGCATTGGAAAATAAGCAACTCAACGGAACACACATTCATAAAGGGAAATGTTAAGGGGATATATTGCATCACACCGCACAGCACACGGCTACAGTTAAAGCAAACCTGCGCGCTAAACAATGTCGGGCGCATCGGCATGCAAATAAGTTTTCAGCTCATATTCAGCTCATGAAAATCTTCCATTTCAATTAAACTTCAATTAAAAAATCAATTAATTTGATAATTTTTTTGTGGTATAATAAGCGTTTAGTAGTACAGAGTAGATAAAATGGGCAGTGGTGGCTTAACTGGTTAAGGCGCTGAGTTGCTGATCTAAAGACCAGAAACACCTGTGTTAAAGTCCCACCACCGGCAAGCCAACCACTGTTGGGTCCTTGAGCAAGACCTTTAACCCTTCCTGCTCCAGGGGCGCTGTATCATAGCTGACCCTGCGCTCTGACCCCCAACTTACTAAGATGGTATATGCAAAAAAAGAATTTTACTGTGCTGTAAAAAGTATAAGTGACAAAATAAAGGCATTTACAAAATAATAACTATTAATTCAAGCTAAAATACACAATATCTTCCTCCCTGCCTGATACACATACAGATTTCCAGTCTACTGTACATTTGTGCACTCGTTTCCTGCATCAGTAAAAATAAACAGTGACGCGTATCTGTTTCTCCTTTGGCGTGTTGGTCTTGTATGATGTTACACTTACCAGTTTTAGGTAAATGCTCTTTCCAGATGAGTTTGGTCCAGTTATAACTTTCACTTTTCCATCAGTTTCAGAACAAAGGCATGGATTCGCTACGAATACGGATGTGCACAGCTCCAACAGAGGATGTCTGAGACAGAAGGAAATAAATTCATTATATAAACAACACTGTCATTTTACTGCCGCTGTAACCTGAAGCCTCCTAACGGCTACAAACCCCTGCTTTACAGCATACGTCACATATTTTACTGGTAGCCTGAGTGAGGTTAACCAACAAATAACTATAATACAAAACACTAAAAGAAACTTAAGAGGGATTTGGTCAGGAAGAAAGTGTTCAGACACCAATCGATAACGGACGAGTTTACACTCAGTGGTGTGAGCTGAAAGAGGCAACAAGATGCAAAACTGATCGAGACCCAACATTAAGCCTTGCTGCTATTGGATTTGTAGGTCTTATATGTATATTTTCTTTCTGACTGGTTTCACAATTTAGAACCATAAGGTACCCAAGAGATAATATAATGTTGCCGGTCTCGAGTTGGCACGGTATGATCTTTCGATGGTTAGCCTGTCGTAACTCTTCATGAATTTAGTTTAATGCTTGTAAAGGATGACTAATAAACCACTAGAAATGTTTTATGGTAAAAAGTTGCACTAGTTTATTAGTTAATGTAAGTAATCCAAGTAATTATTGAGTAGTTTAGGCGATGAGTAGGACAATGCTATCCGTATCTATAGTTACCATGGTTAACATTATTCTCATAGCAAGCTGAGTGCAGTGATTGCACACCTGTTACACAAAACACGCCTGGTCGCAAGAGTGTGTGCAGTATCTTCCCAAAAATATAACTTGAATTGAGAGGTTCAGTAGACTTTTTGCTCTAAGTGAATGGCTATAGTCACACGGTGTAAAGAACAGAATATGGAAGCGTCTGAATGTTTATTCAAATAAAGAGACACGGGTAACAGACAATCACGCTTATCAACCACATGTGGGAACCATGAGCCAATGTTCGATGGTCCTGTTTTAAATATGTTTGTTATAAAATGAATTGTTATTAAAAATGTAAGCTTGTGGCTCAAAGACTTTTTTGATTTTTGTTAACGAATAAGATGAGAAACCATCATTAATGACAAAAACACAGAGCCTAAAGCAGAACCTTGTGGTACACCTCACTGGAATGTTCCAGCTCTGAGGTGGTGCAGCGTACCGGGCATGTTGCAGGTTTAGTCTGCAGTGTTGGGTGTACGTAGGTGCGCAGTAGCTGTATTCCTGAGAAGCCTGGGCCAGAGATATGAGGCAGTCCAGCTCGGCGTACAGCGATAAAACTTTATAGAGGCAGCTGCTGCGCTGTAGGACGGTAGCCTGGAGCCGAGTCATCACCGCCGTCTCCATGTCTGAGATATGATACAGAAAAATAAACATCCAGTTAATTCGATTTTTTTTAAATACTTACTTACTATGTGTAAGAAAATTATATTATATCATTAATATATTAATATCATATATATCATATGTAGCATAATGCATAACAGATGTGATCTCATTCTGTAAGTTAATGCATTTCCTTTCAAAACAGGAAGTCAGGAATTGTGGAAAATGGTTGGCTAATTTACATAACTGCAACTTTTGAAAAGAAGCAATAATAAAGATGAGAGGATACGAATAAATGGAACAGAGTTTAACATTACGAACTGCTGAGGAGTGAAACGGTGGATAATTTTAATACAATGAAATTTATATAAATTTGGCAAATCTTAGATGACTTTTTTTTTACTGAATAGAGTAAAAAAAATATACAACAGTGTAAAAAAAATGTTAATCAGTTTTTTTAAATGTTAAAGTGATTCCTGTGTTTCATTAGTTAGAATACGGTACGTATAACGTAATATTTTAACTAATTGAAAAACTAAAATAAAAGTTTTTGGATTATTCACTAAAATAACTGCAGCCCAATTTAAAAGAATTTTAGTAAGTGAATGTGATTTTCTTGTTTTATTTATTAGTTACAATAATATAATCACAAAAATTTTAAGTAACTGCATAAACCAAAAAATTGCTAATACATCGATTAAATGTTCTAATAATCGCTGATTAATCAACAGTAAGAGTAATTTGTATGTCGCAGCCCTAAAACCATTAATTTCTTTTAAATTTAGTTTTAAATTCTGGATTTAAACACAAAAAGACCTTTAATAGCCTCTAACAGACGTTAGCTCACCTCTGATGTCACAGTGTATGTCTCCCAGCATGTTGTCCAGCTCTTTGGTTCTGGTACTGCGGTAATGAAGCCTGTCCTCTGACACAAACTGACCCAAACACACAAATAACTTCACTAAGTTTAATCTCAGTGTGAACATTAATAAGATTAAAGACTAGTTTATTTCTGGATTTCATTTCCTTTTTTTTGGGAGAACTTACAATAAAATCCAGACCTTCGATCTCAAAGTTCTCTTTCTCCACCATACCAGGAAGTCGTGGAACTGACAGGAGGAACCCAATCTGCAAAATAAAAAATAAAACATTCAGCAAACAAAAAAGAAGTAAAAAAATATTTGTAAAACAGGTTCACTGAGTTAAAAGTTAAATAATTCCAGACATCAGACCAGAGGGATGTAAATAACACTGCAGGAGGAAAACCGGCAGTCCAGATTCTCAAGCTCAGCACGCGCAACATCCGTCAGAAAATCTGACAAGCCCATCATTCTTCTTTTTTCTGAAAAGAAGTAGAAGAAAATAGAGAAGAAAAATATAGAAAAAAAATCTATTTTTTTCCTAACAAATAAACATATGAAAATTATTTTTTTCCAAAAATTTAGATTTTTTTTAAAAGTTTATTGAATTCTTAAAAAAGATCAAAACTTATAGCATTAATCGGATCTTACTGAATAAATCACATCGTGTCATGTGACATCATCGACATTTTCATTAATTTGATTTAATTATGAACGAACAGTGACGCACTCTCGTCGATGGCGGGGTCGATGTTCGGCTTAATGGTGAAGCGATTCTCAGCCAGACTTCCCTCGAAATCCACCTACAATGAAGTCAATCAAAAAAAACAAACAAACAACAACAGAAGACACATGAGCGCTGATCTGGACACGTAACTGGAGATCTACACTATCGAGACCTGGAGTTTTACCACTTTGCTAATTAGCGTAGCGATGTAGTGCAGATCATCGGTAAATTCTTCACTGATCTCCCGAAAGAGCTGGACGGTTTGAGGGAGAGTGCGAACGGCGTCTCTGATCCCCACGGCACTGTACACCGTCTGTGGAGTGAGAAATATACAGAACCGTTTGTTTATTTATTTAATAATTATAACGAATAAAAGTGTTTATTTGAATAGCAGTGTGGAGTGAATGACCTTATAGAGATTCTGCCAGTCCACCACTTTAGTATGAGACAGAGACATTTTCCGTAGTAAAACCTGCACATTTAAAAAAATAATCATTTTAATTGTCATTTCAGGCATTTTAGATATAATCTGGTAAAGCGAAAAAACCCAACAATAAGATCCTAAAAACCAAACCTGTGGTAATTTTGGTTTTTGGAATTGTTTCTATAATTAATTTCTACAAACATCACAAAAAACAACTGAATTGTCTGTTAGCCAAAGTAAATTGAGAACATGAAAGGAAGTAACTAAATCATGTTATAATTGGAGAATATTATCCTGTATAGATCGATCGATTAATCGGTTTTAGTGATATTATTTCTGATATTATCGGTTTTGTAATACTGGATCCACCGATATATCCATATTGTGGCTATTTTGAGAATTGCATGCAGGACAGCCATTAAAACAATGCATCTTGAGATTTTTTATTTTACAGAAGTAAAACGATAAATAAATATTGCCTTTGAATGACAGGTATTGGTCAAAGAAAACATGCTATTAATAATTTTTTTAAAAATCTATATCGATCAATCTTCACTATCCTGTCATAAAACCTTCCATACAAATTCATTTTAAAATGCAATATAATATATTCAAAAAGCTTTAATTCCTCATTTATTTATCCAATTGAAGGGTAAAAAACATTGGTGGCCCAACTTGGTGGTGCTGGGAACTGAACCCATGATCTTCTGATCCGACATCTTACCCCCTTCCCCTCCCATCATACTCCATGTTAGTGTGATTGCTGCCCAAGTACCGGGATGTTCTTGATGTTGCGCAGGAAGTTCTGCAGTGTGTTCATGAGCTCTGTGTTGCGAGGAGACGTGAAGAAACGAATCACCTCCTGTCGTCTTCTCAACACACTCAGGTCTCTGGTGGGTCTGTGAAACCACTGCCTAAAGATTACAGGGACAGGGACGTTGAAAGGATGTGTGTGATGTACAGGTGGAATAAATAGGTAAGCTCTGTTCTTAACATTTCTGCACACCGCTTCAATATTTATGGCAATTTTAATTATAGAAGGAGAGAAAAATAACAGAAAACTGTACCGTAGAAGCCTGGAGCCAAATTTGCATCGGCAGCGATTAAGAATTCCTGCAAAATAACAACCTTCGATTATCATATTACAAAAAAATACGACCCTCAATTTATCGAAACTTTTAAAGTTGTAATACGATACGATTATTTTGAGTGAATAAAGAAAACGTGACAGCAGCGTGAGATTTTTACAGCCACCTGGTGGTTGGTGTTCGCTGGACCTGGATTAGTGAGTACTCGATTAGTGAGAACATCGTTTCGTGAAGTGATTTTTCCATAGCAGTATTAATAGCCTGTATTATCAGTGTATCCGGGAACCCCCCTGCTGTAACATTACATCATCTATAACCTTTGCATTCTGTACTGTTATTAGCCTCAGTGGGCTTCATCTATCCGCTACGAGGTTTTTACTTCAGAGTTTCCTGGAATGGAACCCATTGTAAGTCCAGAGCTGTCTATAATTTCAGGAAGTGGCCATCAGTTTTATTCATTTAGAGCTTTAAATTAAAACAAAGTAGTTTTAAAGATATTCTGTAAACTTAAGAGTTTTTAAAGTAATGCACAAGATAAAAAATGTTAAATGATTAATTCATTTTATATTAAAATGTAGATGTTTGTGGAATGTTATTTATTGTTATTATAATAATTATCACTATTAATTTGTAAATCTTATGGTTTGTATTAGTAGTAAGTGTTTGGGGGGAAAAACACAACCGAGATAAACATTAAAATAAATTTTTTAATTAAAAAAATTTATAAAATACCAAAAAAAAAAAAAACAACAAGTTTCTATTCAATTTTAAAATTTCATTCGAGACATTTGTTTTACAATTTTAATAAAAGCATTTTTATGTGGGTTTTTGACGGGAGGATAAATATAAATATAAACATACATACAGGGAGTGCAGAATTATTAGGCAAATTAGTATTTTGACCACATCATCCTCTTTATGCATGTTGTCTTACTCCAAGCTGTATAGGCTCGAAAGCCTACTACCAATTAAGCATATTAGGTGATGTGCATCTCAGTAATGAGAAGGGGTGTGGTCTAATGACATCAACACCCTATATCAGGTTGTGCATAATTATTAGGCAACTTCTTCCTTTGGCAAAATGGGTCAAAGAAGACTTGACAGGCTCCGAAAAGTCAAAATAGTGAGATATCTTGCAGAGGGATCACGCACTCTTAAAATTGCCAAGCTTCTGAAGCGTGATCATCGAACAATCAAGCTTTTCATTCAAAATAGTCAACAGGTCTCAAGAAGCGTGTGGAAAAACCAAGGCGCAAAATAACTGCCCTGAACTGAGAAAAGTCAAGCGTGCATCTGCCAAGATGCCATTTGCCAGTTTTGCCATATTTCAGAGCTGCAACATCACTGTAGTGCCCAAAAGCACAAGGTGTGCAATACTCAGAGACATGGCCAGGTAAGAAAAGGCTGAAAAACGAACCACCACTGAAACAAGACCACACAAGCTGAAACGTCAAGACTGGGCCAACAAATATCTCAAGACTGTTTTTCTAAGGTTTTATGGACTGATGAAATGAGAGTGTCTTGGATGGCCAGATGGAGGCCCGTGGCTGGATCGGGTAAGGGCAGAGAGCTCCAGTCCGTCTCAGACGCCAGCAAGGTGGAGGGTGGAGTACTGGGTTTGGGCTGGTATCCATCAAAGATGAGCTTGTGGGGCCTTTTCGGGTTGAGGATGGAGTCAAGCTCGACTCCCAGTCCTACTGCCAGTTTCTGGAAGAAACCTTCTTCAACAGTGGTACAGGAGAAGTCTGCATCCTTCAAAAAAACATGATTTTCATGCAGGACAATGCTCCATCACACACGCGTCCAAGTACTCCACAGCGTGGCTGCAAGAAAGGGGTCTAAAAGAAGAAAAAGTAATGACTTGGCCTCCTTGTTCACCTGATCTGAACCCCATAGAGAACCTGTGGTCCATCATGAAAGGTTGAGATTCACAAGGAGGGAAAACAGTACACCTCTCTGAACAGTATCTGGGAGGCTGTGGTTGCTGCTGCACACAATGTTGGTGGAACAGATCAAAACACTGGACAGAACCATGGATGGCAGGCTTTTTGAGTGTCCTTGCAGGAAGGTGGCTATATTGGTCCTGATTTGTTTTTGTTTTTGTTTTTGAATGTCAGAAATGTATATTTGTGAATGTTGAGATGTCATATTGGTTTCACTGGTGAAAAATAAAAAATTGAATGGGTATATATTTGTTTTTTCTTAAGTGCCTAATATTATGGACAGTAATAGCCTAATAATTCATGACCGCACCCAAGATATCCTCCTAAATAGCTAAAACTAAAAACAAACTAAAACTACTTCCAAAAATATTAAGCTTTGATATTAATGAGTTTTTTGGGTTCAGTGAGAACATGGTGGTTGTTCCATAATAAAATTAATCCTCTAAAATACAACTTGCCTAATAATTCTGCACTCCCTGTATAATATATCTTCTTTTTATAATAACATAAATATATATAAAAAACATTACTGAAGCTGACACTCTGCTGTAAAAAAGTTAAAAAAGAATGAAAACTATTTTTTGCAAAACTAAATTTGTAGTAAAATATAAAAATCAAAATGAACAAAAAAGGAAATATCAAAAGATTAAAGTGAAGTTAATCTATCTCTAAAATTGTTTTCACGCCAGAACAAAAATATATAACTTTTACTTATGACATAATTTTATAATTATGTATTATAAAAACCAAAAAAAAGTTCATTTATCTTAGTATTTGTAGCTTTAAAGGGCTTTTAGAATCTGTTATTTTTTTTACTGCACGTGATGTACTGGTTTTTTACCGTAGAGACTCAAACCCTCCTTCTGTCCTGACTGCAGCTTATAAACTGAAGGATGGAGATCAACTTGAAGATCTGGAGAACGCTATATAAATATAGATATAGAAATATAGATATATATATATATAACAGGAGAGGGAAATCAATAAACTGAACAAAAATCATGAAGCTTCAGTGACTGCGTGAGGGCCTGCCTGTGTTTCTGACCTGAAGGCATCTTTATCCATATACACCACATCAGCTCTGTTCAATTACACAAAACACACAACTCATCTTTTACACAGACTCGTCACTGTGAGTTCAAAGAAAAGGGATGAAATATTTTACAGTTTCATCAGATATAAATGTTTATCTCAGTTAATCAGACACATCTTTCCAACACTAAACTGTAGATTTAATGTTTGGGCGTTTTACCGGAAACCACAAAAGGCTAAAATATAATTAAAAAAAAATTAATCAGTGAATTAACGAAAAAGGAAATGTAAAAGAGGAAAAAAATTAATAAAGAATGATAAAGAAATAAGTGAAAGAAAATAAAGGAAAAAAGGAATACAAAGTCAAAATAAGAAAGAAGAAAAAAAAATACAGAAAGAAAAAAGCACAAATAAGAACTAAAGAAGGAAAAATTTGAAAGAGAAGTAGACAAAAAAAGAAAAAAAAAACAAGTACAAATAAGAAAGAACAACAGAAAGAAAAAAAAAAGAAAGAAAGAAAGTAAAAGATGTGAATGAGTTCTGAGTTTTGAATTTAAGGGATGCGGATGAAACAGCTGGAGCTCCTACAGTGTGTAGGTGAGGAACTGTAGTATGGGAACCGGCGTGCTGCTGTCTTCCAGTTCCACACCGACTCTCCTCCGGTCCAGACACTTCAGGAGCGCTCCAATAGTCCTCATCTAATACACACACACACACACACACACACACGCACGCACACACACCCCGCTCACTATACACACTGTGCTGTGATGTGCCTCCAGATATCCGGAAACTGAAACTCACCATCAACACCGAGTCAAACGGGAAGCAGGAGGAGAGATACGGGAGTCTGTCTTTCTCTGTGACCGACGGAGGGAGAAAGGGGAGATGTGCAGAAAGCAGCCGCTGTTTACTGACCTCCAGTCCTGAAAACGAGACCAACCTGCTATAACTACCTACGGTACGTCATGAGCGTCAATGAAACGTCACATTTAAATGGCGTTCATTCCGATCAGTAAGGGATTTTCGGAGAATTAAAATTTGTAACTGCACCTGAAAATTTACCTTAGATACAAATTTTACCATAAGAAATAACATAAAAGCAGACAAGCCGTTCCAGCCACACAAAATATTATTAATATTACGAATTTTGTATCACCAAACAAGAAAATCACACAAAAAGTTGCATAACTTTGGAACACATGCCGAAGGTGAAGGAATTAAGGAACATTTAAGTAAAATTAAGCTTAATAAGGAATTAAAACTGGAAAAAGGAAATTAACCGACAGCAGAGACGCCTAAGGACGAGGAGTGACTGTTACTATGACGACGGTAAAGTTCTGTCCTTACCAAAATCGGCGTTGGGATAAACTACGATTTCCGGTCTGTAGTCAGGATTTGATCCTATACATGATACAGAAAAAGAAGAACAATGATAAATCAATGGGAGTAAAGTGGACATGAAAGGGGAAAGGAAGGAAAGGAAAGGAAAGGAAAGGAAAATGAAAGGAAAGGGGAAGAAAGGAAATGAGGACAGGAAAGGAAGGGAAGGAAGGAAAGGAAAGGAAAGGGATAAGGAAAAGGAAAAGGAAAGGAAAGGAAAGGAAAGGAAAGGAAAGGAAAGGAAAAGAAAGGGAAAGGAAAGGAAAGGGGAAAAAGGGGAAAGGGAAAGGAAAAGGAAAGGAAAGGAAAGGAAGGGAAAAGGAAAGGAAGGAAAGGAAACGGAAAGGGAGGGAAAAGGGAAAGGGGAAAGGAAAGGAAAGGAAAGGAAAGGAAAGGAAAGGAACGTAAGGGAAGGGAAAGGGAAAGGAAAGGAAAGGGAAGGGAAGGGAAGGGAACGGAAAGGAAAGGAAAGGAAAGGAAAGGAAAGGGAAAAAGGAGGAAAGGAAAAGGGAAAGGGAAAGGAAATGGGAAAAGGAAAGGGAAAGGAAAAGGAAAGGTAAAAAAGGAAAGGAAAGGAAAGGGAAGGAAAGGAAAGGAAAGGAGGGAAGGAAGGGAAAGGAACAGGAAAGGAAAGGAATGAAAGGAAGGAAGTCAAAAGGTAACAGGAAAGGAAAAGGAAAGAAAGGAAAGAAAGGAAAAGGCGACGGAAGGGAACGGAAAGGAAAGGACAGGAAAGGAAAGGAAAGGAAAGGAAGGAAAGGAACGGAAAGAAAAAGCGGAAGGAAAGGAATGGCAAGGAAAGGAAAGGAAAGTAAAGGAAAAACTTAAGGGAAGGAAAGGAAATGTCCCTCTGAGCTCTGAACTGACCGAGTGTTCTGATGAAGTGGGACAGACTTCTCTCCTGCTTGGTGCTGGTGATGAGGACACACGGGTTGAGTTCCTGTACGACTGATATAACAAATAAAAACAGATCAGAGTGAAAAACAAACAAAGAAAGAAAGAAATGTAAATAAATTCATTAAGTTGTGTGCAAAACTATTGAAAAAGCATCAGACTGGAATAAGGTGAATTTTCCGGATGGTTTTATTGTCTGTATTTTTTTTTTTTCTTTCACGTTTTGTTATGATGTGATTTTCACTTGTGTTCAGCAGACTGAGGTCTCGGTTATCCACCGCGTCGGGCATCAGGTGAAGAGTCAGATCTTTACTGTCATAGAAGCACAGCCCCACCTGACCATGATGCACCAGGACACTCAGGAACACCTGCGGATCACACACACAAACACGAGACACTAATAAAGTAAAGACGTGTTACTGATTTATTAAAATTTATTAAAATGTTTATAAAAATTAAATCAATAATCAATAATTCACCTCTGAGTTTTCCTGATTTTCATCTCCATTCAGTCCGTCAGGCTGGGACGTCACAGCGTCTCCTGGTTCCCCGCTGTTCCTCTCAGTCATACTGTCCCTGTAAGAGTCCTCATTTACAGAGAAAAACTATAAAACACTCACTTTATTATTCCTTTATAATCATTAACGTCTTAATAATAACAACTGAGAGTGAAACACAAACATATTACACAGACATCACACTTACAAGAGTGTGTAAAGAGTGTGTAAAGAGTGTATATAAAGAAAGAGTGTGTATAGAAAGAGTGTGTAAAGAAGGAGTAGGTAAAGAATTAGAGTAGTGTGTAAGAATAATGGTAAAGAAAGAATGTGTAAAGAGTGTGTAAAGAGTGTATATAAAGAAAGAGTGTGTAAAGAATTAGAATGTGTAAAGAAAGAGTGTGTAAAGAAGGAGTAGGTAAAGAATTAGAGTGTGTAAAGAGTGTGTAAAGTGTGTAAAAAGAAGGAGTGTGTAAAGAGTGTGTAAAGAAAGAGTGTGTAAAGAGTGTGTAAAGAATGAGAGTGTGTAAAGTGTAAAGAAAGATAGTGTGTAAAGAAAGTGTGTAAAGAGAGTGTGTGAAGTGTGTAAAGAAATAGTGTATAAAAATTGTGTGTAAAGAGAGTGTGTAAAGACAGAGAGTGTGTAAGGAAAGAGAGTGTATATAAGTGTAAAGAAAGTGTATAAAAGGTGTGTAAAGAGTGTGTAAAGAATGAGAGTGTGTAAAGAAATAGTGTAAAAAAAGAGTGTGTAAAGAAAGAGGGTGGTGTAAAGAAAGTGTGGAAAAGGAGAGAGTGTGTAAAGACAGAGTGTGTAAAGAAAGAGAGTGTGTAAAGAAAGTGTGTAAAAGGAGAGTGTGTGTAAAGATAGTGTGTAAAGAAAGAAATAGTGTATAAAGAAAGAGTGTGTAAAGAGAGTGTGTAAGGAAAGAGAGTGTGTAAGGAAAGAGAGTGTAAAAAAGCAAGTGTATAAAGAGTGTGTAAAGAAAGTGTGTGTATATAGAGTGTATAAAGAGTGTGTAAAGAAAGCGTGTGTATATAGTGTATAAAGAGTGTGTAAAGAAAGTGTGTGTATATAGAGTGTATAAAGAGTGTGTAAAGAAAGTGTGTAAAAAAAAAGTGTGTGTAAAGAAAGTGTAAAAGAGAAAGGAGTGTGTGATAAAAGAAGGGAAAAAGAAATAAAAGAAAAAGTAAAATAATGAACGAAAGAAAAAAAAGAAAAAGAATAAGAAAGAAAATAAAGAGTAAAAGAAATGAACAAAAGGAAGAGTATAAGAAAGAAAGAAAGAAAGAAAGAAAGAAAGAAGGAAAGAAAAAGAAAGGACGGTTATTAATGATTTATGCTATAATAGTAGAAACTGAGTAAAAAGTTAAAATCTAACAGAAATATTACTTTTACCCTAAAACTGTTTTTAGTGAATAATTTTTTTACTGAAGTTTTAATAAAAGCAACATTTCTGATTCAAATAATTTTCTCAGGAATAAAAAATAAAACAAAATAATAAAAAAACACATTTTCTTTATATAATTAAATGATTTCTGTCAGAAACGCAAAAATGTAAAATAAATGAAACCCGAACGTTAGCTGTGTTTGCTAACTGTGTAGCTGCTAAAGCGAGCTAGCGAACCAAAGCCCACACTTTAAACCTCGGAAAGCAGTTAAAGTGATTCGTGTTTATATTTTTACCCTTAAATAACTTATAATACTACAAAATAAAGTTAATTTTAAAAGCTTTACCAAAACGGGGCAACATCTAGCAACTAATAAACGTCTGTCTGCCAACTGTAGGATAGGAGTCGATTCCCTAAAGAATCGATTCTCCGGTTCAAAAACGAGTCGATAAATTTAATAACATTATTATTTTAAATTATTAAGTCAGAAGTTATTAAACGGAAATCTAAATAAAGAAAGAAAATAAAGTGATCAAAAGAAATACGCTCATTTTTTTCGAATGACTCGATTCACTGATTCAAAATTGTTTTTAATATGTAAAAAATTGGAATCGATTCCATTGCTGTAGAGTCGATTCTAAAGATAATTTTACAACTTATTTCGGGTCTTTAAAGTATTTTTTTTTTTACGTATTCTCTGAAAACAATTACATTACAAAACAAAACATGAGCTAAAAGTTTTTTACTCACTAAAAAACATCTTAAAACAATATCCGACGTCTCCAATGCTAATGAATCTTAAGGCGGAGGCGATGAATCTGGTTAACTGAATACAGTTTTTATTAGTTTAAATGATTAGATAAATTATTTATTGTGTTTCTTGATGTTATGTTATCTCATATGACTATTAACCTGATTTTTGTTCCACAAACAAGACGTTTGTTCGGAGTTTTAATGGAGTAAATCGATAAGATTGTTGTGGAATCGACTCAATTTTGAATCCTAATATGAATCCTTCAAATCCTCACCTGTAGTAAGCTGGAGGTAAAATTTAGGTGAAAAACTAAATATTAAACTAAAAACATCTAAATATATAATTATAATTTCGCTTTCTACATTTCTTCATCTGCAATTATCTATTTATCCATTTATCTATATATTTCTTCAAAAAAAATATTATTATTTATTAGATTTTCCCAAACGTTACAACACATACACACATTTTTAACCCCCCCCCACACACACACACACTGCCACACAATTACACAACAATTAATCATATCCTACAAACTCAAGAAAGGGAGGGGTAAAATCAATTAATCAATAGATTAATTGTATAATGAAATTAATAAATAATAGTAACAAACATATATAAATACACACATACTCATACATATATACACACATACACTTACACATACAAACAATTTAGATTTAAAAAAAAAAAAAATTCAAAGAAAAAAAATCCTCTTTTTGGTTTTACTGTTTTAAGAGACGAGTTTTTTTAATATTATACATATTATTATTTATTAATGTATCATTATTATATTATTAACACATTTATATCGAGTAATAGCATTTTTTTCTTTGTTTATAAATCCATATTTTTTTTAGCTCACTTGTCCAGAAGGAAATAACCAATGCTTTAATTACAGTTAGACCCTAAAATTGATCGGTCAGCCATTATTTCAATCGATCAGTTAAATGATATCACGTGACCCTCTTTTATTGATAAATGTTTATAGTTACAGTATTTTGGGGGATAATTATTCTTAGTGCCTCATTCAGACTCATTCTGTTATTAAAAGAACAAGATGACATTTTAAAAGTGATAAATTCACCTCTGAGTGTTACAAAGCACTGAAACTAAAGACTCTTTGCATAAATATACAAAAATAAAATATATAATTAAACAGTACTATAAACTCCAGACAAGCAGGATTGAACTTTAAAATGACATTTTAATTAGTATCATGGCATCATTATTCAGCATTCTACCACAAGAGGGCAGCATCTGCTATAATTTTTTGTAAAACTTTTATTTCCCAACACCATTTTAAGTGTTTCTGTACTAAAGAAACATTTCTACATTTTAAAACCAACATGTTTATCGGAAAATTCTAACATCATTTTTTTTTCATTCTTTTGATAAGTGGAAGCAGGATACAGACAGGGTGCCTACACAACCCCCTGTCCCAGCAGGACAACGTCCCTGTGCACAAATCCCCTGATCTCCATGAAGACATGCTGTGTTCTGGATGTTCTGGAGTAGAAGAACTCTCATGTCCTGTACAGAGTCCTGATTCTGACTCAACCCCTTTAAACTGAACACCTTTGGGATGAACTGGAACCCCGACTGAACCCCAGACCTCCAAACCTCAACATTAGTGTCTGATCTTATTAATACTATTGGAACAGAATGAACACAAATCCACACAGTCACATGACCCAGTCGAGTGGAAAACTTAATCCATCTTATTTTAGGAGACTTTTATTTAAAATTCTTATTTCAACCAATCGAAAATGACTAAAATGAGTAAAAATGGCAGGATATATTTTTTAATGATGTTAAAAATAAAAATTTAACCCTTTTACCTATAAATCGTATAAACAGATCAGATGCAGATTAAATCCAAACGATATCGGGGGCTTTTATAGGTTAAAAACTTGGAAAAAGTAAAAAATAATCTTTTGTGGGATGTAAATGAATCGACAAAAAAAGTAAAACAGAAAAAAGTAATTAGTAGTAAATCAGTGGAAGTATAATATATAACTATAATAGTACTACTACTGCTGTCAATACTAACAACAGAATAATAATGATCATAATAATAGAACTAATAATAATAATGAAAGAAGAAGAATATTTTTTTAATCTCACTGTAACTTGTAGATTTACACACACTGTATTAATGGGCGGTGTGTGTGTGTGTGTGTGTGTGTGTGTGTGTGTGTTGGGGGGGGGGGGTGTGTGTGGGGGGGGGGGTTGGGGGGGGGGGGGGGGGGGGGGGGGGGGGGGTTCCAGTCTGAAGCAGTAAGCTCCATGGACCTTTATGTTAGATTTGGAGATTTGATGATGATATTAAATGTATTTATTTTGTTAAGTTATCATTTTGTTATAAACGTTCAGACTGATGAGCGATGCGTTTTATGAGATTTATAAAATAATAAAAGATTAAATAAATCTGAGAGTCTTGTTTGATTTAATTGATGATTTATTTGGTTTCACATTTTTCTTGTGCAGCACAGAGAGACTTTTATTCTTTATATTACAGCTGGAACAGGTTTCCAACAACATTTACAGCCGGTTTGATTTCCTCGGGCGGTGGGAATGGAACAGATTTCATTCTAACCACAAAAGCAGCTGAGCGAAATACAGACTGAAATTCCGATCGTATAAACAAAGATAAAGTTTTATAGGAGAAAGAAAAGCATGCTAACATTTACAGCGAAATCATTCGTGCACAGAATCAGTGGAATAAATCAGCATAAAAATATAGTGATGTGATCTGTGGAAGCTCGAGCTAAAGTCTGCTTTATGCTACAAAACTATTCAATATTCTCACGCTTCAGAAACTGAAAATTCAACCCTCAGTTCCGTAGCTCTAAATGCGCTAGGCTAACACACCAGGCTAACACACCAGGCTAGTAATGGAATATTTGCTCAAACATGATTTAAGACTTTTCAAATCATGTATTTCATTAAATCCTAATTTTTGCCTGGAAACGGCGTAAGACTGGCAAAGATCATTTTCTTTTTATTCATTGAAATTCGTGTTAAATTAAAAATGAGGCTCGGCTGTTAGCGAACTTTAATATCAGTCATTAGTCGACGTCAGTGCGTGAACATTTACATTAGCGTGAACAACAAGCAGCTAATTATCCAGCTAGCGTTAGTGTTTTAACCTTAATTAGCAAACATTTTAGTGCCCTTAATAAACGCCTGAATAAAGAGTGTGTGTGTGTGTGTGTGTGTAGCTAAAGTATGTGTGTGTGTGTGTTCTACTTTACTAGTTAATAGTTTAATAGTTTCCTAATGTTCATTGTTTGATTCTGGCAAAATGAACACCACGAATCAATAAGTTATATTCAAGTCCTGAAGTACGAGTAAAAGCGGTTTTAACGCTATAAAAAATAAAGTGCGAGTAGTTCAAAGTAACAAAGTGACTTTTACACAGCCTGTATAAATAATATAAATATATTCTGAAATTACGCTGAATAAAAGATCGAGGAGGTTAATTTGCAGAAGGCAGCGTAACGCTCGACTCTACAGGAGATTGTAGCTCCACTCACACTGGCGATGCTAACAGCCAAAAAGACCTAGAAATTAGAGCGAAACATAATCTCGGATGTTATAATCTGGACCCCATTTTATTCTGGATTTATTTTAATCTGGATCTATTTTAATCTGGATTAATTTTTTTTAATCTGACCCCAAATTTTAATCTAATCTATTTTAATCTGGATCTATTTTAATCTGGATTAATTTTTAATCTGAATCTATTTTAATCTGGACCCCATTTTATTCTGGATTTATTTTAATCTGGATTAATTTTAAATCTGAATCTATTTTTAATCTGGACCCCATTTTATTCTGGATCTTCTTTAATCTGAATCTATTTTTATCTATTTTAATCTGTATTTATTTTAATCTGGACCCAATTTTAATGTATTATTGTTTGTTTAAATTTATGCTAATATAAATGTTTAATCTGGCTCTTATAAACTCGGGTTACGTAGCTCCGGTTATGATCGTTATCTGAGCTCTTGATTTATTTTAGATCTCTGTGGATTTTGTAATCCTGAAGAATTTTTAATATAAATATCTTAATCCAGAGGTTGTACTGTGACACCCTGATGAACAAAAAAACTCTTCTCTGCTTGTCCAAATCTGGAACCCTCATCATCTGGATATGTTTTATAATCCAAATCTTGTCTCTTGAAAAAATTTAGAATTAAGGTTATTTTGTACATTTTACTTATGCTTTTTTTTTAAACCTAAAACGTCTTTATTTCCCTTCCGGTTGACAGGAATATTCTGGAAAAATTTTATTTTGGATCTTAATTTTGATGTTTTAATTTAAAGTCCAATTTTAATCGTGGTATATTAACAGATTTTTTAATATAATTTAGATATTTTAATCTGTGTTTTAATCAAAACTCTTGTTGTAAAACTAACGTTATTCCATTTTAACTGGATGTCCTAAATTGAACGTTTCGTTTAAAACTAACTTTCGTTTTAATTCGAATGTTCGAGACGTCCCGTAGATGTGTTCATCAGTAAATCTTTGAGAACAGGAGTGATTACAGGGTGAATGGGACCTCCTATCCGCTGTGGAAATGGACTGCGGCGGTTTTTCCCTCGCTTGACACTCATTGGTAGAACGACTCGTCTGGGCGAAACCCGTAGGCGGTGGCTGGACGGCCGGTCAATTCGTTGCTTTGGAGAGAAAGATTAGCACAGGTAAGTGTCAAACAGTCATACAGCCACCAGATGGCGATCTTTTATTTCTATTATCTAGATTTTTGTGTGTGTGGCAGAAGCAGCTGGATGGACTGAACAGATCCGAGTCGGTTCAGAGCTTCAGGTACTAAATAACTGATTTACTGTTTGATGGGTAGAAAAATGTAGAGCTTTTTCTAAAAGCAATATGTGACTGACAAAATGTTCATAACCACCAATTTAACATCAGTTTAAGTATTTAACAACCTCCGCACCGCTTAATCATTTATAATTTACATTTACAGCATTCGGCAGACGTTCTTATCCAGAGCGACTGACATTCATCTCTTTTATACGTCTGAGCATTTGGGGGATCGGGCCCTTGCTCAGGGACCCATTGGTGGTGGCTTGGTGGAGCTGGGACACCTTAGCCATGAGCCACCACTTCCCCCATCACACGCTATCTAAAAACGTTAATGATTGCGTGTCTTTGTGGTGTCTCACTAAACAGTGATGGTTAATGGGGAAGTGGTGGCTCATGTTTAAGGTGTTGGATTACTGGGTGGGTTTGATTCCCAGCCCCACCAAGCTGCCACTGCTGGGCCCTTGAGCAAGGCCCTCAACCCCCAATTGCTCAGTTGTATTAATTTTTTTCTGGATAAGGGAGTCTGCCAAATGCTGCGAATGTAAATGTAATATGAAAGTAGACACTTTAGGAGTTGGTGGTCTTTTTTCTAAGCAGACGTCTTAAGGCAAAATATTTATAGAAAAGCTTTTATAATCTTTTGATACATAAAATAACACATCCCTTTCCATGCTTTCAACTGCTGTCCCTCAATAATAGAACAATAAATTATTAATAAGTTTTGAACACTTTTAACACTTTTACATGACACTTTAATTGGCGATGGATTAAAATGATTTCTTTTAAATGAGTTGCAATGGAAAAAACACTTTTACTATTTCGTCCATGCAGTTTTTTAGATCATGTGTTCTGCTTCATCCCGGCTGAGACGTGAACACAGAAATCATCTGCAAATTAACTTTCACGTTTCGACATTTTTGACACTGTTCAGGATCCATATTCCACGCGGTGTTGACGTTGCTGCTCTGTCTCATGTCGCGGTGCTGACGGTAACGATTACGAGGCGGTTCGATCGATGTTTACGTAAATGACGTGAAGTTCTTAAGGTCCAAAAAGAGGACATACGTGTGCATCATCATCCTCATCATCAGTGCAGAAGGTGTTTTCGCAGGCGATAAGCTGCAGTTGCCCTCAGACAGACAAATAAATACTGTCGAAAAGAAATTTAGAAATAAAAATGTTGAGTTATTTTTCCGGTACCTGGATTCATCCTAAACCAGACACGAATCATTAGAGTCATTTGTACGGCATGACTGGACTGTAGATGAGCAGTAATGGGACACACGGCGTGTACCGGTGGAAGTGCACCTGGTGCTCATTGCGTTTTACAGACACAGGAGTATTGTACTAATAGCCAAAGGTCTGGTATTCATCAGAGATCCGCCGGGTTAGAACACTGCATGAACCGAATCCGACTCGTGAATCAATTATAAACTGACTCAATGCAGGAAATAAATCGAACGTGGCTTGAGTTTTGAGTGCTGCAGAATGGACCATGTGACCAGAAAAAAAAGGAAAAGAGAGAGAGAGAGAGAGAATCACAGAATTCAGTGAGAGCCTATGAAAAACTTTAAACTCAGCTTTCACTATGTGTCTCTAATTTCTAACACACGTTAAAATTGTGTGTGTGTGTGTCTGTGTGCATGTGTGTGCGTTTCTTTGTTTGTGTGTGTGTGTGTAATGTCTTTTTGTTTTTCTGATGAATGATAATAAATCTGTGTCTGACTCACCAGGCGCCAAAGTCTCCATACTGAGTGTACGGGTCCGGACTCAGACCCACATCAGGAGGCATCCCATCTGTGACCACACACACACACACACACACACAAACACAAAAAAAAGAGAACAAACAAACATAAGGGACAGAAACTCTGCAGGGATCCTTCCTTTTTGAATCTCCACAAACAACCACACACACACACACCCACACACAACACACACACACACCTTTTACTTTTTGAACATACATGTTCAAAAAGTAAAAATGGATGTTAACAGAACGTGTGTACGTGTGTGTGAGTGTGTGTGTGTGTGTGTGTGTGTCCTGACCCGTGCTGTAGAACAGGTCCGGGGGTTCCAGTGTCTCGGCGTCTCCGTACAGAAACGATTCCGTTTCTGTCTCTCGACTTTCCACCATCTCCAACCACTGAGAGTTAAACCAGCGGAACTTCTCACACTGAATCTTACACCCCCACTGTTCATCATACTCCTGCGCACACACACACACAGACACATTAAACACAACCCCACTGTTCATCATACTCCTGTACACACACACACATTAAACACAACCCTACTTATCATCATACTCCTGTAAAAATAAACACACACACACACACACACACACACACTGGCATGTACGTACTGCGATGATGTCCAGCGTGTTGTCACACACTTTCCTGATCTCTGCGTTTTTGTCATGCATCAGGTCGATGAGGTACGCCGGAGCTTCTGTAAGGACGTGTTCAGGAACCGGACGCAGAAAAAGAGGCGTGGCTTTAATACAAACTTTGAATGTTAATAAACTGTTTATAAAGCATAAAATAAATAATTATCAGCGAATTCTGAGTTTCGCCTGGTTCATTTTAGCAATTACATAAAATAAAAACTTAATTCTACTTTTAAATCTTTTATAACAGGTCAAATTTGACAGGAAGGTTCAGGAGCTGTTAAGGGGTTAGGGGCCGTGCTCAGGGGCCCAGATATGGCAGCTTGGTTGTGCTGGGGTTTGAACTCACAATTATCTGATCAGCAGTCCAACACTTTAACCACTGAGCTGCCACTGCTGGGCCCCTGAGTAAGGCCCTTAACCCTCAACTGCTTAGTTGGTTAGATAAATATAAGTTGCTCTGGATAAAGTGTGTGTGTATCTGTTTATTTTGATAAAGGAGGCGTGGCCTGTTCGCATCACTGATACTTCTACGCAGACGGCGTGTGTGTAATGTTTATAAAAAGGATACGGGTGTCTTTAATAATGACGTCTCTGGTGGCCTGGTGGAAAACCATCTGATAGAAAACATAGACAATCTGGCAGACAAACTCGTCATCTTCCTGTTGGGCTGTAAGGGTAAAACACACACACACACACACACACACACACACATTTAGTAAAATAAGCGCTTTATATAGTGTAGGTATTCGAGATATAGCTTGTCGTCAGTATTCAGCAGTCAGCCATCAGCTTCTGCCAAATTCCAGCTGTGCTGTTAGCCAGATGTGGGTTGATCTGATGCCCTGCTGCAGTATAGCTCTCGTGAGAAGCTTCGATTTAGAGACAAGACCACTGTCTCGTCTGACACAGTGCAGATCTCTCCTCTCTGTCCCTCCGGTTATTAAAAGCACCATGTTTTTATTTTGATCTGTGCAGTGTAAATCCTCGAGACACCGAGACACATGGCCAGATTTCAGCATGACCTCCCACTGACAGAGCGCCATCAGGAGGCCAGAATTAATCTCTTCTCAGTAACGGCAAAACACAGCAGGTTTTTATGTTGTGTTTTTTTTCCCAGGACAGTGTAGGTTATTTTATATGTAAATAATCTAATGCGATATATAATCCTGATCTAAAACACGATTCATAAAGCGGATTCGAAATTAATTGATTCGTTGTGTTTATTTACAATGCTGATTCATTTCAAAACGATTCATTTTAAATGCCCATCAAATACAAGGCGATTTGTTACAATCCTAATTCAAAAAAAACTCGATTTCTATTGAATCCCTAGAATAATGATTCAATAAATGAGTTGATTCAACACAGCGTGATTCATTTAAACAGTAATTTGCTACGCTACGAATTCAATACAACACAGATTTGCTCGGATGCTGATGCAACTGAACACAATGAATTTCAACGCAGTCGTGCGGCGACGTTTACTCACTTGCCCCATCGGAGATAATGATTCATGTGACACAATTTACGATGATGCTGATCAAATCCAGCATGACTCTTAGACTCTTTCTACAACGCAAATTTACTGCAACACTGATGCTCAGCGCTGAGCGCTGAGATACGAGTCGTTACAATGCATGAAAAATACAACACAGCTAGATAAGCTATCGATATAAAAACAGACATTTTAATCTAATTTTAATTAAATAACTTATACTGCAATTTACTGTCACATGATTCATTAGAATACTGATTTAATGACATCATTCAATCAAACAAAAACAATTCCTTTAATCGGGATTCATTACAAACATAATATAAATACTACTAATTATAATAATAATAATAATCAACTATCTTTCTGAAAAGATTTGAGGCAAACTCTAAGTATTTTCTTACCATTAAGAAGCTCTATAAGAGCAGGAATGATGCCAGATTTGGCCAACATGGCAGCACAGGAGTCGTCCATGGACACAGTGCCGATCAGTATAACCACCTCCAGGATCAGATCGTCCTCTGCTGAGCCTACAGAGAATGAAGGTCAAAGGTCAGGCCTGGAAACAGCCTACAACACACACCCCTACACACGGGAGCTCAGTGTTACCGGGTTTGAGGCGCTCTTTGAGGAAAGGGACGAGGTTGTATTCTCGGAGCAGCAGCTCCCAGTCCAGGTCCGGAATGGTAAGGTTCGCCAACGTTCCCAGACACTCAATCACAAACTCCTCGTCTTCTTCAGGACTGACCTGAGCCGCTAAATCACCCACATAATCCTGCCGCAAGAAAAAGAACCTCAGTGAACCTTACAGACACATGACTTCCTTATTATAATTAACAAACATAGAGGCCATCATTCACTGTGACTGACAGGCATAAAAGTCACACCCTCTTTAATGAAACATGACAGGCAATTAGAAAGACCCAGTCTTATTCGTTGTGTCTGACTGGCAAAGAGGTCATGTGTCCTTTATTATGACTATCAGGTAGAAAGACCACACCTATTAATAGAATAAAGCAGCACTGAGGCCACGCCCACTTTAACAGAACACTAGAGCCAAAAATGATAGAACCACTCACCAGGAAAAGCTGCTTGAGTGGACCATCGTGTTGTGAAATGTTCCTGATCATCTTCATCAGCAGCGGGTCTTTAAACTTCAGCGCTCTCTTCATCAGCATCTTCAGGCAGTTACCTAAGAAATGTTTTAAATCAAGATTCATTTGGGTGACATTTCTGAACCACGAATATATTCTGTACACAAACATCTGGAAGATGTGGAGGCGTGGCCTGTGAACCTGTTTATTTTAATAAAGGAGGTGCGGCCTGTGTATCTGTTCATTTTGATAAAGGAGCCGTGGAAGCGTGTGTGTATCTGTTTCATTTTGATAAAGGAGCCGTGGCCGGTGTTTAATAAAGGGGGCGTGGCCTGTGTATCTTTATTTAAATAAAGGAGGTGTGGTCTGTGTATCTGTTTATTTTGATAAGGGAGGCGTGGCCTATGTATCTGTTTATTTTAATAAAGGAGGTATGGCCTGTGTATCTGTTTATTTTGATAAAGGAGGCGTGGCCTGTGTATCTGTTTATTTTGATAAAG
>VCAZ01000014.1:339747-419747 GCA_005784505.1 Bagarius yarrelli | reverse complement strand
TATATATTTGATCAATAAAAAATCGTTTTTTATCCTACACACACTACTATTCCATAAACTCGGGTTAGAATCGGATTGGTTCACTGAGTCTTATTAAAATTTCCCATGTTATGACGTGCTACAGTAAAGTGAGTGTGACGTCATTGGTTAAAATAAAAAAATATGGAAAAAAAAACCTTCTATTTAGAAAAGGAAATATTTGTAAAGCGATGTGTGTTTTAATGCTCGGGTTAACTTTTAAATCACAAAGAAAAAGAGAAACTACTCTCTGCTTCAGGTCGTTAGTCTGGGATGTGTGTTTATAGGATGGCGGTCAAAACACTACTGAAATATATATATTTTTTCAATATTCTTTAGTTGCCATTTGAAGGGGTTCAGAGGCCGGTATCAGGCCACGCCCCCTTCGCTCAGCACAGCAGGAAGGATATAAGCTTTACTCTTCTTCTCCAGCTCCTCCTGCCACAGGTCGTATCTCTTCAGCTCGTGCTCCATGATGTTCATGCACAAAGCACCGATTTTATAGTGTGTGATCAAAAACCGTGGTGGAACTGGGAAAAGCTGCAGGGGGGGGGGAAACGCACAAAGGACCGCTTCAGGTTTAATCAACGAATAAAGCACAAAGTCTGGATGTGAACCGCGGGTCATTTATCATTCTTTTCACTGTAAAAGTACTAAATTTATCTTTTTAAATATAAAAACAAATGTTTGGGCTTCTTAGAATTTTGGTTTTGTTCTGGAAAATTAGAAAATGCAGCAACCAGTGAAAAATTTAAGTAGCAATAATTTAAGGTGAAAAATAAGAAAGCTTAAATTTTAAAGGTTTTTTTTTTCGGTAATTCTGATTAAAATGTTTTTTATAAATTTATAGTATAAAAAAATGAATGGACTAAAACACATACAAGATGCTGTTTTAACGAAGATGCTGGTTTTTCTTCCCACCGCAAGTTCAGAAACTCAACAGATTAAAGTTTTAGCACAAAAATGTCCAAAAACACGAAATTTACAGTACAATATATTATATTTTATACATTTTTTTTAAATTAATGTATTATACATTAAAAAATGTATAATAATAGAAAATTATCAATATGTAGAAATAGAAAAAAAAAAGGGTGAGACTGAAAAAATCTGATTGCTATAAAATAGGAAGTAAAAATAAATTTTATTCGACTTACATAGAAATAAAAAAATACTAATCAAATGTTTAAATCCTTAAATTATTTTTGGTAGCAACATTTCGTAAAACATTTAAAAGATCTAGATCAGTTTTAAACAATCAAACACACACACACACACACACACACACACGACTGTAGCTCAGATACCTGGAGAAACAGAAGAAGATGTAAACGATGGTGGTGGCCAACTCCATGCTCTGCTTCCAATCTTCTCTTAACACTCTCGCTAAAGCACCGAGTGCTGTTTCTCTAATCACCCAACACACACACACAAACACACACACACACACACACACACACACACACACACACACACACACACACACACACACACACACACACACACTCCAGTTTAAATCACTGCTCCAAACTCAAACCCTTCTCCTAAAATCTCACAGCAAAGACAGGGCAAAGACATGATCCGGTTGTGGACTAAACATCTGGACTAAAATGTTATGCTGCAACTTAATTAATTAATTTTAGAAAATGTGTTTTGTGCTACATTTGTGGATGTTTATCGACATATAAACGTGTCGGGGTTTTATATTTCACTGAATTTGATTGTTGTAATTATGTACTGAGTAACCCATGATTTTTGTTTGAATTTTACGGATTGATGGTTTTTATAGGTGAGTGTTTTGTTTTACAGGTTTTGTGAATGTGTGTTTGGCTGTTGGTGGTCTGAGAAAGACACTGATTGTAACGTTACCCGCTGGGTAACGTTACTGTTATTGTATCAAGAATTTCAGCTAAAAATATGTAGAATGTTATTTTTTTTTTCTCCCTGATTGCCGTACAACACAAAGATTTCACTCATGGAACACAGTGTCCCACCGGGAGGACAGTGAAAAGTTAACAGGGGAAGTGGTGGCTTATGGTTAAGTTGTTGGACTACCAACCCGAAGATTGTGGGTTTGATTCCCAGCTCCACCAAGCTACCGCTGCTGGGCCCTTGAGTAAGGCCCTTAACCCTCAATTGTTCAGTTGTATAAAGAGATAAAGTAAATCGCTCTGGATAAGGACGTCTCCCAAATGCCGTAAATGTAAACAGGTTTTAATCCAGATCGAGTAAAAATGTCCGATATCGTTATGAAGTTTATTGCGATTTGATAGAATATCGTTTATCATCCCAGCCGTAGTCAGATTTTAAACGGTAAAAGGATTTTGTTTAAAATGAGTTGATAATCTAAAGTTTAAAGTTGATATTAAAACATGTGGAGTCGTAAAAATTCACATTTAAAAGTTAAAATAGTTAAAAAAACATTTACACCTCGGATGAATCTCAGTACCGTTCTGCAGAAGTTCCTCCAGGTTGTCGGGGTTTCGGGCGAGTTGGAGGATGAGGGTGGAGCCTCGGATCTTCTCTGGGATTCCTTCATACAGCAGCTCGACGTAACCCTCGATCTTATTAATGTTGGCCTCCTCATCGAGCTGAAACACACCACAGCTTAAAAATATTACCATTAAAGAAAAAAACCATAATAAATCTCATTTTAATCAAAATGATCAATAGAACATTGGAGTGATTTTTGGCTTTGTACCTCCATCCCCTCAAACGGAGTGAGCTCTCGAGGTCTCACCAGCTTCTTCTCCTCTTTCTCTGCTTTAAAATATAACAAAAGCCACCAAAAATGATAATTAAAATAAACCATTAAAAAGTATTAAACTAACACACACCGGTAAATTTATCTGTAACTGATCTACAAATTCCATCATCAAATACTTTTAAATAAACAGACGGAGAGGTTTTATAATTAAATTACTACTGCAAAGAAATGACGTATCAGCAGTTATTAACAATGACTGAATACATAAATTTATCCCAGATTTTTTGATTATAATTTTAACTTTATTAAATTCTACAGTATTTGTGAAATGAAGCAAAAAGCCAGTAAAACAACAAGATTATAAAGATCAGCTCAGTTCAGCAGCTCAGATGCAGTTCAGGGCAACAACAATGAGTCAATTAGATAAGAAACCTGACCCGAATGATGGTGATAATAATAATGGTGATGATGATGATGGAGATAATGATGGTGATAATGATGGTGGTGGTGATGATAGTGATGATGATAGTGGTGATAATGATGGTGATGATGATGATGATGATGGTGGTGATGATGATGGTGGTGATGATGATGATGGTGGTGTGATGGTAATGATGATGATGTGGTGTGATGGTAATGATGATGATGGTGATGATGGTGGTGATGGTGTGGTGATGATGATGATGGTGGTGATGGTAATGATGATGGTGGTGATGGTAATGATGATGGTGGTGATGGTGATGATGGTGATGATGGTGAATGATGATGGATGTGATAATGTTGATGATGATGGTGGTGGTGATGATGATGATGGAGATAATGATGGTGATAATGATGGTGATGATAGTAATAATAATGATGATGGTGGTGGTGATGATGGTGGTGATGATGATGATAGTGGTAATGTTGATGATGGTGTTGATTATGATGATGATGATGATGGTGATAATGATGATGGTGATGATGATGGTGATAATAATGATGATGATGATGATGGTGGTGGTGGTGATGATAATGATGGAGATAATGGTGATAATGATGATGATGATGATAGTAATAATAATGATGATGGTGATGATGATGACAGTGGTAATGTTGATGATGGTGTTGATTATGACGATGATGGTGATAATGATGATGGTGATAGTAAAAATAATGATGATGATGGTGGTGATGATAATAATGATGATGGAGATAATGATGGTGATAATGGTGATGGTGATGATAGTAATAATGATGATGGTGGTGATGATGATGATAACGATGGTGGTTATGATGATGGTTATGGTAATGTTGATAATGGTGAAGATGATGATAGTGATGGTGATGATATTGATAATAATGGTGATGCTGAAGATGATGATAATGGTGATGATAGTGATGATGGTGGTGATGATTATGATATTTAACGTTAGGTGAAACACTAGCGTGTGTCAGCAGCTTCTGGTTTCCACCTTTACTGCCGGCCTTCTTGCGGTTCTGCAGGTAGAAAAGCAGATGTTCCACTTCAGCCACTTTGGATGGATGGATGAGTTTGCATTCGTCCACCACTTTCCTGGCGAGAGACGAGACGTCCGTGTTGGCGTTGAGACTCTTCAGTCGTATGCTGAGGAAACATTAGAGAACACAAAAAAAATAACCAGAGGGCATGACTTTACAAAACATCACAGGCAGGAAATAAAAAGTTATATTTAAGATATAAAAACAAAAATATTTAAATAAAATAGGACTTTTTAGCTTATTTAGGAATATTTAGCTTGAAAATGTACACAGTAAATAATTCAGGTTAAAAATCTTCATCTTTAGAGTCCCAATCAGTTAATAAAAAATTCCAATGTATTTTAATTAACATCTGGAAAAAAGTTTACAATGATTTTTTTAAAATTATTTTTTGGTCTGTTTAATAACCCGACGGCGTGTGCTGAAGTGAAACTGAAGCACTTACACTTTCTGGCATTCTTTCCGTTCCTCGCGGACGGAGTCTCCGTTTTCTCCCAGAATGCTCGCCTCCACCTCGTAGTGCACCACCAGGGCCTTCTCTGTGGGGTGGACATCAATATTCCCCGGCTTCACTTTTCTAAATACATCAAATAATTAAAAAAAACACAATCATTTATCAGCTTATACAATATTTAACCCTTTCATGTCCACACTCACAGTCTAAGGAGTCAACATAAAGAGTCAGTCTGGGGAGTCAACATAAAGAGTCAGTATAAAGAGTCAGTCTGAGGAGTCAATATAGAGTGTCAGTCTGAGGAGTCAGTCTAAAGAGTCAGTCTAAAGAGTCAGCCTGAGGAGTCAGTCTAAAGAGTCAGCCTGAGGAGTCAGTCTAAAGAGTCAGCCTGAGGAGTCAGTCTAAAGAGTCAGCCTGAGGAGTCAGTATAAGAGTCAGTCTGAGGAGTCAGTCTAAAGAGTCAGTCTGAGGAGTCAGTCTGAGGAGTCAGTCTAAAGAGTCAACATAAAGAGTCAGTCTAAAGAGTCAGCATAAAGAGTCAGTCTAAAGAGTCAGCCTGAGGAGTCAGTCTAAAGAGTCAGCCTGAGGAGTCAGTATAAGGAGTCAGTCTGAGGAGTCAGAGACTCCAGCAGATCCCTGTGACCCCGAATTAGGGAATAAGCGGCTATAGAAGATGAATGAATAAATGAATAAATGAATTCACACAAACTAAATTAAAATTTGATGTTAAATTTGTTTTAGATTCTGATGAGATAAACTGTCTTTATTATATTTTTATTTCACTCCAGAATCAGTTGCATTTTATTTAACTATTAAAATAAAATTACTATATTTATTTTTTCTATTTTTTTTTTTCTTTCTCAGTGCAGCTCATCAGTGAAATATTATAGGTCACAATATTATTTCACACTAAAGCAAAATAAATCGCATTAATAATATTTTTATAGTTTTATAACACAATTAAAATTTAACATCTGCTTTTTTTCCTCTCAGTATTTTTTATTAGAATTTATATTTACTACAGAATTAACCGCAGCCCGTGTGACATTTTGGCCGACATAAATATTTTCCTGCACATTAATAAACATAAAAACATCAGAAAACATATTATTACTGTTATTTATTATTATTATTAATTGTTTTCATTACTCGTCCCAGCACACGGGTTTATACCTTTATTACTACACAACGGTCAGCTTTTCCGAACAATAATATATGAGAAAAATCTTCACTCTTCATCTTTTTCTATCATTTTTATTTTATTCAGTATGAGGCTGTTTTTTTCTTCTTTTCTCTTTCTTTATACTTTTTCTCTTTCTCAGTGCAGCTCATCATCACTGAAATATCCAAGCTTCAATCTAAATGAAATGCAAAAATATTTGTGTTTCACTATTTTTACACATTTTTTTATTAGACATTTTATTTCTTATTATTATTATTGTGTGGCATTAATAAACACAAACACATCGAAAACATATTATTAACATATTATTACTGTTATTTTAATATTATTCATAAAATAGAAAAATCACTATGGTTTATATTAATATATATTTTTTTTTTAATCATAAGTTTTTTAACTTTTTTTAACTGTATTTTTTATTATTAACAAAGATACAGAATGACTTTTATAATTTTATACAAGTTATAAAATCCTCTAGGATGTGTGCTTGGAAATGACATTCATTAATATTATATATATATATATATATATATATATATATATATATATATATATATATATCTATATAATATATAATTAAAAACAAAGACAATAAAAGGTAATATGTTTTAAAATCCATAAGAAAATGTACAAAATTATATAAATAATAAATTAATCATCTGTTAAATAATAAAATAAACTCAGATTAATTTACAGCAATATAAAAGAATAACATTAATATCATTAACACCATATAATTTTATTATCATAGCTGTAAATGTAAATACTGTGTGTGTGTGTGTGTGTGTGTGTGTGTGTGTTCATATCAATGGAAATCTCTAGATGTTTGGGAGCAGAAACACACCCAAACTGCATTTGTCCATCTTTCCTCTGTTATTTTAGAGCTTTTGTTTTATAAACATTAATTAAATTAATAAATTACCTTTTTAGATACTGCGCGTCATCCGACTGCATCTTATTCGCGCTTTATTATCAGTTTTAGTGTAATTATTACTAAATATATAACAGGATTCAGCTGTAGCCGATGGCAGATTATTGATGCACCGGTTCCTGTTCCAAACACATGAATAGTAAATGTCTTTATGCACTCGGAAGGGTACAAAGTGACGTCACTGCACGGGAAGTCAAGTGCACTTTATAGGGAGAAAGAATTGGTTTGGAAACGCGGCTTTAAACCTCCGGATTTTTGTTTTACGGGTGTAAAAGTGGATGCTGCGGTTAGCGAAGCGTGTTACAGCGCCACCTGTAGGACTGGATGAATGAAAAAAATAAATGACTAATACTGTACATTAGACAATAAACTGTTATTTCAGTCATCATGTTTTTTTTTAATATTGTTTATACGGTGATTTGTTTTCTTTTATTTCCCTTTAAATTAAATGATAAGAAATGACATTAAATTATTAAAGATTAATCCATTGTAATAAACTCGAAATAAATAAAATGAATAAAATTGTGTTGGTGCTCACATTGTGTCCTGTTTGTCATGTTTGTCTCCAGTTTTTGTAGCAACATAAATTATAATATTAATTAAAATGATAAAAGTTTCTATAACCTGTTATAATTTGTACTCAGAGTGAATCTCAATCCATCCTCGAAGCTCCTCGAAATCAAGGAGAGGGGCAGAAACTGGTCACTGATACCTCAGGGGCACTCTCAACCTGAGAGTGAGAGACAAAGAAAGAGAGACGGGGGGCAAAGAATGACAGAAAAAGAGAGACAGAGAAAGAGACAGACAAAGAGAGAGAGAGAGGAAGAGAGAGACAGAGAGAGAGAGAGAGAAAAGAGGGAGAGAGAGCCAGAGAGAGAAAGAAAGAGAGAGAGTGGGAGAAAAGAGGGAGAGAAAGAAAGAGAGATAGGGAAAGAGAAAAACAAAAAGAGAAAGCGACACACCGCTGTGTGTGTGTATATATATATATATATATATGCGTTCTTGTTGCAATGAAAACATTCTGAGTGTCATCCTGTTACAGAAATCGAATCTCCGTCTGTGCTTATTAAACTCTGAGTTAGTGACGTGTTGTTCATGAGCGATCAAAGGGAACAAAGAGTCGCCTCAGAAAGCGATTCGTTCATTTTGTATTTTGGGAAACATGATTAACTCATCGCCCGAGTCGTCCATTCATCACATGACAGCCTCTCAGACTTCGGCTATACAGTCTGTGACAGAAAGTGAACCATAAGTTCTCTGAATCATTCGTTTTTTCGTCATGTGACAACATTTTTTTTGTCATGTGACAACATGGTTTTAGCCTATAAGGCTTTGAAGGAAAGCGTCGGACGGGAAGTGAGGTAAACTAACAGAGTGCACGGCTTACAGAGGCTGCGAAGCAGTGAATGAATCATTTCTGCAGTGAATGAATCAATTCTGTTTCCTCCAATATGGTTGATTTACGATTTGTCTTATTTCAGTTGTGATCGTTTGCGTAAGTAGTCGTGTCGAGTTAATCGACTTTTAACATGTAACATCATTATTATATTCTGCTGAAATAAACAAAATGAATCAAAAAAATGATCTGTTCAAAGATTCAAAGACTCGAGTCAGAATCAGTAAAATGATCCAAACTTCCCATCACCACAATGAGTTCTTCGTATTCGTTTAGAGGATATTTTCTATTCTCCATGAATGAAACATCTCTCAAAATAAAAAGCCTGCAACTCTGAGCATCCCTGAGGAAGTGGATCTCAAGCGTGTGTTCTTCCAGGAAGTGCTCACAAGCCCACGCTGCAGAGGAGAAATTGTTTTCAGATGGAAGTGGAGATAGATGAGGGGCTCTATTGTTGCTGCAGTCACAGACTTCGTTTTCTGGCCCAGACGAACCTTCAGGTTTGTCCGATTTAATATACAGGGACGCAGTTCAGCTGTTTCCATCAAATCACCCAGAGGAAATACAGCGAGGAGAGTTTTTTAAAAAGAGGCGGAACCGAACCCAGGCTGTTTAATGTTTAAACAGTCGGGACACTTGGGCCGTCTGAGGGCATCACGCTGGCTTTGATGTTTCCTGAAAGAAATTAGCGTTGAGTCTAAACTGTAGACTGGATTAGTGCTGATGATGGATTTGAAGATTTTTGCCTGTCACACTGCAGAATATCACTTCAGCCAAAAGTATTGGAACACCAGCCAATCACATCCATAGGAGGTTTTTTTTTTTCACACATCCTATACCAGATGTTAGTCTCACTTTTCCTCCTATAATCAGCTCCAGACTTTGGTGCACTAGACTGTGTCACTAGATTGTGTCACGTGACTGTGAGGATTCGATTATTTGAGATCAGACTCTAATGTTGAGGTCTGGGGTGCAGTCGGTGTTCCAGTTCATCCCAAAAGTTAAGGAATGTGGTAGCTCTGTGGTTAAAATGCTGGACTGCTGATGGAAAGAGTTTTAATTCACCAGCACCACCAAGTTGCCCTGAGCAAGGCCCCTAAAAGATATAAATGTAAGTAGTAGGGAATGGATCTACCATTTCTTAAATACTATAGCACAGAGTTCTGTCAGTAGTGGGGCAGTGGTGGCTTAAAAGGCACTGAGTGGCTGCTTTGGAAACCAGGAAGACCTGAGTTTAAGCCCCATCACCGCCAACTGTTGATCTAAAGACCAGAAACACCTGAGTTCAAGCCCCATCACCGGCAAGCCAACCACTGTTGGGTCCTTGAGCAAAACCCTTAACCCTTCCTGCCCCAGGGGCGCTGTCATAACTGACCCTGTGCTCTGACCCCAAACTTACTAAGATGGGATATTTCACTGGGCTGTAAAAAAGTATATGTGACAAAATAAAGGCATTAACATGTTATACAGGGAACTTAGCTTTACTTGGACTGTTTGGTTTGGTTAAGATGTTCAGCGCAACCTACCGTTGTCGGTTTAGTAAAACAAAGTCTTCAGTGAGGATGACCCAGATCCCATCATTGGAACAGATGATCTATATTCAGAACAAAGCAGCCCTCTGGCACGGGATCCTACTTTTGCACCACTGTTGGACCTTAGGAGAGTTTGTCCACTCAATTAATAACAGTTTTTTCATTCTTCAGTGAATTACGCTGTTGACATTGTGCATTTCATCAGACACACTTTCGTGAAGGATTCAGAGCTTCAACTATGGATTCAGAGAAAGAAAGAACAGACCACTTGCAGTCAAAATGGATGACGGCTGCAGGACTTTGGGTTCAGTGCTTTGCAGTCATGGTGCCTTCTGCGTAATTTTAGAGATCTAGTTGACACAGATGTTGATTACTGGAATCATCGTTGCAAGATACTGGATGCTTTAGAAAAGTGTGTCCACTGATACACATGTGGTGGTGCATGAAATGCTAAAAAAAAGAATAACTTCTTTAAAAAAAATGTCTGTAAAGAACTTTATAAACATAACCAAAACATTGGCCATCAGTTTTTAATTAAAAAAAGTTCAGTTTGGTCCAAACAACCGAAGTGGTACGTTGACCTACGAGTGTCCCAACTAGTTTTTTGAGATACGAGTCGTCTCTCAGGTGATTTTTTGCATAATTCGGGTTATGAGGCAGCTTCAAACGCCCAACTGCTAGTTGGCGTAGCGAACGCCACAGTGAGCGCCATAACATATGCCCAGCATCCCGTGTGTCACTTGATAGCTAGTCAGACCTGCGCATTAGCAAGTGGAGTCGTCTGATCTCCAAGGTAAATGCTGCACATTCTACTTAATAAAACCAGTTTATTCCAGTACATCCTATTGGATTGTTTTTTATACAGTATTCATTATTTATACGTTTATTTTTCTTATTTAAAAACACGTTAAAAAAAATTGTGGTGTTTTTCTGGGACCTGTTAATGGCATTTCAATTTATTTTAATGGGAAAGGAAAAGGAAGAGAAAAAGGAAAAGGAAAACAATTAAGTAAAACTGTAATTACATATGTGTGTATAGAGTGATTGTGAACTTAATCTAGAGTGCCTCCAATAAACAATTCAGCACTTTAACCATTTGCTTCACCGGAGCATCCAGTATTCTTTAGATGTAGAAGTAGTAAACTTTAAGTTTAACTTTAACTCGACTACTGTTATTGTTGTACTAAAGTTTTATTTCACAATTCAAGTTTATCACAGACTTTATTGGTATATGGGTTTAAGCCAAGTCTATTTTAGCAGATTGTTCTGATTCCGTCCTCCCACCACCAGAGCGCGCCATCACCAGAGTACTAGCATCATCGGTAGTACTTTCGAAGCTAGCGCCACAGACTTCACGTCATGAGGTATTGTTTGTCTAGTCAACATACCAAGTGTTATTTTTTAGTTCACGTATTTCTGGTTAAAATCTAAGCCCTGTTTTGTTTCTAATTTCTGCCTTTGGATTTATCTGCCTGGTTCTCTAGGGTTTATTACGCTTATTTATTTAATAAAGTCTTTTACCGCAACAGGGATCCCTCTCAGACCTCTGCTTCACACTGAGACTTCAAGTCGTCTGTAGATTCGTCAGTAGAAGCCGGTTAAACTTCGACTCCTTAAATAAGCAAACTTACTAATTTTTTTTTTTTCTTTAAAAGTCAAGACCGTTGTAGATTTGGACTGTCTTCTTCCTCTGATCTGCTGGAAGTGCTGTCCTATAACAATAGGTTTTTTTCATACATTAGAACTATTTCAGGAAAGCTTTTATATGTAAGTATTTTCTTTAAACTTTTTTTTAGCAGGCGCTGGAATTCCCTGAAGGCTTTTTATTCTAAATAAATCCAGCTTGCGAATGTTCAGTGTGACCCGGAGGTGTTTAAATCAATGCTCATTTATATGGAATTAAAGGGCCGTTTGGTCTGTGGTTCGTTGTCTAAATGGTGTGAATGGATTTCCACACTCCTCATATAGTTATGCGAGAGGATTCATATTTTCCGTTCGGCGTGTCCAGGACCTTTACAGTTGGCGTCAGGGTATCAGTTGGTCGGCGAGGAGGCACTTTGAAGTGTTTGTGGTATCGGAACATCTGCAGGCAAGATGTGTTCAGAGAAGAGAAAAAAAAATAACCGAAGGGGCCTCCAAGGTTTTTTTCTTCTACCACATCATGTGACAATGAACAACATTCCTTCGCTCTTCTCTACTTCAAACTGAAAAAAACCCCTCATTCTTCTTCTTATTTTTGACATAAATCTGCGCAGGAGGCGAACCGCGGCGTCGGTGCCGCTGAACTCTTTCCCTGTTTTCTGGATAATGATGTACTTTCCTGAAATGCCTATACAGCCCCAGGGAACCTACGCTGCTTCACAGGAGTGCTGTTGATTATTTTTTTTCTGGTCAGCAGGATCTGGTCCAGGTTCTGGTGGGAAGCTTCTCACTAATCGTTGGACACTCTGCAGGTTCAGAGCCTCTGTGAAGTGAATCCTGGACTGAGTATTAAACTCTATGATGAAGCCCAGTTTCTCAGGTTCAGGTCTTTTATAAGCTTCACTGTTACTGATTGGACCGTGATTGGTCAAACCTGTACCTGTCAAAGGTCAAAGGTCAAACCTGTACCTGTCGAAGGTAAAAGGACGGAAACACGACCCAACGACCCAAGAGTGTGATAATGGAACAACATTTCTTTAAAACAATGGTGGCTGGTGCTGATGCAAACTGGAAAATCAAACTGTTAGCTACGGCTAGCTACAATATTGACAGTATTAACGCTAAAGTCAACAGATAAAACAGCAATAAATGTATTGTAAATTAGTTTATTTGAGATGAATGTGTGTTAAAGAAATATTTTAGTTTGATTTGTGTTAAAATTGTTTATTTTGTGTAAATAAAAATTCTATTTCAAGTTAACGTGTCGTTCTGGGAACCCGACACACCGCGTCTTCCTCTGATGAGTCTGCTGATTGTTGCCCCATACATAAATAAACGTCAACTTTCCGTGTGTTTTATTAGTCCATAAAATGTGTTAGTTTTGGTTCACTTTATTCGACTTTAACCAGATTAGACGGATTTATATAAATATACCAGTGGCGGGCGGTGCATTTGGTAGTCGGGCCTTCAGTGTGGATTTACCCAACTGATACCCCTCTTAATACCCCCACTATCACATCCCAATTATAGAAACACATCAATAGAGACAAGAAACCCGTTAACACACAACTCCAAACCTCTACACTACAACCCCAACTGTACCACCTGCAACATCTGGAGCAGTTCAGAATCAATATTTATCTTAATATTAATATAACATCACAAAAACATTACAGACATCAATCAAATCTATCAGACATTTAAAGGCTGTAAGTCAGTGTTACCGCTCGGCGGCGCTGGTCTGGAGGTGGGGAATAAACTCTTTCCTGCGCGGAGACAAACTAGTTATCTTCAGGATACCGAACTGTCCTTACCATCTACAACTTTACCAGAAAAATCCGCTTTAAAAGTGGATTTTTAGGTTTGTCTGAGATCGAATGAATTTTTCCTTCTCCGTCAGCCATTGTGGGGGTAAAAATTCTAACTCAACTGTACAGACGTTTTGCTAGTCTGTGCTGGGCTGTAACAGTTTTACTCCAATCAACCAATCAGAGGACAGAATGCTGACGTCATCATGGGCGAGCTAGCTGGTGCTGAGAGTCGCATTTAAAAATCTGAGAAACAGTGTTTAATAATATTAACCAATGATCAATCTGCCCCTGCTAATGTAGTGTAGGTTCCATGGGCAGCGCTACTGATTCTGAAGGCAGATTAGATTAACCTGATTTGATTATTGTGTCCAGTTTAGGAAGTGGTGGCCCATGGTTAAGGTGTTGGACTACCAACCCAAAGATTGTGGGTTTGATTCCCGGCTCCACCAAGCCACCACTGCTGCGCCCCTAGGTAAGGCCCTCAACCCTCAGTTGTATAAATAAGATAAATGTAAGTTTCTCTGGATCAGGACGTCTGCCAAATGTTTAAAAGCAATAAATGAGTGAATAAAGTGCTGCTTGTTTGTTAAATGTCGCTTTAGCGTTTTTAGCCCAGTCGATTCAGAGCGTTGGCCCTGTTCAGATCCTGCAGTCTGGAGCTTTATGGGAGCCGCACAAAAGCATCCCAGTAACTCAGTAACAGCCTGGACTACGAGAGCGGTGACTTTATCAACAGTTTGGTCTGCAGTAACCATAACAGTCCCACCACAGCCCATTTTCACATCTCATTAATAACACACACTCCCGCCAGACCTCGTTCCCCGGCCGAGCCGTTCAGAACCGGTATTAAAGTCATACTTTACAGCGTCGCCTATAAATCAGCCAGAATGAGCCGGATTAATGCGGCGCTTATCGGTCATGCAGAATAAAACTCCTTTCACTGTGGAAAAATCTGTAAACAAAAAGTTCAGAGGAAGAAACCACAAATCCAACAAAAACTAATAATGATGGTGTGGAATTGACATAAGCTCAGCGTCACATGTCCCCAGACCTCTTCCACATCCCCGATGGAGCACCTTTAAGGGCACAGCCTCAGCCTGATGACTCACACCAAGAAATGCAAACATTTCATTATGGGAGTAAACGAGGTTTCGGGAAGACGATGACTAACATGTGTGAGAACTTCTGGATCTGGTAAAGGTCACTGGGATGAAGCCATGCACACAGTTTTGTTGATAATCCTGCTGTTCGGGCTCCGTACGCCCAGATGTGGAGAATAAATACAGATTTATATCAGACGTCTGTGCTTTGGCGTTGATGCCCGAAGAGAAAGAGAAACACAAATCAATGGAGATTTCGAGAAAGAGAAGGACGTACTGAGGGTATATCCGCTAATATCTTTTACGTTTGATTGATAGCTTTTAATCATTATGCAATTTCTACAGACGGAGAGGGTGAACACACACGTCCGCTATAATACCTGAAGTTTACTTTAGAGTACTATTAGTATACAGATTTACAATAATAAGTATGCTAAAGTTTATTTTATCATTTATATAGTGCCAACAAAGTTGAAATTACGAGAATAAAATAGCCAAATTTATAGAATAAAGTTAAAATTACAAGAATAAAGTTGCAACATTCTGAGAATAAAGTCGCAACATTTTGAGTATAAAGTCGAAATTACGAGAATGAGCAAATGGTCTAGTGGAGGTGATACCACCATTTTGAATTATGATGAGACGTCTCTCCAGCAGGCTCATAAGATCCGCTAACTTTCCACACACTGTGTTTTACTCTGCATTCGGACATGCTTCTCGCCTCGATTAACGTTTTTCTCAAACATTTAAATTTCAAACATATAAATACACAAACTCAGTGAGGAAACAAATAAATACAACTGATCTGAGAACAGTGGAAAACCAACCAATGGAAGGACAGGGTGGAGACGTCACCTAATCAAACTAAAAGCTCAAGGTTTTATCGTTTGAAGGAACAAAACCATAACAAAAGAAGTGCTATAGACAAATGGATGCCGTTGCCCTCTGGTGGCCTGGTGAGGTAAATGTCCTATAAATCTCCCCCAATATCTATAAAACTGACTTTATAAAATTACCATTATGTTTTTTATCATAAAATAAAATAATGGAAGACGTCCTCCAGTTTAAATCGGTGTGATATATCTAACACTCTTACATGCTGAAATGTTGCATGCCGTCGAAAGCAAAATAGGAGAAACCACCGAAAAGCAGCAGAGCAGTAAAGAAAAACAAACAGCTGCCCTACAGCACAGACCGGCGTGAGGAAGACAGAAAAAACACACAGCCTTTTAAAAAGCAGTGATTTGTGGAAGTGTGTGTCGTTCCAGACGTTAAATCAGAAGAAGAGTGTGAAGTGAAAACACAGGGAAGAGTGAGAAACAGTTCGGTTTGTGGATGTCATTAAAACCTGAGAAACAGACAGACAGACAGACAGACAGACAGAGAGAGTGGAAAGAGAAATAGAGAAGAAAATAGACAGACAAAGAGAGACAGACAGAGAAAGAGAGAGAGAAAAAGAAAGAGAGAGAGACAGACCCTGAGAGAGAAAGAAGAGACAAACAGATGAGAGACAGACATACAGACAGGCAAGAAAGAGAGAACGAGAGAGACAGACATAGAGAAAAGAAAGAGATATAGAATATAGACAGTCTAAGAGAAAAGAATAGAGAGACAGAAAAAGAGAGGAGAGAGGGAGTGAGACAGATAGACAGACAGACAAAGGGAGAAAGACAAAAAGGAAGAGAGACAGACAGATAAACAGAGAAAGACAGACAAACAGTGAGAGAGAGAAGAGAGAGACAAAGAAGAGACAGACAGACAAACAGACAGACAGAGTGGAGAGAGAAATAGAGAAGAAAACAGACAGACAAAGAGAGACAGACAGAGAGAGGAGAGAGAAGAGAGAGAAACAAAGAAAAGACAGACAGACAGTCAATGAGAGACAGAAAGAAACGAAAGAGAGGCAGACAAAAACAGAGACAAAGAGAGAAGAGAGAGACAGACAGACAAAAAGAGACCAACAGAAAGGAAGGAGAAAGAGAGACAGACAGAGAGAAAGAGAAGAGAAAAATAGAGAGGAGACAGTCAGACTGACAGACAAAGAGAGGCAGGCAGAGAAAGAGAAAAGAGAGAGATAAAGAAGACACAAACAGAAAAAGAGACAGGCAGGAAGTTAATAAAATAAGCGAAAGAGAGAGACAATTAGACAAACAAAAAAAAGAGGCAGACAGACTAAGAGAGACAGACAGAGAGAGAGAGAGAGAGAGAGAGAGAGAGAGAGAGAGAGAGATGAATAGAAAGGGAAGAAAGACAAAAAGACAAAGAGAGGCAGACTGAGCAAGAAGAAAGAAATATAGAGAAAAGACAGACAGTAAGAGAGAGAGACAGAGAATAAAAAAGAGAAGAGTCAGACAGAAAAAGAAAAGATCAAATAAGAGAAGAATAAAAAGAGGCAGAGAATGTGAGAAAAACAGTTGAGATGCAGAGCGAAATATACGAGAACAGAAAAGTGCCACATGTTGAAAGAGAGAGAGAGAAAAATGAGAAAAAAGTGAGATAAAAGTGAGAGAAAATGTCTTTACTTATTTACACATTTAATTAAATTTTTATTCATTTCTACTTCAAAGTTTTGGGCTTTTTTTCATGTCTAGTGAACTTTTCCGAAAACCCCCCCAAAAACATCTTCTCATCCTCTCATCCTCTCATCTGCTCTGCTCTGAACCTCTCCTGATCCCCTGATGGCTGCTGGGAGTCGGTGCTGTTCAGCGACTGACTCATTTCTCAATCCCTCAAGTCAGATTTTTATTTTGAAACCACATCCTGGTGAAACGACGGGTCACTCGGATGAAAAAATGCACCCAAACAGGATGCTAATAAAAACAATAGCATCAGGCTAGAAACGGAGGAGAAAAAAGAAAAACTGTGTCTGTGTGTGTGTGTGTATATGCAGTGTGTGTGTGTGTGTGTTTATACAGTCTGTGTGTATACAGTGTGTGTGTTACCTTTAATTTGTCAAAAAAATTGATTCATTAAATTTGATCAATTTTAAGAATAAATTAGAAATTACGAGAATAAAATCGCAACATCTTGAGAATAAAGTCGAAATTACGAAAATAAATCGCAACATTTTCAAAATAAAGTTAGTTAAAAATAAAGATGCAACATTTTAAGAATAAAGTCGAAATTACAATAATAAAGTTGTACTTTTTCAAGAATAAACTAGATATTGCTAAAATTGTGAGAGACGTTTCTCGGTTTTGTATTAAACGGATGTGGAGGATTCGGTACTTTTGGTTAGGATTTATAACAAAAAGGAAATTCTTTATCTTTCGGCGAATCAGCACAGAGTTTTACTAATCGCTAATCGGTCACTGCGGCGGTTTGGTAGAAAACTTAATCCTAACTTGAATTGAGGGTTTTGTGTAGCTGACGGTTTGTGGGTCTATATCATTTTTACAAATACCACAAATGAACACAACTCTCATCGCTGATATTTCTAGCGTATCATATCACTCGACGTGGCCGTATCGCCTTTGATGCTGTTTTCTCAATAAGATAATTATGTTCTTGTCTTGATCTAGAGCGACACAAACGAGCTGTTTTAAGCTAAAAAAGAAAGAAAACAAGCTGAGCGTGCTAACACACTCTTTCTGGGGGCAGAAAGTAACTGAGCTAATCTTAACCAGATGTTCACTAATGGCTCTTTTAAAAGTCTTCGGGGAGCGAAGCTGAGAAGATCGGCTCACTGATCTGGGTTCCTTGGAGCTCCACGAGAGCAGAAACCCCACACATCATCATCTGGCAGCGGCGCCTCCTTAGCAACTCACCTGTTTGTGTGGAAAACAGCCCTGCGTGTCGCTGAACAATTAGCCGACCGTGACAGATGCTAACCTTGCGCTATTGTTCAGCGCTCAGCAATGTTCTCTCCCTTGCCGGGCTTATTCAATTTAACAGCACTGTAACTACAAGATTTATAGTGAAATTAGATTTCCACTGAGGCCTTCTTATGGTTTATTAGCTTTACGCTAACAGCATGTAGCTCCACGCTGGGTTTAAATCTTCGTGTAGCTGTCACGGTTCTGTTATACTGCAGTCATATGGTATATTAATAAAGAAGACCATTCCTTTTGGATTTATTCTGTAATAAAACACTTCGTTGAATCGATTATCCTGTTTTTCTAAGTGTATCTTATTAGCATAAAATTGCTAACGCTGTACGGCGCTAATAATACCACTGCATTTTTAATGCGTAAAGCACACAGCTACAAATGCGTTAGGGCTGGGTGTCCCAATATTTTTGACCTTATTGTGTACCAACATTATAATAATATTATTTTATCCTGTAAGTATCACCTTTAAACTGAGTTTATATATATATATATATATATATATATATATATATATATAAATTATCAAATCAAATTATTTTTTTTAAATAAACATTCCCTAAAATAATATAAATAATTTTAAATTTTAATAATAATTCATAAAGCAAATAAATCATTTGATATAAAATATCTTTGAATGACTTTTTTTAAACAACTAGATTTTTGTGTACATTTTTTATTTTTTTCATTTTTAATTAAAAGTTATATTTGTTACTTTTAATTTAGTGACTAAAATAGTGACTTTTAAGTCATTGATTTATGTGTGTGTGTGTGTGTGTGTGTGTGTGTGTGTGTGTTTGATCATATAAAGCCATTTTTGTGTGTGAGCCTTATTAAGACCCCCTCTAATCAGAGATTTTCCATCGCTTTAGCCGAAAACAGAGACTCCACACACTTCATCTTTCAGAAGTGTGTGTGTGTGTGTGTGTGTGTGTGTTTGTGTGTGTGTGTGTTTGTGTCCTTATTCCCATTCAGTGTATGACTGATGAAGTATCACTTGGTCTTGTGGGAATGATCTGAAACTCATCTAACGCCGCCAGATCCGCCCTGAATAGCCAGTTGGACTTCCTTTATTTATCTTATTAGCTTGTAATTATACTGCCGTGTTTGAGCAGAAATTAGCTAAACTGTATAGATGAAATAAAAACCCCAGCGCAGTGATCCTCATAACTCTGTCTTAAGATTAACAGAACAACCTCTGGTTTTAGCACTAATGCCACCAGACTCATTCGGAGGTTCACACTGAAAGACTGATTGATATCAATCTGTTTATTTATATACGAGTGTCCTTCTCAAACTGTTCCACAATCTCACAGCTGTCTAGATGTCCTTTTATGTTGTAGTGTTACATTATTCCTTCACTGGAACCACCGTTTACATGGTTTCCTACTCCCAAAAAATCCATGCCCTGAAGAGCTGAATGACTTCAGACCAGTCACCCGGACGTCAGATGTAATAAAGACCATGGAGTAGGTGCTACTACAACACACGAGGCCAGAGATTCGGCATGCCCTTGACCCTCTTTAGTTTTCCTACCAGGAGAAGATGAGAGTGGGGAATACACCTACATGCTTCACCACTCCCTCTCTTACCTAGACCTACATTTTTGGAATTCTCCATCACCTTCAACACCATCCAGTCAACTCCAGAGATAATCTAATGGAGACCAGAGTGGCTCAGTATGTAAGACTGGGGGACTCCAGCAGTATGGTAGTAGTGCAAGGGTCTGTCCTCTCTCCTGTTCTGTTCACCCTGTCGGACTTTCAGTATAGGTCCTGCCACGTGCAAAAGTTAGCGGATGACACTGCTATCGTGGGTTGTATCAGGTTTGGACAGGCAGAGGAGTTCATAAAACTGATCCAGGACTCAACACTACCAACACCAAGAAGATAGTAGGGGACTCAGGAGGCTCAGGTCTGTCACCATTAACAGTGACTGTGTGAAGTTTGTAAAGACCCAGAAATACCCAACAGTGCAGCTGGATGATAAACTGGATTAGACTGCTAACACGGACTCTCTGTGCAGAAGAAGACAGAGTTTAAGGTTATACTTCCTCATGAGGTTGGCGTCTTTCAACATCTGCTGCTGAGGATGTACTATTAGACTGTTGTGGCGAGTGCCCTCTTCCAAGCGGTGGTGTGCTGGGACAGCAGCATCAGAAGGAATAATGCCTTACGTCTGGACAAGCTGGGGAAAAAGTCGGGCTCTGTTGTTGCCACAGAGCTGGGAGGCCTGACATCTGTGGCGGAGCAACATGCGCTGAACAGGCTCCAGTCAATCATGGACAATCCAATGCATCCACTGCACAGCATTATCTCCAGGCAGAGGAGCAGCTTCGGTGATAGGCCATTGACCTGGAGGGAGGGTGGAGGGTGGCAGAGGAAGAGTCAATGCCTTTTTCACTGTTCTGAACTTTACTACACACTGTACATCATGCACCTTAAACGCTGATTTTGCATAGAACACTGTTCCAGCATGACAATGCCCCTGTGCACAAAGCCCCTGAGCCCCATGAAGACACAGAACCCTGACTCAACCCCCACTGAACAACCCCGACCGCACCCCAGACCTTCTCACCTCAACATTAGTATCTGTTCTAAGTAATACCATCGTGACTGAAAGATCAAATCCACACAGTCTCCACTGAGACGCTAATGAAAAACCTGCACAGTCTTGAGGTAATTATTGAGGAAGAGTGAGACTACAAATGGAAAAGAATGTGAAAAAACACAGATGGATGTGATGGTCAGGTAATTTTTCCTATATAGACTGTTTGTTTCAAAACTTCTGGAACATAGAAAATGACCTTCTTCTCTAATATGGGGTACCATACATATATATGGAACGATATTTCCATCAGGAGACCTCTAGTGGCCTCAGCTGGAACTGTCAGATGAGACAGTAACAAGGACGGCATTGTTTAGCTTGCACGAGAAAAGCGGAATCAGAACACACATTGTTTCCTCGTCTGCTAAGACTGCAAATCTTCATGTCTTCTTATGGTTTGGCTCAAAAGGACATCCACAACCTCCGTTTGTTCCTTAATGCAAACCAAACACGAAAACAAGCGCGCATTGTCTGGCGGATGACATGCCTTACACGCATTCCCAATCAGAGTCGGTCTGCACGATGCTGCTCTAAATTTATACCCAACATAAAACACACTGTGTCTCTGTGATTCAGGCAGAACGCACACACCAAGCCAATCGCAGCGTGATTGCACGACCAAATTGGCCTATTAGCATTTGCGCAATTTAACTAGCACGTGAATGACAGGAGTCCAGAATCGAAACGACATGTGATTGCAGTCATTTCGATTCCTTTTTAAACCTTTGAGGGAGGCGGTGTGTTTCTGATGCGCTACATGAAGATCCCGCACTGATTCCAGTCTGTGGCACACTCGGGCTTTTGTTTATAATGAATCCTGACACAGAAATAGAACCCAGCCGCCACACTGGTCCGAGTCTGACAGTCCGCGTTTATATCAAAGCAGCGCCAAATCCCAGCGATTTCCAGAGCGCGGCTTTTCGTTCTGATCTGTAAGGTGGTGTGTGTTAATTAACGTACGTGTTACTGCGTCATTCGATGTCTGTTTGGTAACCGAACCTTTACGTCTTTTCCTCATCTTAAAATCCAATCTGAACGAGATTACCTGAGATGATTGCTCAAGCAATGTAAAAAAAAAAAAAAAACCCTAAAGCTTTTTTCATTTTTCCTCAAAAACATCCGGAAAGTTTCTCTCAACGTGGATTCCGGCCTTCGTGTTACATCTCTGAACATTCCCTCGCTCGTGCTGTCCGTGTTGCTGTGAAAGCATGAGCTCTGTTTAATTATAATCAGCGCCTATCTGCCCAGCGGTTTATTTACGCAGCAGAGGAAAAGCGGCGGGACATTTCAGGCTTAGTTAAATAAACTGGCTATTAACCCTGTCCCCCACTTAGACTAATGCTTTAGGCGAGCGTTGGGTTTTTTTTCATCCTCGTGCGATGGCTGGCGTCGAAATAGCACTAAAAGGGCAAAAGTCCTCGAGCACGTGTTTGGATTAGACACTAAAAGGCTTATTTTAGTTTCGCTCAAAGCGATAAATGGAATGAAAAAGTGAATGTTTAAAACATGAACGATGACAAAAAAAAAGAATTTTTTTTGACGCACACAATTTCGTATGCAGAAAGTTTTCCAAAATGGCCGCCACAGTATTGTTACAGTGAAGTTTTATACATGGAACAGTACATTTTTCAGCATTTTGGCAGACTTTTGGCTCTTTTATAAACTGAGTAATTGGGGGTTAAGGGCCTTGCTCAGGGGCCCCAGCAGTGGTAACTTGGTGGTTCTGGGACTCCGATCTTCCAATTAGCAGTCCAACACCGTAAGCACTTTGCTACCATTTCCCTACATTAGCCTTTTAAACAATTTTAATATAGGTGAAATTTATTACAGATTTTTGCACACATCATTATTCGTAGTGGTATAACTCTTAACTCTCGACTGTAAGTGTTTTATTATTTTGTTAATAATTTAAATAATAGTTTGACGCCACACTGAAATGTATTTTTTTTATTATAAAACGCCACATTAAGAATGTTTTATTGGCTAATTGATGAGCAAATTCATAATTTTTTTTTGCATAATCAACATTAATGACAACTTAATCTTAATTAAAGCTGTCGCTTCATAACAATTAATATTTATCAAATTTACATATTTAATGAGTTGTCAGTGCATCAGATGAGTCCGTAAACAGCTTATTCCTCAAAATCTTTCACTCTGTAACCCTTACGAATAGATTAGCGATTGCAGATGATTTATATAGACATTATACAGCCTTTAATGTTTTTGTTATTATTAGAATAATAATACTCATTACTTACTATTTATCTTTTCTAAAGTATATATTTATAGGCATTTTGCCTTTATTAAGAGGACAGAGATAAAGGGGGGGGGGGGGGGGGGGGTTGGATGGTCGGACCGGAAAGAACCTGAAGCCGATCCCGGGCCGGCGTGAATTGAATATTACACACTATCTAATTCCATACTAGTGTTTAAATCATTTTAGCCACCACTGTAAAATATCAGGAAAATATCGGTAAAACTGATTATCGGTCGATGTCATATGACTTTAGAAACTTTAAAATCTTAATTACTGAAAAATATGAAACGAGAAAAAAAAAAGGGAAGAATTATTTCTCGATGCTCAAGATATGACAGACAACTGCACAATATCAACAGTGACACACATCTACGCGTGCAACTGTACACAAGCTGTTACTATAGAAACAGTTATGTTGTGAGCGTGGAATAACTACTAAACTGCTGTCCGAGCTACCGACCAATCAAACGCTTAGCAGCGCTGAAGGCTACAGTATTTAGACGCCGTCCTTTTACCCTCTCAAAGTAGCAATATGAGACGTTAACGTTGATGTCAATGTTAATGTTAATGTTGATGTTAATGTTAATGTTAATGTTAGCTGGATGCTTAAGGGAAGGAAAAATAGTATAGAAAAAAAAATTTCAGCCCATCTGCGAGTTCTAAAATGAAACTGCTGACTTTCCATTAAAGTTCAACTCGGAGTCCGGAAAGTTCCACTGGTTCGGGTTTGCTTTCAGACGAATTTTGACAATCTATTAACTGGAAATGTGCAGAGCGGCGCAGTTCGAGTTACAGCGCCGCGGCCAAGTTCGGCTTCGGGACAAAATCCCGCGTAGGCTGTTATTTGTTCTAACGATTCCCAGCGGCTCGGAACTGAGAGACAGACGAGACACTTGGACAAATGAAGAGACAGAAACAGTTTATGAAGATGATGGATAGTGAGTTCTGTCTGACTTTAACTCATTTCCCTAAAGACCCACTCACAAACCCAGCAGTGCTGTTCAGGAGACCTTCCAAACCCTGTGTGTGTGTGAGTGTGTGTGTATGTGTGTGTGTGTGTCAGCTGCACATGCCAGGAATTACCAGGTCAGGGATGAAAATTAAAGTACAAATTTTAAACAGGAGTGAGGGAGTGAAGAGAAGGAGAGCGGAGGAGGTGAAGGAGGCAACACGTCCTTTAATGGAGGGGCAGAAAGGGCAAATAACATATGGTTGCTTTAAAGCCAGTGACTAAAGAGCACCAGCAATATAAAACAGACTGCTGACCTTCCAGTTCTGGATGAGCTGGAGTCTCTCACACACACACACACACACACACACACAGAAACACACACAGGTAGTAAAAAGCTAAAAAGTTACTATGTGGTTAGTCCTTAACATCAAAAACTCTGCATTAGAAGTAACTAGCTAGCTAAGTAGCTAATAGTCTGTGACAATGATCACATGATCAATTGTGTGATTAGTTAATTAGACTTAAAGCTCCGCCCTTTTTGATCCAGGTAATAAAAGATGATTACATTCAAGCAGCTGTTTGGTTTGATGTTTTAGGGGGAACTGGTGGCTCATGGTTAAGGTGTTGGACAGGTTGGATCGGGGTTCGATTCCCAGCACCACCAAGTTACCACCGCTGGGCCCCTGAGCAAGGCCCTTAACCCCTGATTGCTCAGTTGTATAAAAGAGATAAATGTAAGTTGGTCTGAATGAGGGTGTCTACCAAATGCTGTGAATGTAAATGTCTTTAATGCTCCAGAATAAAAAATTTAAAAAATCATTAACAAATATTTCAGAAACGTATTTCGGATATTGATGATTTCTCGTAATTTCAGCGTTTTAGTTATTTAATCGTAATTTTTAAAACTTTTCTATATTTTTCTTTTTTAAATTAAGCTACTAACAAGCGGTCTTACATCTTAAGCTAGTTGTGATGATGTCATTAGAGAAAGTTTGTGATTGGTTAGTCAGCCTTGATTTAGTCCCACCCCCTTTCTTTTTACAGCTATAGATATTGTAAAACTAATTCACTATTATTTGAAAAAAAAAATGTAAATATGTAAAATAAATATAAGTAGTATTATTGCTCTTTAACTTAATTTATTTATTATTTTTAATGAACAGGATTTTAAAATATTAATAAAATTGCTATACACATACACATGCTATGTGTAACATATAAGCTAAAATAAATAAAAGTGAGGTTAATAATGAGTGGGAATTGTTAGCATTAGCAGCCTTAGAGGATTTGTGCGCGTGCCGATCGCAGCTCGGGCTCTTTATTAGCTTTCAGTTCCTTTAAAGAGGATTTAAAGCTGCGGTCAGGAACACTGACCCAATGAACTCGTGCCTCGCGCTGCGCTCGCTGTTTTCCTGATCTACTGATCTGCTCCAACCTCCAGCTCTCATCTGACCCAGCGTAGCACAGGCAATTTCCTGTCCATAAATCATCCTTTATTCCCGCCTTTGACTCTGATATACGAGGTGTTCGCGTTCTCCTAATGTGAAACAATTCAGACTGCTGTGCGAAACCACTTCTTAACATATTTTCTCTTTTTCCATGAAAGAATTTATCTGGAACTGTTGCTGAGTTTCTGCTAAATTATTTCCAAAGATTTCTAAAAATATCACCAAGAAGGAAGCTGTCTAAATTTTTAGCTTCAAAGGTCACATGACCAGATATACCGAGCATATACTGAGTAATCTGACTGAGCAGTTGAGGGTTACGGGCCTTGCTCAGGGGGCCAACAGGGGCAGCTTGGTGGAGCTGGGAATTGAACCCACAATCTTCCAAACATTTCGCATTAACCACTGAGCTTCCACTTCCCCCAAAAACATGTCAGACACAGCAGTTACGTTAACCCGTTTTACTGGGACAACGACAAAAAAATACGACATTATTATTCATTCATTTATAAAAACATTAAAAAAAATAAAAAAATATATAAAAAAGAGTGATTTTCTAACTTCAAAGTTCACCGAGAGGATTTTTTAGAAAATGATAAAAAAGAAAAGGAAGGAAGAAAGAAAGAAAGAAAGAAAAAGAAAAAGAGAAAGAAGAAAAGAAAGAAAGAAAGAAAGAAAGGAAGGAAAGAAGAAAGAAAGGAAGGAAGGAAGGAAGGAAGGAAGAAAGAAAGGAAGGAAGGAAGGAAGGAAGAAAGAAAGGAAGGAAGGAAGGAAAAGGAGGAAGGAAAAGAAAAGAAAGACAACATAGAAAAAAAGAAAGAAATAAATGAGGGGAAAAAATAAAACGTATTTATTTATTTTACTGGGACACGACAAAGAAATTAATTCATAAAATTATTTGACAAAATGAAGAAATATAAATAAGAAAGAGTGATTTTCTGCCTTAAAAGTTTGAAGACAGGATTTTTTAAAGAAAATTACATTAAAAAAACAGGAAGGCTGGAAGAAAAGAAGGAAAGAAAGAAAGGAAGGACGAAAGGATGAAAAGAAAGGAAAAGGAAGGAAAAGAAAAGAAAGGGAATATAGAAAAAAAAGAAAGATAGATGAAAAAAAATTTAATCATTAAAAAAATAAAAGGAGGAAGAAGATTTTCAGTCTTTTTTGGCTTTATCAGGACTTCCCCTGATGGTGTTATGCCGGTTGGTCTTTCGATCTTTTATATTAGAAAAAATGAGCTTGATTGGTTGAACAGCACCACTAATTTGCATATGCTAATTTGATGATTTGCTACCAATTAGATTGAGATCATGGCAGAAAGTCAGCCTCGCTGCTCAATCAGCCTTTCTGCAGAACCTCTCGGGACAGGCAGGGTTTTTCATTTCCCTCTTTTTCTTCTTTAAATTAAATTGACATCTTTCACGTTTCCAGTAAAAACAATCAACGGCGACCGAAATGGAGTTTGGAATGGAATAAAAAAAGATTCTGGCGGTCAATCAAAGATTAGCTTTGATTAAGAGACGTTGCAGCGCTCGTTAGCTTTGATCGGCCCGCTGTAGCTTTGGGTCTTAGCGTCACTACCGAATCCGACGAAGGGTGAAAAGGTGATGGTGTTTGTTTGAGTTAATGATGCGTCGGTGCCGGTGCTTTTAACTTCCACATGATTAATGGCAGACGTAACGTTTTACTCGCACGTGTTCCGTAACGCCGGCACTCTCGGCATCGTACATACTGAATATTACAACACGTTTTCTGAGGAATTTTCGTGTGGTTTTTTTTTAACGTTAATACTCTGTATTTGCTTCTTTTCAAAACTCTGTCCTGAATTGTTAGGACATTTTTCTAAAAGCAGTCCTCGTCTGGAAGAAATAGTGCTTTGTGAATTTGGCTTGAAAGTCGTTTTTTTTCCCCCCGCTCTTGACATGCCTGTAATGTATTCCGCGTTAAAAACACTATTATCATATTTTCATAGGCCGGGCTCCGAGCCCCAGAGCGGACATGTGGTTTACGTTAGAAGCGCTCGTGTTTTCGCCCGCTGATGTCTGTTCCTTGGGAAATTCAACTCTATATATTTTGACTAATGGCCTTTTTCTTTTCAGAAAGTTCTGGATTGGATGTTAACCTCGGTTCTGTGAAGTTCATCCCAGTGTGTCAGGGACTGCCGCTTTAATGTATCTCTCCTCAGGTGTCATAGCTCTGGATTCTGATCCTCCAGTCGGATTATTCTGATCGACTTGTAAGGTTCCTGCTGGTTGTGTAAGCGTGTCACGGCTCTCCTCCTCCCTGGAGATTCACGCTGTTTGGAAATTGGGCTCATTCTTATATTAACCCCGCGACCCCCGGAGACACGGAGGTCGCGGCTGTAGACGCCATGACTGGTTCGAGTAGCTAACTGATGATCAGCGCGGAGAGACAGGAGCATGAGAAGATAAACAAAATTAGCACCGTGTGATGAATATGAGCTGGAATCGAGCGGGAGGTGTCACAGCGTTACCCCTCGTCCTGACTAGCGTAGAAGCGTTAAACACTTGTTTTTTAAGTGCTTCCACCTCGACCTGAAGCGGAGGAAACCATCTGCAATCCAGAATTAGGTGTGATTGTGATTTTTTTTTCCTCCGCAGGCCTTTAACACGTCCACTAATCCTGTATGAACGTACTGACTAACGGAATCAGGATGGGAGATCCCGAACCTAAACGCTGCACAGATCCTAATCATAATCCCATGATGCAACACATCTGCTGAACCATTTCTGAAAATTGAAGTCAGACCTTCGTTTCAACAATCTTTCTTTTTTTCTTTTCAGCAAAATGTCAGATTGGGAAATAGTGGGAAAATCGGCGTGTCTTTCTGAAGGTCTGCTGCGTAACAAGTGGTAGTTTCATCTATTGTTACTGAAGAAAAACACTCCCTTCTTTTAAAAAACACCAGATCCCCTTATCAAAGAGAAAATATGATCTTCGGGGAGTTCCTGAATTGTTTTAGTCATTTCTGAAATTGCCCTAAATTTGATTTTGATTGCATTGAAAATCACATAACACGAATAAATTCACATAGCAACTCAAAAACTGTGAATCGATTCGCGAATACAATGTCTAAAACAGCGATTATAAGGCGAAAGACAGCATATGGCAGAACCCAATCCGGGTTAATCGCAGAAGAAAGAGCTTATTGACACGTCTGTTATTTCAGACAATGAAAGACTGTATTATTGAAGCCGTCTGCTTTTTTATTTGTCTTATACAACAGAAATGTATTAAATATCATAAATTATGTCCTAATGACAAATATTTAATTATTCTAATGTCGTTCTATATGATCAAATATGTGTCTAATGATCTAAACTATTTTTATGCGATAATATAATATTTATTTATTAATAGGAATTTCTACTTTACTGTAATTACATTTACAACATTAGGCAGACGTCCTCTTCCAGAGCAACTTACATTCATTTCTTACTATATAACTGCGGTTAAGGGTCATGCTCACGGGCCCAACAGTGGCAATTTGGTGGTGATAGGAATCAAAACCCGGTCTTCCAGTTAGCAATCCAACTATATATGTTCAATTCTACATGTAATACACTGTGCCAGCATGACAATGTCCCTGTGCACAAATCTTCTGATCTACATGAAGACATGCTGTGTTCTGGATGTTTTGGAGTAGAAGAACTCTCATGTCATGTCTCTCAGAGTCCTGATTCTGACTAAACCCCAGAGCTCCTCACTTCAACATTAGTGTCTGATCTCACTAATACTATTGGAACTGAATGAACACAAATGCACACAGTCACATGACCCAAACTAATGGAAAACCTAGAGGTCTGGCGGTGACCATAGGTGAAAGAGTGAGACTAACGTCTGGAAAAAAGACGAATAGATGTGATGGGCAGACGGTCAATACTTTTGGCCATGCATATACATAAACATAAACATAAACATAAACATAAACATAAACATAAACATATACATAAACATATACATATACATACATATATACATATACATAAACATATACATATAACATAAACTAAACATAAACATAAACAAACATATACATAAACATATACATATACATATACATAAACATAAACATATACATATACATATACATATACATATACATAAACATATACATATACATATACATATACATATACACTTACATCTATTTATTTTATAAAGCCTGGCCTTGCCCAGGGGCCCAGCAGTGGCAACTTGATGCTGCTCCTGAATTTTTTAATTAGCAGTCTAACACCTTAACCACTGTGCTAACACGTCTCCAGTGGTACATGTGACTACAGCTTTTTTTATATAGTGTATAAACTACCAAATTCTATAAAATATAATTAAGAAATACATTTTTTGGCATTTTAAATCATTGTATAATGAAATAATAATATATTGTCATATAAAATTATTTTAATTAAGTGGTTAAAATGGCCTGAGATCATGTCTACCTGCAGTGAAAATTAATTATATAAATATAAATATATATAAAAAATAAGCCAACTCAACTGAAGTTTGTGCGATGAATCATTTCCCTCAGGTGGGCCTGAGACTCCTGTCCAGTTGTGTATGTTGTACTTCTGTTTGGTTTCTGTGTAACTGAAACACGCTGCAGGGCTTTAATGTGGAGTTTATTTTCTCTGGCTCGGGTTTTCCTACAGACCTGCTTTTAATTTAAGATTCTTGTAGACCTTAAAGCAGCTCCAGACAGCTTCAAGAAAAAAACCCAAGAAAACCAGTAACAGGAGAAGTGAAATTTTGATGAGCTGAACTTCTGCTGAGGAGTAAAACCGCCGCCGGCTGCTGCTTTGCTAACAGGTTCGAACCTCTGACACGCAACAGAGAAGTAAAACTAACCATCATCAGAATATTGAACATTATTAATAATAAAACAGCAGCAGTTAAATTAAAATAACACCATCAGGGGAAGTCACATCGATCAGAAAAGCACTGCTTTTAAAATGTTTATATTTCAAGTTCTGGTATTTGGTAGACGCCCTCACACAGAGCAATTTACAATTCTTTCTCTTTTATTGACAAATCAGGTTTTAAGGGCCTTGCTCAGGGGCCCGACAGCGGCAGCACTGTGGTGCTGGAAACAGAACCCATAAGCTTCCGATTAGCGGTCCAACACCGTAACCACTGAGCTACAGATGCTTTTTAAAGGAAAATACTTTGCCATGATCATTGAAGGTAATTAATGGCGTTATAAATAAACGCCGTTATTAACAGTAACGAGCAATGAAACTAATTACCGCTTCCTCGTTATGAGTTTACTGACAATAAACTACAGTGTTACTATTGTAATATTATCTATCTATCTATCTATCTATCTATCTATCTATCTATCTATCTATCTATCTATCTATCCATAGACGCTCACTAAAGCGCTTTTAAGGGGACTAAATCTCTCTCACCATAGACAGGGTGGCCGCTAGGGATGGTTAGGATGATTCTAAGGGCCCGTGTTATAGTATAGTTACAGGTAGTATGAATGAAATTCAGACGTACTACAGGATTCAGAGCGGTGGCAAGTCCAACGAGTCATCAGCAGAAGATCCACTTTATGTGCCTGATTATAGAATCCACTGTTTTGTTGCACTTTGTTGGTTTGAATTTCAGAAAATAGTTTCATTCGGTTTATTTCCACAAAGCAAAAGTTTTGTTAAAATAAATGTAAGTTTAGCTGTAAAAACTCCAAGCGATTTTCCTCCTGGTACTATTGAGTGCTTTAATCATTTGTTTCTTAGGAAATTAGTCTTTATACAGTTTAACAGTTTCGAAGCATTTTTACTAAATATCTCAGACATCCAGAAAAAAGGGGACCAAAGAGGAAAAGTAACATCTAAAAGTAAACTGTGAACCTGTGCAGAAAAAGACCAACCATCGAATGACACTTTATTTCAATCGCTGCCACTCGCGACTCGGGCAGCTGTTATTCAGTGATTGTTTTTTTTCTTTACTATTGATTTGTGTATTTAATGTCGTTTTTGGGGCTGGTGTTTGCAGAAACCTGGTTTGAGGCTAGATTTGTGTTTTATATTGTGTCTATTTTTTGTTACACCACAGTTTATGCACATTACAGAACAATTCTTCACTACTTATAATTTTTGCCTGTTTTATTAGAATTTATCTGGTGTTAAATTTTAAGTTAAAAATGGAAAAATCATATCTTGTATTTATTTCTTTTTATTTTGTAATCCACAAACAGACAAATATATAATGTAGTGGACATTAAAATAATCTAATGCAGTTCATTTTAAAAAGGGATTACCGGATTACCGGTTTACTGCCAGATTACCGGATTACCGGCGGATTTACCGATTACCGATTACTGCCGGATTACCGGATACTGCCGGATTTATTAAAAACTGCCGGATTACTGCCGGATTACCGGATTACTGCCGGATTTTTTACAGGGAAGATTTTTACAGTCTCTCTACGTCGCTAGCAATCCGATGCACGTCTTTCACAATATATTTATTTAAGTATATATTTTTTTAATATTTTTATCATGTCAACCCTATAACATATTTATTTAATCTATATTTTTATTACGACGGTAAAATCAAATTATTTACATAAAATTTATTGTGCAAATTTCTGTTTTTAATGAATGCCTTTATTTACTTTAATTAAATCAGAGAATCAAATTGAGTTAAAAAAAAAACTCGGGACCTTTTTGGTTGTTTAAAGAAGACGAATGATTATGATTTACTTATGAGGGAAATAAAAGAAGTTCATTGCGGCACGAGCCAAAGACTAGAGGAAAACTAATGATGACGGAAAGTCTCCTCGAAATCCAGTAACGGTAATTAAAATCACAGAGGGGGGGGGGGCACAGAGGGGAGGAGAGAGAGAGAGAGAGGAGGGAGGGAGAGAGAGAGAGACAGAGAGAAGGGGGGGACACAGAGGGCGCGAGAGAGAGGACAGAGAGAGAGGAGAGACAGAGAGACAGAGGGACAGAGAGAGAGGAAGGGGCACAGAGGGGGAGAGAGACACACAGAGGGAGAGAGAAAGAGAGAGAGAGAGACAGTGGGGGAGAGAGAGAGACAGGCTTTTGAGAGGGGGGACAGTAGAGAGAGAGGGATATATATATATATATATATATATATATATAGGGATATAGAGAGAGAGAGAGAGAGAGAGAGAGAGAGAGAGAGAGAGACATCTGGTCTGAATCAGTGGCTCTTTGATGCAGTTGAGAGTGATTTTGTGATTTTGCGCACTGCGTCGGGGTCTGACACGCAGGTCAGTTTTTAACATCCGCTGTAAAAGCCGATCCGATCTCTCAACAAGAGCAAAACCATTTTAATGTCGAATCCGAGGTGTGCGCTGACACACGCGCCCTGCTTTATTAGCCCTTATAACGTCCTACACACTTAGTTTATGAGCTCCATCAACACCAGCGCTCAGCTTCGACCCCCTTCAAGAACAGACACAATTAAAAAAACATTCTTTAAAAAAATAATAATCACATGTGGGAAATTAAGAAACGCGTGTATTTTTCTACAGAATGATGTGGTGACAAATCTGCGCTTTACCCCTCCGCCTGCGCCGAATTACCACCTATAATAAACAGGCAGCAGCAATGGCGGCTTTAAATCGCTTACTATCCTTAAAGAACGTTAATAACCCACAACAGGGGCTGGTTTTACGCCCAGCTAAATTAGCTGACAGTGTTGAATTAAAAACCTGGCACAATGTTTAACACGTTTACTTACACCAGCGCCATGTTTAAATGTGTAGGCTGGTATTTGTTTTGCGCATGCGTAATGAGATTCGGAACGATTGATCAAAAATAATATTGTGCTGAATTGACACTTTTATTAAAACACGTTGTTGAAGTAACTTTATTAATTTATTCGATATCTATACAATGCTGAATTAACTTACGCAACATTTAACGAATTAATTGATTAATAAATAAACTTATTTGTGTGTATTTATATTAGGACAGCGTAAGGACAAATCCTGGGCACATTTTCTTTTCCAGAGAGAATTAATGAGTGTAAAATGACGCGGTTATTTGTTTTGCGCATGCGTAATGAGAACCGTATTACTTTGACTTTTTAAAACATTCATTCTTAAGAAAAATTCTTTTATTCTTTATTCTTTTATTATTCACAGTAAATTTTTAATTCACACCTGCATTAAACACAATGTTAACTAGCTCGAAAAGCGGCGTCTAAAACAATAAGCTACAATTACAAAAACACTTTAATGACTTACAGCAGGGGTTTATTTAAGGTGTTAAATTCGCCGTTAGTGTCGAATTAACACGTTGTACAATGTTAAACACACACAGACACACACACACACACAGAGTTAAATTTGCTTACTGAACACCGACGCTGTAATATCCACATTATCAACTGGAACTGTTACCAACTTTAGGGCCAAGTGTTAAACACCACCGGGTCAAAGAACCCTGCCAAAAATAACCTACAGCTCATACACTAATAATCATATAGCAATTACCAGACTACACCATGGTGTGTTGATACGCTGGGGTATAAATGTCCAGTATTTTAACTCACATTTAAGGATTACAGATAAACCCGTGATACAAGGAGAGCGTATAGTGTCAGATACAGACAGTGGTTAAGGAAGTCTTAGTGTGTACACTGCTGACGCTTAATACGAGTGTCGTCTTTTTTATATAACTTGTTATCCGTGGAAATAACGGCAGGGGGCTCACACCTCCATTGGCCGAACACGACACGCACCGCGGTGGAGGGTCCAAGTATTCGAGTGTGGGAATTACGGCGTATGGCAGAGTGAGGGTGTGTTAAGTGCAACAAGAACCTGACGGGAAAGTCACTGTGTGGAGATGATCTCCCCTCAGGGTTCGGGCCCGGCGAGGCACACCACCGTGCTGGTGTGGTGTGACGGTGGAAGGTACAATCAGCCAAGAGAGGATGCTGAAAGAGGGAGGGTTCTAGAAGTGAAAGGGGACAACTAGGTCTCAGTACCAACAGGTGTTGGTTCGTGTTCATCATAAAATCAAGAAACAGAAACCTGACCAACAAACTGGAAAGGGGGGAAGTTGGTTCAAGTCAGGTATGTGGTACCTCTGTTGAGTAACACAGTGAACCAGTCCCGCTAGCCAACGACATTCTAAAACGACTGGACAACCCAGTCCGCAGGGGGGGCCACCTAACATAGATGAACCGGATGGAGGGCGAGGGGTAATGGGGGGGCGGTCTAGCCCTGCAAGGCAACGCGTCAGGGCGAGCTCTTTACGTGGAAGATCCGAGGGGGGTAGCTTATGGTCGGGCGACTGTCAGTGTGTTGGGTTGGTGTGGTGGTGTGTGGTTGTGGTCCGGGGCGGGGGAGGGGGGTGGTTTCACGAGTTGTAGGTTGGTGAGGTGGTGGATGCCCGTCTGAGTGCGGGTGAGGGCCAAAACTTCGAGCTGGGTGTGGTGGGACTAGGGTGAGCTGTGTGGGGTCAGGGCTAGCCCAGCTCCGTGTGGGGGGTCGTCGCGGGTGTGAGGGGGCCGCGGGGGTAAGCAACCAAGCGGGAGGGCGGGGCGGGGGAAAGTGAGGTGGGCAAGTTGGCGTGCGTGTGGAATCGATGTGAGGTGGGGCAAGGTGGAAATACCAACTCTTAGTGCAACGTGTGTGTCTACCAAGTGTGAACAGGTGTGTGTGGGGGGGGTGGTGTGGACAAACAGCTGTACAAGTGGTTATGTCGGGGAGTTGTGTGGGGTGTGTGTGGGGGGTGTGATATGGAGTGTGGTTGGGGGTGGGTGGGTTGGTGTGTGGGTGGGGGGGGGAGCGAGTGCCGTGTTGGGGGTTCGGAGAACCGTGGGGGGTGTGGGGGGGGGTGAGCGGGTTGTGTTGCGGCCACGGTACCCCGGCTGGCAGGGTTAGCCTGTGGTAAAGGAGGGATAACAAGAAACCGAAAAGTTGGGAAAATGATGTAGGGGAGCGTAGCGGATGGCTTCCGGGAAAAGGACATCGTGGGTGTTGCCACACCACACCAGCTCGGGGTTAAAGGAAAGGAGCGTGAGGATGCCCAACGGGTCGGCGGGGAAACACGGGGTGGGCACACGCAGCAGCACACACACCCCCAACCGGGGGGGAAATCGGCGCTCGTGCGGGGTGTGAGCGTCGACGGGTGCGGGGGGGAAATAAACGCACAAACCACATAAAAAAGGGTAATTGGACTCGCAAGGGGGGGGACGCAGTAAACTAACCAAGTCCCAACGGGGACTTCTGACGGAGTAAAAGTCAGAAAGAAGTGGGCAGTGTGATTAGGTGTGCGGTAAGGGCGCATTCTATGCTCGCTCCTAAAACTTGGGGTGAGGTGGGTCGGGGCTGGAGGAGGTCGGTCCCCGGGGGGGCGGTGGGGAAATGGCCGTGGTTGCGGGTCGTCGAGTATCTGGGGGTGCGGAGCACAAAGTGAGAGGGGGGGTGAGGGCCGCGAGGGGCAGGCAGTGGGGTGAGGGGGTGGGTTGTGGGTTGCGGCTGAGTGCTTGAGGGGGAGCTACGAAGGTGGGATAGGAAGAAGGACTGGCTGCGCGCGCGCGATAAGACGTGACCGCGCTCGCGCAAGCGGTCCCCGCTGCGCGCCTGGCAGAAACAGACAGGGGGTAAAGGATGCAAAAAAAAGGCCCACAAAACGCCAACGGGTGACGCAGTGTCTAAGTGTGGGGGGGGTCGGAGGGGGGGTTTGGGGTGGGGGGGGAAAGCGGGAAGGTACGCGAGCCCGTGCACGTGCTACAAATACAAGGCAGAAAGGTCAGAAGCCCCGCCAAAAGGTGAAAAGGGGGTGTGTTGGGACACATTGGCTGCTCCCGAGGCGCGCAAAACGAAGCCCATGGCGGGCAAACTGCCTAGGAGTTACTCGTAAAAGCCTCCACCACAAAAATGAACAGGGCCAGGCGCAAGGGGGTAAAGAGAGGGGGAGAATAAAAAAAGGAAAAAGGAAATGAGGGGGGTGCAAGCGCGGCCATGTGCTAGGAGGGTGAGAAGACGAGGGAAGCGAGCATCCCCAGGGGAAAACAAAAAGGGGAGAGCGAAAATAGACAGTGCACTCAGAAAACGAACAACCAGAAAACAAGGAACGAGCCTAACGCCCAGCGCCCGGCAGGCAGAAGGGGGGGCTGATAGACCGAGAGAGTATAAAGGAGTAAGATACGCGCTCCTGACTCGGAAAGCCGTGGGGGCCACCTCCCTAAATCTAATACGGCGGGCGGCTGGCGCGACTCAAGGCCGCCATGTCCGTCTCGTTTAAACCAACCGGGCCGCAGAGGGGCAGTAAGACGGTTGCACCAGGGGAGGCAAAAACCACCAACCAACAGGCACCGGAGCATGGACAACCACAGAAGAAAAACCGAAACAGCCAGGCCTAAGACCACCAGCTCCGGGGAGAACCGCGGTGCTTATGCCAGCCCATAACCCGTGGGCCCAGTCAACCGTCGCCCACGACACACAGCCGCGACAACGCGGCTGCGGCACGAGAACGCGCGATACAACCACGCTTCTCATCTCTATTTTGCATGTCGGCCTGCCCCTCGGTCTGCGCCGCGGTCGGAACAGCCCTGTGCTATCGCTCTCCGAGTCGGCTCGCCTCATCGCACAGCGAAACAAAGAGTTGGGATGAAAGTTAGGAGGAAAAAGACATACACCAAAAACACACACATATAGAACGGGAGGAGACGGGGAAAGAGGGGTTGGGTGAAACTGGGGTGGTAAGTGGTTGGGTGGGGCTGGGGGGGGTGCGAAAGGTGACGGGCGGATGAAGTATGGACACTGAGCCACAAAGAAAACCAGAGTTGTGGGTAGAAAGAGGAGGAGGCGGTCGGGTGCGCATGAGAGCGGGCCGTAGGCGGCTGTAAAACGCATGATCGGCTTCAAGATAGTGTCGGCGTAAAGGGTCTAAGAGGAGCACCCCCACAAGCCCACACCCCCAGTCAAAGCAGGGGATAGGGAGAAAAAAGTAAGGAGAGCCCGAAAGAAAAAAACGTTAGGCGGAAGAATACCATCATTTTACATAACAGGAAGATACCACCCGAGCTAGAACCCGGAAAGAACACAGGACGAACACACAAACAGCGTTTGAGAGCATGACGAACGACAAAACTGGGGAACAAAACAAGAACGGAGGCAGTGATCGTGGGGGGCAGGCAAGATCCAGCGGGCTCTAGTGTGAGGGAGTGAGGAGCAAGGGAAAAGAAGTCCCCCAAAAGGACAAAACACACACAACGGGCAGGAGCAGTCAATCTGGGGGCGATGCCAGGTATGGTTAGACTTGGAGGAGAAGAAGGATGGGGAGCCTGGGGTGGTGCTGGGGACAGGGAGGTATCGCGGGTGATTGGGTGGAGGCCGGCAGAAGGAGGGATTGACTAGCCAAAGATTTGGTTATGAGGAGGAGAGGAGGAGAGTAGAGGTAGAGTGGGGGGAAACAAACAAACTAACGATTGATGCCAGGGGGGGGTCAAGCACGATGGTGGGTGGGGAAAAGAAAAAGAGCATAGGGGGGGGACGGGGGGCGTCGGCCTCACACGGAGCTGTAGAAAAACGAAAAAAAAAACACCCCCGGAAGAAGCACCACCAGCCACACGGGAAAGATTTACAGTACAAGCCAACTGAGGGACGGGAAAAGGGCGCAGTGGTGTAGTACCAGCCCCGCCAAGGGGAACCCCGAATAAAAGGACGAACGAGGCGCGGCCAATAAACGGAGGGCGGAAGGGGCAGTTAACGACGCAGCGGCGCAGAGTAGTTAATAAACCGGAACCTAAAGCAGTACGTATGGGGGAAGAGGAGGTGGGGGGGATTAGAACGGGAGGAAGTGTGAGCCGGGTTGAAGGTAAACAGGATAACCCGCAGGGGCAGGGAGGAGTGAAAACAAGAAGAACAAGAAGGAAAGAAGAAGGGAGATGTGGGGCAAGGAGAACAGAGGTAAAAAAAATAAGTACAGAACATATAAGGCAGCGCCCTCCGGCCATGCGGCGGAGATTGGGGTGCAACGACAAGGAGCATGCAGAACATAAACCCACAAATTCAAGCGCAACGCCAGGGGTAGGTCAAAACGAATCGAGGTGGGTGGCATACAAATGAATGACTATCTCTACAACAACGAGACATGTCACGTAAACGAGAGGGGGTCTAAGTGAAAAAAAACGAACTGCAGTACGGTGATCTACTCGACCTTACTGTAGTGCTAGCGAGTCAACCCGTATCATGCAAGCACAAATATACAGGAGTCGTGGTGCGCTTTCAATCGTATGCGTGTTGGGGCAAAGCCGGGGCACGCCAGTCGCAATCGAGCAGTAGCGCTATATCACACCTATCAGCGCCATGTATGTCATTGGGGCGCCGCAATTGGCGGAGTATGGCGCAAAGGTGAGGAGAAATAGGCTGCCGGAGACCAGTGGTATAAATAGAGCAATATAAGGGCGACCGGGGTGCAATGATACCTCTAAGGGGGGAGGAGGGGCCAGAGCCGCCGGTAAGCGCGGGAGGAGGGGAGCGGGGGCGCAAGCACCCGGCCCGGCGGCGGGGGAGCGGAGGAAGGAGGCGAACGAGGAAAGGGGGCCGAGCCCAGGCAGCAAAGCAGGGAAGGGCGGAGTAGGAGAAGAGCAGACGCGCGGGCAGGAGCGAAGAAGCGGACGCCCTGAGTGGCCCCCCCCGGAGGCGAGAAGCAGGGGGGGGGACGCGAGATGGAGGAACGCATTCAGTGCGCCGCGAAGGCAGAGTCGCGGAAGCAGAAGCCGGATGACTGAATTCCGAGCCGGGGGAGGAAGCAGGGACTCTTGACGGCAACTGCAGGGAGGGCCTGAGCACGGAGCAAGCGGGTCAGGCACTATTAAGAGCTCACTCAGGACAGCGGAAGCGAAGAAAACGGGGGGGGGGAGTGTTGTGCAGGGAAACGGCTCAACGGATTCCGGAGATCTAACGCATGTCAAGAGGCACTGCAACCAAAAAGGAAAGGCAGGGGGGGCAGCGGAGCCGTCCCCCCTCCGCCCGCCCCGCGCGGCGGGGAGCAGTGCGGTTTATTTATTTCTCTTTTCCGGGCCCCGTCATTGTTCCCTTCTGGGCTTTCATCTTCAATTACCATTACGCAGTTCCGGGGGCAGTGCCATAAAGAAAGTGGATATAAGGAGCCACAAAACAGGGGTTACGCACGAAAGAAAACCTCCTTTTTAAAGAAGGCTGGGACGAGGTGACAGGAGACGGCTGGGCTTCCTTCATGACATCACCAGGCACGAATCACAAGTGAATGGAGCCTGACGATGGGGTTGGTGGGGTCCAATGAACACTGAAACGGGGAGAAAAACCGAGGACAGAGGAGAAACAGACTACGTTACAGCAGTCCACTGCAGGCTCTGGAGCAGGGCAGACGGACGCCATTACCCCGACGCCCTGCGTCAGGAGGATCTGCACGCAGGGCTCTCACGAGGCGCGTGTGCAGGTCACGCCCGAAACGATCCCAGCCTCACAGATCGTGTAGTGGACAATACACCCACACACCTCAAACACACGCCAAAAAATCCAGTGGCCCTTTACCGTCAAATAGATATGCGCACCACATGAAGTGAGTCCTTTTGTACCAAACCTGGTGGTGTTTTCAGAATTTGGTCACATTGATCCCGAGGCATTTCTAGCAGTTTCCACAAAGGATGAAACTGAAATGGGGTTAAAAAAGGAGAACCTGGTTTCGTGAGGACGCCCACAGCGTGGTGGGGGGGGAGTTTTGTACGCGGTTTGTAGCTATTTTCTCAACTGGCCACTGTCGGGACTTTGTACTACTTGACAGGAGGGCGCGGGCACCAGCCATAAGACGTAGCCTGACACACGTCTCGCGATGCCCTGCCATCAGGTACCTGATTACGGGTAGGATACAGCCAGAACAGCTAAGCCGGACCGGCTCTCTAGTCCCTCCAGAGTTACTCTGTAGTTACGGGATAGACAGCCGAACGAGCGAGCCTGCCACGCTCCGCCGGCCCTCCATAGTGCCTGATTGACGGGGAGCAACCAGCCATCAGGAGCGAGCCGTACACGGCTCGCGATGCTATCCATATGACGCGGAGTACGGTAGGATACAGCGATAACTGCTATAGCCTACCGGCGCTCGATCTAGCCCAGTGACTCTGGAGTGACGGGAGGAGACAGCAGACTGCGGAGCCGTACACGGCGCTCGAGACTAGCCATGTACGCTGGAGTGACGGGGTAGAGACAGCCAGAACTAGCGGCCTGACACTGCGGGGCGCGAGCGAGCCAGATGTACGCGGTATGAACTGATGAGACAGCCAGAACGACTATCCTTACACGGCGCGCTATTCTATCCATAGTACGCGATGTACGGGAGGCGACTCGAAAACGAGCGAGCCGGACACGGCGCGCGAGGCCGAAGCCAGATTCCGCTGGAGGGAACGGGAGGAGACAGCCATAACTAGCGATCCTTACACTGCGCGCGAGGCTCGCCGAGTGGACGCTGGAGTGGCGGATGACAGCAGAACTACGGCCGTACACGTCTCGCCTATTCTATCCAGAGTTACCGGTATGTAACTGGATTAGACGCCAGAACGAGCGAGCCGGACCCGTCTCTAGCGTCCCGCCAATTTCCTCGGATGGACGTAGATTACTCTAGAACTAGCGAGCTACACTGCCTCGATATCCCTCCATCATGTCTCGGGATTGTACGGGAGCAGACGGCCATCACGAGCGTCCTGACACGGCTCGCTAGTCGATCCAAGTGCGCGGGATGGACGGGATTTATACACTCCCAGAACCGAGCTACCGTACCTGCTCCCTCGTCTAGCCAGAGGGACGCTGAGGCGGGAGGAGACACGAGAACGACGAGCCGGACACGGCGCGCTATCGAATCCAGAGTGACTCGGAGGGACGGGGAGGAGACAGCCGCACGACGATCGGACACGGCTCTCGAGTCGATCCATATGACCCTGAGGGACGGGAGGAGACAGCTAGACGAGCTAGCCGTACCTGCGCGAAGCCCGCCAGAGACGCGTAGGAGACGGGGATCAATACAGCGAAGAACGAGCGAGCCTGACCCGGCCCAGCTAGGCCGGCCATAGGGACTCTGGAGGGACGGGAGTAGACAGCGAGAACGAGCGATACGATCTAGCATGACACTGCCACGAGGCGACCATAGGGACCGAGCGGGGAGGGACGGTTCAGACAGCGATAATACGAGCCTGACACTGTCCCGCCGAGCGAGCCAGAGTACGCCTGGAGGTGACGGGATCAGACATCTATAACTAGCTAGCCTGACACTTCGCGCGATGCGAGCCATAGTGACGCGTAGGGACGGTAGCATACATCGAAACTAATCGACCGTACCGTCCGCGTAGCGCCAGAAGGGCCGCTGTAGGGACGGTACACCAGCGAGAACGAGCGAGCCGGAACTGCGCGCCGAGTCCCGCCAGAGGACTCGGGAGGGACTGGGGGAGAGACAGCCAGAACGACGAGCCGGACACGGCTCGCGAGGCTAGCCGAGGGACGCGGAGGGACGGGGGGGGAGTAGCAGCTAGAACGAGCGAGCCTGACACGGCGCGCGAGTCGATCCAGATGGTACGCGTATTTACGGGATGATACATCCAAACGAGCGTCCGAACTGCGCTCGAGGCGAGCCAGAGGGCCTCTGGATGGAGGGAATACGCCATAACTAGCGATCCGACACGGCGCGCGAGGCAGCCAGAGTGACGCCGGAGGACTGGATTATACCCATACGACGACGGCGAGCCTGACACTGCTCTCGATGCTATCCAGAGGGCCGCGGGGAGTGACGGGGGATATACCGCGAGAACGACTACCGTACGGCCCGCGAGGCCCGCCATATTGACTCGGAGGGACGGGGATGAACAATCTAGACCTAGCGAGCCTGACAACTAGCTCCTCGAGGCGAGCCAGAGGGACTCTGTAGGTACGGATTATACATCCTAGAACTATCGATCCGGACACGGCCCCGGAGGCCCGCCAGAGGTACGCGGGGGGCGGGGAGCACACACTCCCGGAACGAGCTATCCGGACCGGCGCTCTAGGCCTAAGCCAGAGGACTCGGGAGGGACGGTAGCAACACAAGCCGAACTATCTACCTTCACGGCGCGAGTCGAGCCAGAGGTACTCTGGATGGAACGGGGAGCAGCAGCTATAAACTAGCTAGCCTGTACACGCCCGCGAGCCGAGCCAGAGGGACGCCGGGAGGGGACGGGGAGCAGACCGCCAGACGAGCGACCGGACACGCCCGCGAGGCGAGCCAGAAGGGACGCGGGAGGGACGGGGAGAGCCAGCAGAACTAGGGATCCGGACACTGCGCGCGAGGCCCTCCAGAGGGACGCGGGTTGGGACTGTAAGACAGCCAGAACGTCGATCCGTACACGGCGCGCTAGGCGAGCCCTAGGGAGCTGGATTGAGGGAGATACATCCGAACTATCTAGCCGTACAACACGGCCCCGCGCGGCCGCCGAGTGGACGCGGACACGTCCCGCAGTCCCTCCAGACGGACTCTGGAGTGACTGGAGGAGACGCGAAAGAGCTATCCGACACGGCTCTCTAGGCGATCCAGAGGGGACCGGGGGGAGGACTGTAGGAGACAGCCAGAACAGCAGCCGTAACTGCGGCTAGTCTAGGCCATGTGACTCGGGATGGACGGGAGACGCAGCGAGAACTAGCGGCCGGACACGCTCGCTAGGCGAGCCGAGGGCGCGGAGACGGTAGGAGACAGCCAGAACAGGGCCGACACGGCGCGCTATTCTAGCCATATTACGCTTGTAGGTACGGGTAGCCACACCATCCAGAACTAGCGAGCCGGACACGGCGCGCGATTGCTAGCCAGAGGACGCTGGATTGACGGATTACGGCACGCGAGAACGAGCGAGCCTGACCTGCGCGCGAGGGCGATACCATAGGACGCGGGACCTTGACGGGGGGGGGATGCATACAGCTAGAACCGATCGAGCCTTACACGGCCCCGCGAGCGATCCAGGGTACGTCGGGAGGGACGGTAGGAGACAGCTAGAACGAGCGATCCGTAACTGCTCGCGAGGCCCGCCAGGGACGCTGGGGAAGGGAGTAGACAGCCAGAACTGCGAGCCGACACGGCTCCGAGGCTAGCCAGAGGGACGTCTGGAGGGACGGGGGAGGATCAGCGAGAACGAGCGAGCCTGACACTGCGCGCTAGGCCCCGCCTAGTGACTCGGAGGGTACGGGGGATACTCCAGACGGAGCGAGCCTACACTCCGCGCGAGGCGAGCCAGGGCCGCGGTAGTGGACGGGAGCACACTCGAGAACTATCTATCCGGACCACTTCTCTCTATAACCGTATTATACTTATAGATACCATATATACACACACACACTACTGCCCCTTCTGTACATTATTTATTCTCACCTGTAATTACCAACCCCATACTCTTATTTATTACACTGATATTTCTTGTAAATAAGCCACTTATGCACTTCTGGTTAGATGCTAACTGCGTTTCATTGGCTCTGTACACGTACCTTGCACAATGACAATAATCAAATTTTTTTCTCAGGTTTGGTTCCAGAACAGAAGAGCGAAGTTCCGGCGTAACGAACGCGCCCTGTTGGCGAGAGTAAAATGCTTCGTTGCTTAAATCTTACTCCGGAGACGTGACGTCGGTGGAGCAGCCGATGGTCCCGCGGCCGGCGCCGAGGCCCAGCGATTACCTTTCCTGGGGAAGTTCACCTCCATACAGGTAAACCTGGTTGACTTCATACTGTAAACTTGGTTAAAACTTCTTGATTCTAATTGCTTTTATTCAGAAATCACAAACCACAAATTGTTCATGTACCAATAAACGGATCAATTATCACTCTCGACTGTAAAAACACTAACAAGAGAATTAAATAACTGTTTAGGGATTTTTAAAAGGTTATTTTGTTTGATTGGTGGTTAGTTAATTGTTTTGCTGGTTGGTTAAGTGGTTGTTTGATATGTTGGTTGGTTGGTTAGATGATTGGTTAGTTGCCTGTCTGTTTGTTTGGTTGTTTTAACAGTGACAGCACACATTAATAACTTATTAAGGTAGTAATCTGTAGTTAATGGAGATGTAATGAGATATGATGCGAGTGAACTTCCATTGATGCTTTGGATTCTCTGGTTGTTTGATTAGTTGGTTATTTGATTGGTTGGTTGTTTGGTTTGTTAGTTGATTGGTTGGTTAATTGCTTGGTTGTTTGGCTGGTTAGTTGATTGGTTGGTTGTTTGATTGGTTAGTTAATTGCTTGGTTGTTTGGTTGGTTAGTTGGTTATTGTTTGGTTGGTTTGTTTTGGTTGTTTGTTATTGGTTGGTTAATTGCTTGGTTGTTTGGTTGGTTAGTTGATTGGTTGGTTGTTTGGTTGGTTAGTTAATTGCTTGGTTGTTTGGTTGGTTAGTTGCTTGGTTGGTTGTTTGGTTGGTTGATTGGGGTTGTTGTTGGTTTAGTTATTTGGTTGTTGTTGGTTGTTTGGTTGGTTAGTTAATTGCTTGGTTGGGTTTGTTTTGTTAGTTATTGGTTGGTTGTTTGGTTTGTTGGATTGGTTGGTTATTGGTTTGGTTGGTTTGGTTGGTTTGGTTTTATTGCTTGGTTGTTGTGGTTGGTTAGTTATTGGTTTGGTTTGTGCTTGGGTTGGTTTGGTTGTTGGTTGCTTGTTGGTGGTTGTTTGGTTGGTTAGTTGATTGGTTGGTTGTTTGGTTTGTTAGTTGATTGGTTGGTTGTTTGGTTTGTTAGTTGATTGGTTGGTTAATTGCTTGGTTGTTTGGTTGGTTGTTTGGTTGGTTAGTTGCTTGGTTGGTTTGGTTTTGTTTTGGTTGTTTGTTTTGCTTTTGGTTAGTTGATTTGTTGGTTGTTTGGTTGGTTAGTTAATTGCTTGGTTGTTTGGTTGGTAAGTTGATTGGTTGGTTGTTTGGTTTGTTAGTTGATTGGTTGGTTGGTTAATTTAACAGTGACAGTAAACATTAATAAATTATAATGTTAGTTAAAGGTTTTCCAGATGTAGTTAATGGAAATAAGATGTGATGCAAGCAGAAATGAACGTCTCTTAATGCTTTGGATTTTAAATTAAAATTAACACATGCTAGCTAGCGAGAAGGCAGGCGGCTATGCTAGTTCTGTCTGAAGTTAGCTAACATTAGCCTACAATAAGCTAGAAATTTATAATTTTTGTGGTCCTTTTTTCCTCTATATTTACTGCTTATATATTGTGTATAGTAATATAAACCGAATCATTATGTAATCTGGCAATAATATTGTGTAGAAATGAAGCATTTTGTAAAGTGTTGTAAAAGTTTGACTATGGTTCTTAAATGCATTGATAAAATGTTTAAAGGTGTTTGAGTCACACCTGATTCATTTTTGACGGTTCCTCTGCAGCGCCATGGCCTCCTACTCACCATCATGTGCCAACAACAACACGACGCAGGGCGTAAACATGGCCAACAGCATCGCCAACCTGAGACTTAAGGCCAAGGAGTACAGCATGAATCAGGTGCCAACCGTCAACTGACAGAGGAACCCAGCTACTAATCAGGGGACGTGTGGCACCTCCAGAGCTGCCGTGATCCTTAACAAAGACCTTTCACACGAACGCTTTCTCAGTGTGGACTCAAAGGCTCACAGGAAAAAACATGTCTAAAGAAAACTTCTCAGGCGGTGAATTACGTCAGCGGCGCTCGTTCGTTTGTTCGTTCGGCAGGGTTTGAAAAGCTCCACTCGATTGAAGTTGACTTGTGAAATGGAAAGTGTGTGTGTTTATTTCACGATCGCTGCAGTCGCACGGGCTTTGCTCCTCCAGGAGGAACATTACGCTTATGAAGACTGAAGCAGTTCTGCGGTGAACTTTCTGGAATGTAGCAATGCAAATACCACCACCGATACGTTTCTCCAGGACTTGATTTCTCCCGGGACGTAATCATGACTACAGACAGGACTGGTGTTTTTTTTAAGAGAAAAATATATCGTTGTAATGAATATACTAAGATTTCGCTTTTGGGTTTTGGTGACTGATGTGTATTATGAAGCATGTCAAAACATTCACACACAAACACAAGGCACAACTACACAAACAGGAAGTACACACATTGCACACATTTAAACAACACCTTGCCAGCTTGTATACACTTGTATTAAGAATAATAAACACCAGGTTTAAAAGGCTGATCAGTGGACCAATCCGAGGCCTTGTCTTAATATTTATTAAACAGCTGGACTGATTTTGTTCCAGGAAAGAAGGCGTGGCCTGTATGGCTGTCAGTAACGTCGCCAAAAGAATCAACAACAGCTGGACTGATTTAGTCCCAAAAAAGGAGGCGTGGCCAGCATGCCTGCCAATCACAGTACCATTGAAAAGAAGGTGTGGCTTTGTCGATTTCAAACTGTAGCCAATTTTTTGTTATTTTAAGAAAATATCACCTGATAGGCATTAATTGTGTTTGGGTCAGTCTTAAAAAAAGGCGTGGCCTCCTGTGGCTGAGGTCTGATAGGTCAGATCAGAAGTAGGTGTGGCCATTTTACCTGTATTTTCTTTCAATATGCTGGAAACAGCAAGCAATACAATAATAATTACAATAACTATATTCTGGTACAATTCATGTTTTATAGTTATTAGTCATTTTTTTCATGTATGGAAGTATATAGCGGACAATTCGGAAAGGATTTGCAATGTATTAGCGATTAGCGTAAATTGTGACACAATCCAAGCGCAATTACAAACCGGCTGCATTTTTTTTATTTCATGAACACGCTGTGACTGGCACCCTTTTGCGATTTTATTGCCATTTAAACCTGTCAATCAGTGTCAGGGGCGGAGCTATACTATTGTCATGTTTGTAATTGAGGAGTGACGTCAGTGACCAAGAGGGGGAAATGACGTTATTATTTGCTAACATTATTTTGAATTCGTTATAAATGTTGTTACGTAAAAAAGAATTATGAGCCTATTAACTTGTGCTGAATGATCTGAACGATGTAGATAATCGGTGGAGGGCGTGGACAAGTTGACACGCAACAAGTTGATGATGGTTTATACTTTACAGAATTCCTCTTATTTCGAACAGATGTAAAGCAAGACTTTTTCCACGGCAGCGGATTGGCTAACAGGATTTCCCTGCAGGCGTTAAAGCGACCTGTGAATCCTTTTCAGTTTTTTCAGTCGCAGTTTGTTCAAGAAATGAAATGCAAAAAGTTCACAATTGCGTTTGGATGATGTCACCATTTATGTATCCGCGCAAAGGAAACACAATTATATATAAATACACTTTCTTCTTGCATTATTCTGCCTTCTTTACATAAAAAATGGGAAAAAGGGAGTCAAAAACAGAGATGGACAAACCAGTGTGTTTGTGTGTGTGTGCGTGTGTGTGCGCGCGTGTGTGTGGGTGTGTGTGTGGCTTTCTTTGTGTATATGGACTGAGTATATCTGAAACTGTAATATTCTTATACAATTAAACATCTACAAGCAGAATTGTGATGTCATGGAACAGAAAGTTTTTTCCTTCAGAATCATCTGAGCTGTTGCAGGTGACAGTAACGAGCATCAACACACACACACACACACACATTATTTTTTTAAAAGGTTTTAAAATAAACAAAAAATTAGCGGTAGTGTGTTCTCTGATACCTGGACCTGTCTTACTCTTTCAGGGCTCCAAGTACTTTGTTTTTTCAGTAACTCCATACGGTTCTGCCTCTTAATTTATTTTTTTTGGGAAGCCCAGATGTTGCTTGCATTCTTTCTCTATCTAGATGAAGAACGACCAAGTGTCTCTCTGACCGCCTCTTATCCTAAAAAACACAATAAAAACTCTGCACAGGGACTCCAGGGGACTTAATGTGAAACTGAAAATGCTTCTTCAGCCTTTAATCACCACCAGCTTGTCGACCTCCTCCGCTTTCTCCACCTTGTTCCTCTACAGCAAGAAAATAAGAGATAACGTCCTCCATCCCAGACCTTCATGCATTTATTTGTTTTGGATAAAGATCGCAGAGAAATAAAACTCTTTTAAAAACCAAACAGAAAAAATAAGCGGTTTGGTGGCTTCCAGAAATTTGTCTGCGGTGGTTTATAGCCTGATGATGGACTCCTCTGTGTTCAGTGTGGAACTCGAACTCGTTCAGAGCCTCGGCAAGGCCACGGCTGTTAGGTTGTTTTCTTTTCTTTTCGAGAAGAAATGTTTAGTTTTAAAACACTGTGTTTACGGCACAGGAAGCACTCGTTGGAGTTTAAGTGGCCGTGGGGTGTTTTTTAAGCGCCTGACATGAGCTTGTTTATGTGGCTGGTGACCCCCTCGGTCTGCTGATTGCACGTGACCCCAGATGACCTCAAAGTCAGTGAGAAAACCAATAAAATGGTTGGCTTTTTTTTTTTTCTTTTTTTGACGGAGAGCAGCACAAATTCGAATCTTTATTTCAGTTCAGAAATCTGCTTTAAAGAGAGCTATAAAACAATCAAGTCCCTTTTACTTCTAAAGCACTTTTAAATCACAGCTTTACAGAATCATAGAAGAGAATAGTGCACACTCACTACAACACTCAGTTCAGTTTAACAGTTCGTATCTGTGAATTTAGAGTCTCGAACAAACAGATATTAAGCATGAGCTGGTTAATTTCACTAAACAGTTAAGGGCCGTGCCCAGGGGCCCAGGGGCCCAGTGGTGGCAGCTCTGTGGGCTTTGGAATAAAAAAAAAAATCCACAATATTTCCATCAGCAGTCCAACATTTAAACCACTAAAAATAGAGTTTCCTTCTGTTGTGTTGTGTTTGTGTTTTGTATATTAAGAGTTTTAGTCGTGTCTCACTTCACGGTGGTGTTGATATGAAGCTCATATAACAACAGACACTCAGAGCTTTAAGAATTTACAGTGTTTTAAAAGGATTTCGGGTTTTATCTAAACTACTAAAGGCAAAATATTCACAGAAACGTTCCTAAAAAACAAAACTACATAGCTTTAAAAGCAGCAAAGACAAATAAAGAGACGATGAATAGATAGACAGACTGATATAGATAGATAGATAGATAGATAGATAGACAGACAGACAGACAGACAGACAGACAGATAGATAGATAGATAGATAGATAGACAGACAGAGACAGACAGACAGACAGACAGACAGACAGATAAATAGACAGACAGAAAGACAGACAGACAGACAGATAGATAGATAGACAGACAGATAGATAGATAGATGGATGATAAATACTGTAGATGAATGGGAAATAGATAAAGACAGATAGACAGACATATATAGACAGATATAGATAGACAGACAGCCAGATAGATGGATAGACAGACAGATAGATAGATTCAAAAGAGATTTTTTATATATGTATATTTAAAAAAAATAAATAAAATATTATTCCGAATAGCAATTTCTCAGACAGACAGACAGACAGACAGACAGATAAATAGACAGACAGAAAGACTAAAAAATCTTGTCAGCTATTAAAATGAAGTAAACAATAAAAATCATGCATATTTAAAAAAGGTTAAGATTATTATTCTGAATTAGACTTTCTCAACATGAATGTAACGGATCCGACACCAACCCGATCCAGTTACAGTACATAGATTAGACTGTGTTTGTTGCCGGATAGCAGAAATTCAGATTTTTTTATTATGCAGATTTGGAAAATGTTAAAGCTAAACACTGACTGAGGCGAGTCGATGAAGGTGCACACGGCTGCGACTTATCGATGTGGAGATAATACGAGGTAAGATATTTTCTTCATTTATTAATACTGTACATTGAAACATCAACAGCTTTTATGATTTGATTAATTGCAATCCAATAAAATTATTAGATTTGCTGTAATAGCACATTTTTTAAAGATGAAAGCTTTGCCATCCCAACGTTAGGTTACATTTCACTTTAATACAATGTTAAGACATATGAACGTTTTAGGATTTTATCTAAAAAGAATCTGAGGTGTCCCTCTCCTGTCTCTCACCCTTTCAGAGACGGCTGGGATAGACTCCAGCAGATCCCCGTGACCCAGAATCAGGGAATAAGCGGGTATAGAAGATATATGAATGAATTATGAAAAAACTAATTGTAGTGAGACAATGGCTTATTCTACCAGACCCTTGTGTGGGTCTTCCTCACTTCACACAGGTGACACAACTCTGCAATCACCTCACTATCAAAGTTCATTTCCTGATCTGAACCGTTCTGGTACCCCATACTTCACAAACCACTCCTTCAAAAAGATCTTGGCTGTGGCGACTGCTTTTTTGGTCTCTGGTAGCGAAAGCCTTGGTAAACACATTAGTCACAATCAAAACATTCGACAGAGACCCTTTGACAGAGGTTCAACCACTGTATAATTCACTACCCACCACTTCTAAAGGCTGTAAAGCTAAAAATGGCTTCATAGGATGGTGGATTTGCCACTGTGGTATCTTTAGTAGAAACACACTGTTGACACCTTTTGATCCACCGATCAACGTCGTCATATATGCCCACCCATTAGCATCTCTGCTTTGACAAATTGAGTGTGTGTACTACCATCTGTTGTTCTAACAAGTACTATAGGCATAAGCGCTATTACTTGGTTTAATAACACTCTTCTTCAAAAGCATGGCGATATGTTTCCTGACCTCACCATTCTGAGTTTGGTGGAATACACCGGTATGGCTAAAAAAAATTGGACGATCATCTACCAAATAGATTTCATGCTTCACTTTATCATGGTCTTCCTTATTTAGTGCAAAGACCTCAGTATACTTTAATAGCAAAGCCTTTTAGCTCAGCATGTTGCTTGGGCAAAGTCTGGCAAGTTATTAGTTAATAGCTGTCTGTTTTCTACATTAACAACTACTTCTTCTACCCCAGCTGAGATTTCACAAAACGTCGATTAAGAGACTGCAACCAAATATTTCCCAGAGAGAGATTTACAATCTAAACAAAAAAAAACAATAGTGTTGCCTTGGGCACAAATGAAGGCACCACAATTAAGTCCCCAAGAAAATGTGAACTTCCAGGTTCTAACAACAGGTTTTGAGGCCCCTTAGATGCCAAGCTTTTAATTCTACCAGCCATTAAATTTGCAATTGATAAAGCTAACCCTTTCCAGCTACCCCATGCACACTCTGTTTCTCTAATTCTACCATCACTCTATCTGCTCCATCACCTTTCTCCAGTCAGAGTGTAACTCTCCACCCAAAAAGGTATCGGACTCATCCTGCGCTAACTGTCTACATCTGCCTGTACATTTATACCATCTAGAGTTTTGACACATCCAAAGAGCTTTGTGCATCTCTGATGACCAGGAAACCTCACTCTGGCAGGTATATGCCCATTCTTTTAACTGATAGCTCAAGATATCCAAGATACGGGATGTCTAACCCTACTGGCAACAGTACTTTTGATACAGCTAGATGTGGAAAGCATATCTCCTTTTCCTGCTAAGTGCTTTTTAAAGAATTGTTCTGTAATGGTACTAACTTGTCCCCGTGTGACAAGTAAACATGAAACACAGACTTTCCCAATTTTCAGGTCAACTACAGGACAACTAGCTACATCATGTTCAAGTAGTCTGTTGTGATCAGAGTCCACGTTAGTCGAGCCAGCAAATTGCCCTCACATCACATGGGCATTTCCCTGAGGCACTAAGACACATCCTCGCTAACCGCTTGTTTGTTTTTTCTTCCACAGTTCTTTGCATTGTTCCCCACTCCATTACATGTAAAGCAGATAGCCGCCATTAGCAGAATATGGAACGTCTGCAATAACTGTGCAAAGTCTATGCTATTCTCAAAAATGTGCTCTACTGGCTGAGGTTGACTCCCTCTCATTAACAAAGTCAGTTTGATCTTTTTAGCTTCTGGTTTGCCAAAATCGCACTTGCAATGTTTCAAATCATCAAACAAAATTAAATATTAGACAAAAATAACCCAAGCAAACAAAACTAACTATCCAAACCTTCATGGTACAGCACTGTATAGGTTAGACCTGCTTGGCTCTCTACTTCCACTACCAATAGCTGCTCTAGTTTCTGCATGCTTTGATTAAGTTCTTGGGTTTGTTCCCACATGCCATCCATATTATGAGCCACACCCTGCACTCCTAAACCCTCACTATCAGACTGTGACATGTTGAAATGAATGTAATGCATCACCAACTCAAAATATAAAACATTTATATCTGACTTCTGTGTTGAAAACCAGTAACAGGCATCACGTAGATCAAGTGGCATGTTCCTGAGCTCCTGAGCTGTAGACAGCAATGTCCTCTTCTTCTCCAGCCATCCGTTCCTCTAGCCTCCAACCCATCAGCCGACTCAGTCAAAATACAAATGCAATGCGCAAGACTTTAAAGTCTCTGTCAAAAGGGTCGATTCCCAGCTTCCCCAAGCCACCGCTGTTGGGCCGCTGAGCAAGGCCTCTTAACCCCCAATCGCTCAGTTGTATAAAAGAGATAAATGTAAGTCGCTCTGGATAAGGACGTCTGCCAGAGGCTGTAAATGTAAATGGATGAATGATTCTGTTCAGACTGATCTACACACTCAACATAAGCTTCTCGAAGAGTCTTAAATTCTTCCAGACGGTTGTGATCAGAGTATGTAAGTGGGGTCAGGAGTGGAGTAATTCTGACCCGAGTTTGGAGCAGGTTTTTGGGAGTCAGATCATTGTGGTGTTCTGTTGCTCCAAGTGTGCTCCACTAATGCTCCATCATAAACACATTTATGTTGCCTAACACTTAAACACCAGCGTCATGTCCCGCTCGGTTGCTACACCGGTGCTTTCACATTCCAGCCCAGAGTTTTGAGACGCCTGTCTTTTCTGCTGATTAAATAAGCAGCACCTTTAACCCTTCGTTATTGGTTTATTGAGTTTCTTCTCTTAATATTTCTTTTTTTTTTTTTGTTTTGCGCTCATGACTTGTTTGTAGCCAGTTTTGATAACCGGATTAATCTTTTGATTTCTGTTACGCCTTTTGCACTCTGTTCTTTGTCTTTTATATTCCAGTCACGAGATTGAAACACGCTTCTTTAAATAACAGGTTTATACATTTCAATATTTAGACCAGCAAAAGTGTCATGTTCTAGTGCAGTGAGGTAGTGCTGCACGCCTAAAGATCTCATTAGTACGAGTGGTGAAATAGATAGATAGATAGATAGATAGATAGATAGATAGATAGATAGATAGATAGATAGATAGATAGATAGATAGATAGATAGATAGATAGATAGATAGATAGATTTTTCCATCAATTTTATGTTCAACTCATGAACTTTGCTCTATTAAGCAACTGATCTGATCCCTGCACTTAAATCCTTCGTCTGTATTAAAATTTCAGCTATTGTTCCAATAATGCTGCCTTTTCATGTGGCTTCGACCCTCCAGCTTCGGCCTGTTCCACCTGATTTCAGTTGGAATTTTTATGATCTGAAAGGTCTGCCAGACACAAACGCTAGTAAAAGATAAACTAACCGTTGACTTTGGAGTGTGATCCATTTCCTATTTCAACACAACCTTCTTGAGTCATCTGGGTTCAGCCCAATGGGCCTTGAAGCCTTTTCACTCAACAGCGTGTGGAATCATAGACTCTTAATTTCACATGGAAAAAAGCTGGATGGGTCAAATTCATCACCACACCATAAAACATGATTTTTACCTCAAATGGGATTAATAAAAGTCAATGTTTCTCATGGTCTATGAGCCGAAGCCATGTGATGACAGAGCCTTGAAATTTCCACACTGAAATCCTTTTGTAGAACTTCATCAATGTGACAAGTAAGTTATTAAGACAAAATTATTGGGTTCCAAGAAACGAAAAAACTGTTCTGTTCACTAAATTTTAGCCGAGAAGTGTGTTTAAGCAAATGTTCCCTTTAAATAAAAATCCTGGTCAGGGTTTAGAGTTAGAGGGGCAGTTTTCAGAGTTGATAATGATGTGTTTTTCTAAACGAATCTTAAATATGACTCAGAAACAACGAGTCATTTCAGAGAGCGATTCGTTAGTTTTGTATTGACTGTACATGTGGAACAAATGTATACATTTACATTGCATTTAGCAGACCACCTTATCCAGAGTGACCTGCATCTATCTCTTTTTTATACATATGGGTTTAGGGCCTTGCTCAGGGGCCCAACAGTAGCAACTTGGTGGTGCTGGTAATCGAACCCCTATCTTGCAATTAGCAGTCTAAAAAAACCTGACCATTGTTCTTCCATGTCACCTTATCTAAAATCCACCAATAACAGGATGCCAAACTCGCAGAATAGTTACACAAATACTAGCAACAATGAAAATAAAAAGGGTTTTATTTCCAGGTCTAAAAGTCTAAAACATGGAGGCTGTTAATATAAATGATCTTTTTTGTAATTGACTAGCTAACCTTATCTATCCCACTTTAAAAGCTAACACACCAGCATGCAATTAAACATGAGCCAAATTTACAACATACAAAATAGTATAAAGTTATGACACTAAGCAAAACTTGCGTATTAATGCTTTCAGATCATTTACAGTATTTCCTATAAGACAGCCAAAAAAGCTGTGAGAAAAGTTTTCACAGAAACTGCAGTAACGCATTTATGGGACATCTATGCTAGCTTAGAGCAACAGGACTTCATTAGTCAGATCCAAACGTGTAGGGAAATTTACAACTACCAAGATTCTGAATCTTGTGGTTTTAAACAATTACAGGAGGTTAGCAAACATTAGTTTACTACTAAAACCAAGTCATCCCGTAAACAGACATGTATCTTATGATTACATATCCCACAGCTGGTGAACTAACAAGCCTGCTGCGCTGTGCGTTTTTAAAAATAGCATTCGCAAATTTGACATGCTAGCAAGCCATGTTAAAGTTTGGGCTGAAATTATGCTAAGATTGCTATTATAAAAAATTATTATTATTGTTATACATAAAAGTTCTTTTATAACTTTATCATCCTGCAGTTTTTAAAAATTATGCAAAATTATCTGAACCAAACTGCTGTAGAAAAAAAAGTTGTCGCTTTAAAGAGATTGGACATGTAAAGTTGTCTGATGTTATTATATGCTATCGAATATTATATGCAGATTTTATATATACATCAGATTTTTAAAGTGGAGGTTTGAGCTTTTAAGGCTCCGGGTTCCTGATTGGAGGATTGGGATTCAAGCCTTGTGGTCTGATTTGTATATGAAGGGCAGAGCAAAGGTACAGCAAATTCTGTACCGGTGTCTAATCAGGCTAATGATTTCTCAGTTTCTTTTTTCCTGTCAGTGAGAAGGAGACGAGACAGATGAGAAAGTGAGACACGAGATAAGATAGTAAAAGCTGTCACAAACCTGCCTCCAACCCGAGAACTGCCAACCTGCAATTGTTGGGCCCTAACCCTTCTGTGGAAGTAAGCCCCCTAACCCTTCTGTGGAAGTAAGCCCCCTAACCCTTCTGTGGAAGTAAGCCCCCTAACCCTTCTGTGGAAGTAAGCCCCCTAACCTTTCTGTGGAAGTAAGCCCCCTAACCCTTCTGTGGAAGTAAGCCCCCCCCCCCTAACCCTTCTGTGGAAGTAAGCCCCCTAACCCTTCTGTGGAAGTAATCCCCCTAACCCTTCTGTGGAAGTAAAGCCCCCTAACCTTTCTGTGGAAGTAAGCCCCCTAACCCTTCTGTGGAAGTAAGCCCCCTAACCCTTCTGTGGAAGTAAGCCCCCCCCCTAACCCTAACCTTCTGTGGAAGTAAGCCCCCTAACCTTTCTGTGGAGTAGTAAGCACCATACCTTATGTGGAAGTAAGCCCCCTAACCCTTCTGTGGAAGTAAGCCCCCTAACCCTTCTGTGGAAGTAAGCCCCCTAACCCTTCTGTGGAAGTAAGCCCCTGGTTATAGTGGTTAATCTGGAGGTCATGAGTTTAATTTCTAAAACTACCAAGCTGCCAATGCTGGACCCTTGACTAAGGCCGCTAACTCTTCTGTGAAAAGTGGTAGCTCAGTGGTCAAGGTGTTGGACCGCTAATCTAGCGGTCATAAATTTAATTTTCAAGACCACCAAGCTGTCAATGCTGGACCCTTGAGCAAGGCCCTTAGCTGCCTATCTGCTGCTAGGGCACTGACCCCAAGCTGAAATATTTAAAAAAGAGAGAAAAAAAATCACTTAATAAAATTATTCTTCTTCCTCTATCTTGCTGTCCTGCTGCATGTTCTAATGATGTCATACACAGTTTAATGAATTCTTAGACACGCTTGGGCTCGGTTCCCATGGGGCTATGGGTCATTTAGGCGGAAATGTCAGCAGTGAGTCTCTATCCACTCTCAGGTGTGAAGTTTACATTTTGTCAGGATTCTGAAGCTCACATCTATTAAAGTTCAGCAGAAACGCGGAGGAACCTTCATCTGAGTAAGGAAACGACTTCAGGACAATAAAAAGTTCAGCTCGCGTTTCTGTCGTCAGGTTTAAAGAAGTGTGCGTGATGTTTCTCTGACTGTAAAGGCCCCATGTGGCTTCCTGTGCCACTCCACCCCACCCGCTCCTCAAACCCCCTACCGCTCTACGTCCATCTCATCTTTCAGCTCTCTGACCCCGAGTGTTTCCAGATGTCCTCTAACTGTTACCCCAACCCCTGAGCCCGAGCTTCGACTCAGCAACATGCAGGACAGACAGATCAGTGGATGACAAGAAAGAGCCTCACCCCCATCAGGACACACATCTGGAACTCATTAGGAGGGCGAGAGAGAGAGAGACAGAGAGACAGAGAGAAAAACAGCAAGAAACACAGAGAGAGAAAAAGCAAATAAAAGAGAGAAATGAAGAGTTAGTAAGAGTAAGTGACCAAGAAACAGAGAGAAAAACAGAAAGAAAAAGGGTTGGTGTATGAGAGAGAGAGAGGGAAGCAAGAAAGGCATTAGTAGAAAGAAAGATGGAAAAGGAGAAAAAAAGAACAAAAGGGGAAAGAGACAGTGGAAAAAAGAGAAACAAAAAGAGCGTCAAGTCAAAGACAGAAAAAAAATAAAAATTTAAAGAAATAGCGTCCACCATTTTTCATACGCTACACAGTTTAATCAAACACTTCCCATTTTTTTTTACAGAATTTGGTTTTGTTTAGAATTATATTTTACCGCAGGGGCACTGCTAGCAGCCCTAATAAAGAATATGGGGTTGGGACCACTTTCATACTCGTTTTACACCAAACATACTATTACATTACTATTAGTACTGTTACTACTAATTATACAGATCTCTATGTGGCCCCCGAAATGCGGGGTCCCTTAGAATCGTCCTCAGTGTAGAGAAGGCATGTGCCTTAAAAAAAACTCATGGCAGTATTGGGACCTACTGTGGGCTGTCCAAACAGGGCCCATGTCTTTTGTCAGCAATGGCCCCATATGTTTGCTAGTTAAGAATAAGCATCAGAGAAATATTTAGTGTTACAATACACAATGCTACCCCCAGATTAGCATTACAGTATGAATTAGAAGTACTGTAAATGCTTACAGCCAGACATGACAGTAATCAATACTAAAACAGTAATAACTACATATCAGTAGTTACATATCAGTAGTCTAATGCTAACTACAACCTAGCATTAGAGTACAAATCCCCCGCTTGCTGTTGGGCCTCTGGACTGAGTCACGCCGTGAGAGACCATGATGAACGTTATTTTCTCAAACATTTCTACTTCACACACATTGAGACTGATGGAATGGAAACTGAGGGACTGGAAGCTTTTATCACACTTCACTTCCCTCAGCTGTGGAGGAAACAGTCCACACTAAAGCTCCAGGAGAAGCAAAACACGGCCATGGGAGCGGTTGTACTATAAATCCACAGAGCGGCCATGTGGAAAAGCAGCAGCCATGGTAATGTGCAGGTTCCTTAGGTGTGACCCTTCCTCTGACTCATTATCAGTGGTAGGAAAATAGGGCCAGACAGCAGGATTCGATCCTAACCCGCACGTTAAGGGTTATAAGCGCTTGTCACAGGGGTGTAAAGTCACAGCCAGGAACAGAGTCAAAAATCCGCAATCGCATTTTATTTTGCAGGTTCTTGAGATGAGTTTAAAGCAGAAAACTGTTGGGTTTTTTTTACATGCAAATTGCCTTGAGGGAAAAAAAACATGCTAACTACCAAATAACATTTTGAAAATAGTTTGTAGACCTCATGCCTAAAATGAACTAAATGAACCAAATGAAATGAATAACATTATAGTATAAATTAGCGTGACTTAACAGTTTGAATTTAAAATACTGTAAACAATACTACCTACAAACTAGCATTATGCTATAAATTAGCAGTACAGTACACAATGTTAAATACTGATTAGCGTTATAGTAACAATGTTACCTACATAACAAGTATTGTTACAGTATTTATTAGCATGACTTCAGACTGGAGTGACAGTAGACAATGTTACAAATGAGAATTGGAGTACTGAGTGTTAACTACAGACTAACAGACTAGCATCACAGGCTAGTGTCGCAGTACACCAGGCTACCTACAGATTAGCATTACAGTATGAATTAGCCTTAATGCTAACTGTAAACAATGTTAGCCACAAACTAGCATTGCTGTAAGAATTAGCTTTAACTTAAAGAACTCTATTAACAGACTAGCGCTGTAATATAAATTACTGGTGCTGATCCGAACGATGATCTTTTGAGTCATTTTGTGATTTGTCTATTTGTAGTGTGTAGAGGGCGCTAGCGAGCACTGCTGAAAAATCAAAACCCAGCAAATCTTCTAAACCGAGTTTGTGTGAAACCCACAGGACACCACAGAGTACAGAACAGGACGTGGACAATCATCTTCTGACCAGATTAAAGTGCAGAGAAAAGCACCGCCCTGTCAAACCTGCATCACCAAATAAAATATGTGTTTAACGATCTTCTTAATCCGCTCGATAAACTAGTTCCAGAGATATGAGAGTGATTAGCATGTCCGTCTTGCACCACATCTGCCTTCAATTTCCCCTTTAACAGCCCACCCTCCGTGTGGAAACATACTCGGGGTGCAGTTTATTTTATCAATTAGCCATTAAGACGCGGAGGAGATCTGTACTGATAGCCACCGCTAACACTCTTCACCATGAACTCAGACGGGATGATCCATCATCTGATGCTTTTGGCCCCGTTTTTGAGATGACGAGACCTGATTATCGATCATTAACCTAATGATTTTTAAAGCTCTCACTAATCAGCAACGTTGGACCTGGTTTAGATTCGGTCCTTCCAGAAGCAGTTATTATCATTATCATGATTATTATTATTATTATTTCGATTAGTCACACAGCTCAAGTCTTCGGAGAAAAAAAACATTTTTGAACGTTTTTGCAGGTTTTCCAGATTCTTTACAATTTCAAGAAATCTTTCTGTAGCTTTGTTTTAAAAAGCGAGTGATTAGATATCATCAGACGCCGCCATCCAAAACGGCTTACATTAATCACATTATTTTATTTATCCAGCTGAGCAGTTAAGAATCTTGTTCAGAGGCCCACCATTGGCACATTGAAGGTGCTAGAAATTGAATCTATAATCTTTTGAGCAGCAGTCCGACACCTTAATCACTCAGCTACCACTTCCCGCAGAAGGGTTAGGCGCCTTACTTAAGAGACCAGCATTGGCATCTTGGTGGTTTTGGAATTGAAATTTATGACCTCCAGATAAGCAGTCCAACACCTTTACCACCCAGCTACCAATTTCCACAGAAGGGTTAGGGGCCTCACTCAAGAGCCCAGCATTTGCATCCTGGTGGTCTTGGGTGGTTAGCAGTCTGATACCTTAACCACTCAGATACCACGTCCCACAAAAGGGTTAGGGGCCTTTCTTAAGGAACCATCATTGGCAGCTTGGTGGTCTTGGGGTTTAAAGTCATGACCTCCAGAGTAGTAGTCTGACACCTTAACCACTGAGCTACCACTTGCCATATAAGTTACCAGGAGCAAACTATTTTTTGTGATGTTAATTGTTGGTGTTATTTCAGTGGGTAGCGTAGTGGTTAAACATCTAAACCCAGTAACTCAAGGGTGTGAGTTTAAGTCCAACACAGCAGACACACAGCTCTGTGCTTGGACTTGACTTGTTTAGTCTCAAGCGATTCGCTTTGGATTAAATGATTCGATCAACTTAAGAGTTGAATCATTTAAACATGTCAAATTAATTGTAGTTTACATTCGAGTCGCTTTGCATTAAACAATTCAGTCAACTCTGATACACACCAGTTGCTTCAGATACACAATTCCGTCGACTCTGAGTCATACACGAGTTGCTTTGTTTTAGATGATGCAATCTTTGATTCACATACAAGTTGCTTTTGATTAGTCGATTAAATCAACATGAATTCACATCAGTGTCGATTTGACTGACTTACACACGATTACGATGAAACAACTCAATTCACTCTGAAGTCATTCCGATTTAACGATTCAGTTAACATGATTCATATACGAGTCGCTTTGAATCTAATGATTTAATAAGCTCTGATTCATATACACAACAGGCCTCGGATTAAATATTTAATCGAATCAATCTTATATTAGAAGTAATTCTTATGTAAATCAATCAACTTGAATTCATAAATGAGTCACTTTGGATTAAACGACTCAATCAATTTCGATTCACATACGAGTTTTTATATACTGAACGATTCATTAAAAGAATTAAGGTAAATTATTGGCACCGCTTACACCGAACGCGGTTAATTAACATGCACATCATTTTTACCTCACATTTGAAACACTATTATTATAAACAAAAACGCTGGATAAATGCTGTAATTGTGTTGATCCAGGCTCAGGAGTAAAGTCTCAGGAAAAAGAGAAACATATTTTCAACATCTGCTTCAAATCTGCTTCAGATCTGCTGGCCGGTGTATTGGATACTATTGCAGTGACTCACTCTCTCTCTCTCACTCACTCTCTCTCTCTCTTTTTATTCAATCTGGTTTTGATTAGGCCTGATTAAAGGAGCTGCCAGCTCACTTCTCAAACACACCGCCAAGTCATCCGACTGGATTCCACCGTCCATGTGTGCTTTATTTATGAGCTCGCTTTACAAGATTCCTTAATTCGTGCTGCAGTCGACCCTAATTAGGGCTGAACCTTTACGCTTTCAGAGCACCAGGAAATCACGGGGTACTCGGACTTTCTGAAAGGGCTCAGGACAAACATTCTTAGTGACATACGGTATTTCTATTGGGGGGGGGGGAGTACACACACACACACACACACACACACACACCTTTAGTATTAAGCTTCAAACCTTTTTTAAAAATTATGATGGAGTTCCTCTGTATTGCACACAGACCAAAATCTGAGGCAGATTATGGGATGTTGCTGTATTTTGTTGCTGAACCAAATTATGCTTAAATGTACAACAGTGTCAATAAACGCAAACGCTGAAATTTTAGCTTAGAGGTCAATAAATTAGTCTCACTATGTTAGGATCATTTATCTACAAATTTACCGTGACGTCCTCCATCATGGTATTTTTAATAAATAAAGAACAACATGGAAAATGATATGTCTATTTATAGTTATATTTAATTTTATAGAACAATGACAACAAAGAGTTACTATAGAAACAAGCAACATCCTGGTATCAGTTCTTATTTTGGCTTAAGGTTAATTAAGAAAAACATTAAAAAAATGCTTATGAGGCTGTATTATGAACTTTTATTATAGCTACATTTCTAAATCTAACTAATTTTATAATAAAATGATTAGCATGTTGTGAATTAGCAAGTGGGACAAACTTTTAGATAGATTTTGTTACTTAAAAAACATTAAAGTTTTAGATTTTTACAGTCCATCTTTGCATACAAAATAAATATAATAAATAATGAAATAGTAAATGATTTAATCAACTCTGGTTCACGAGTCGCTTCAAATTCAGTCCACATCAATTCATACATGAGTTTGTTTTGGTAAAAATCATTTAATTAACTTTAATACACATGCACTTTGGATTAAAAGATTCAGTCATTCGAGCCACATGCGAGTCACTTTGAATTAAAGGATTCACTCAAGTATGACTCAATTATGAGTCACTTTGAATTAAAGGATTCACTCAAGTCTGATTCACATGCTTCAGATTAAACAATTTGGTCAACTTCAATTCATACATGAATCATTTTGGAGTAAACAGTATGAATTAATCAACTCTGATACACATGATTCACTTTGGATCAACTGATTTAATGAACTTTGACTTCACTTCTGCCAGTCGAGAATGAAAAGCGTTCAATCAACTCTAATTTACACTTCAAATTATAAAAATTCACTCAAGTCTAATAAATGTGAGTCTCTTCAGATTAAACAAGTCAATCAAATCCAGTTCATACTTGAGTCATGTTGGATTAAATGAATCAGTCAACTCTGACCCACATGCGAGTCACTTAAAATAAAAAGATTCATTTAACACCGATTCACTTGCGAGTTACTTAGTCGAATTCACGTGTAAGTGACCTTAAATAAAAATATTTGAGTTGCTTTTGATGAAACAGTTGAATGAATTAGATTCACATGACAAATAGTAGCTTCTAAACTCCCAAATCGTCTTTTTAACGTGTTTGCTAACCAGCAAAAAGAAAGTCTCTGATTTTTCCTTGTATTTTCTTGTTCGAGCTGTGCGTCACGCTTAGACGAAGAGTAAATAGCTTTATTGTGTATGCAAATCACAGAAAATTAGCAGATTAGCAAACAATCACGCGAATCGATTTTCAGTATAATTAAAACTAGCTTAAATTTAATTAATAACTATAACGAGCGTCACATTCTCTCGGTTTTTCTGCCTCTTTCTTAAAGTAAGTCCTCAGTTAGAAACCCAGATGAAGTTGAGCAGACTCGCCTCACCGTGGAAAGAATTTCCCTGCTTCGATTTGGAAACTCTGACGACCACGTCAGGCCAAAATAGCTGAAAGACCACTTCTAGGGTGGGGAGCTGGGATCTGTGTTGGGGTTTTTTTCTTCTTCTTTCAGCTTTTCATTAAATTGCGCATTCACAGCATGAGTAAAGAAAAGTCCCAGCTCGGAGTCTTTACCGCAGAACAGCAGGAAACATAAGGGGAAAGGGGGTTTCTTCCCACGCTGGAAAAACTTCACATGAATACACGCCGTCCATTCGTTAGATCGGCTTCGAAAACATAGAACTGGATTGTACTGTAATTATATACATAATTTTTAGTTTGTAGAAAAGTATTTCTATTCAACAAGTTATAGTCATTAAAAAGAAAATCTAATCTGCAAAAACGCGCAATCCTAAATGTTAGTATGTAGCTTGCATGCATAACAAGGAAATAAATGTTAGCGATAACATTACATAACTAACGTACGCTAAAAAAAACAACGCTCAAACATTGGCTGGGTCTCAGTCGGCTCTCCAGCTTCTAAGGTGAGGTCACTGATGAAATGCATTAGCTTAATCACATGTTTCTGTCACAGTGCTTCAAATCAGGATCCTAGGCTAGCTAGAAGAATTTATTTAATATCTACTATTATTTAAACTACTTTGAAGCTAATGTAAGTAAACATTCGAGAGCCAAAACAACTATAACTGCTTACATTTATAAATGAGGTCGACTGGCTTCTCCGCCATTTTGTGAATTCGGAAATTAATGACTTCCAAATTTCCAGTAAGGAAACAGTGAGTGAGTGTTGAACATGCATAGCTTTGTAAATGCATCGGACTGCATTGTGGAATTCTTAGGGAGAAAATGCTCCACTAAACTAGTTGGGTTCTGTGATTAAGAGAGAAAAAGAGAGAGAGAGAGAGAGAGAGAGAGAAAGAAAGAAAGAAAGAAAGAAAGACTGCATCCGCAATCGCATACTACTAAGTAAGTACTACATTTGAGTTACTACACTAGTTTTTCAAGATGCAAGTCGTCTCTCTGAGTTGCTAAAATTCGGGTTACGAGTCGGCTTCAGACAAACAACCGCTAGTTAGCGTAGCGAACCACACAGTAAACGCCGTAACATCCGGTCAGCATCCCATGTCTCATTCGATAGCTAGTCAGACATGCGTATTAGCAAGTGGAGTCGTCTGATCTCCAAGGTAAACGCTGTACATTCTACTTAATAAGACCAGTTTATTGTCTTTTATACAATAGTCATTATTTATAAGTTCATTTTTCTTATTTAAAAACATATAACAAAAAAACATTCTTGGGACCCGGAACGGATTAATTTTAATGAGAAAAATTGATTGGACATACGAGTAATTTGAGTTACGAGCTCATCACAGAATCAGTTATGTTTATGGTATGTGTACTTCAGAATTCGGGTGGAGAAGAAAATCATACAAGAACTTCTGTTTTTGTACATACTAATGATTTCGGACATACTACACACTTCAGATACTGTTTTTCACACACACTATATACTATAGAAATATACGAATTCAGTAACAAACAGAAAAAGAGAGAGAGAGAGGAAAAAAACAACTTGAAATAGCTGACTTCATAGTCAGTCATATGTTCCTGACAGTCAAGATTTCCTACAATTTCGTAATTGAGTAGTTTTTCCCGGTAGGAATGAAGGGCATTATGTCACCTCACACCACCCAGGGATTGATTACTCTTCTATAAAAACCTTCCTCGTTGTACATCACACACTACCTCATCATAAGGAAACTTCTGTGTATCTTGGGAATACCAACATTTTTCTTCAACCGATCTCTGAACTTTAAACCTCATTCCCCTCTGACCCTGTCGTGCCACCACACATCAAATATCCTGGAGGAAACATTGCTCATAGCTTCAATGCAAAATTCAAGGTTGACCAATGCTATAAATCATTCAAGATGTTTGGTTGCTCAAGGTGGAAACGTGTTGTTTAGAAAATGGCGGCTCTGTGGTATGAATTTCAGTGCCTTTGAGGTTTCTCGCTCACTTGGGACACGTCTTTTGGTTTCTAGTCTGCTCTCTGGAAGTAACCCTTCTGTACTTTATTTTATAAAAGCTCAGAGCAGAGGTACTTCATTTTCTCTGGGACACCACCAGACAGGAGATGTTTTAGCACTCTTTTGAGCGCTGGTGTTTGTGTTCGGCGCCTGCTGTCATGCTGTGCTGAGGAGATCAGCACTATCACCTTTCACACCAGCCTCAGGAGGGACCCGGGAGGAATTTGACGCATTTCCCCTTTGGTTCGGACCCAAACTATAGCCTTCTGCCAGATGATTAGAGCTGAGTAGAGCAACGCTCATGAGCTGAAAAAGTTCCAGAAGATTTTTTTTTTTATAGTAGTGGTCTAAAATACAAAAACCCTCTGAAAAATGGGCATGTTGGAGGAAAAGTCAAATCCTCCAAGCAGAAACTAATCAAGCAAAGTCCACCCAGCTAATTATTTAAGGTTTAGCAGAACATTTTTTTTGCAAATGCTCCAAATGCCGATGACTCACTTCTCTGGACTTTCTTCTCAGATGCATGATCTCGGCTGAGAAATCTAATTTGACAAAATGATGGAGACTTTTATTCACTATATTTAGAAAGCTCTGGAAAAAATTTCCCCCTTCACATACATGCCTCTGGATTTACGAAGCCCTGGCTCATCCCCGTTCTGCTGTTTTACAGATGTTTCGAGTTGTTTGAACTGAGCTAAACCTTTAAGCCTTGCAATATATCAGAGATTTATGTCTTCATACATCAGTGACTTTAATGTAACACTGAAATTAAAGATGGCATCACAAAGGCTTTCTTCTTACTTCCTGTTGTCTTGTTATAAAAGAAAAATACCCGTTTCGTGGTCCTGTGATTTATTTTTATTAACACTGACTCATTAGAAAGATCCAACTTAAAGACCTGGTAATTCTTCACGACAGCAAACTGCTTACAGATGATTTTAACTCTGCTTTTATTTATTTAACAATCTACAAGTCCGATTCTTAAAAAAGAAAAACAAAACAGCAAAGAGAACCGAGGTGTTTGTTTTATCATTTGTAGCTAGTTAACAAATGGATGGATGGATGGATGGATAGGAAGATTATGTAGATAGATAGATAGATAGATAGATAGATAGATAGATAGATAGATAGATAGATAGATAGATAGATAGATAGATAGATAGATAGATAGATAGATAGATAGAATGTTGAATGGATACTGAGTAGATTGATGGAGAAACAGGATTAAGAGACAGACAGATACAGGACAACTAAATGAATAGAATGTTGAATGGATACTGAGTAGATAGACGGATTGATATCTGAATAGACAAACAGGTTAACAGACAGACAGACAGACAGACAGATGATCTAAAACTATATAAATAGAATATTGGATGGATATTAAGTAGATAGATGGATTTATACCTGGATGGACAAACGGGTCAAATAGAGAGATAGACAGATAGACAAACAGGACCAATGGAAATCTGGGCAGTTTGAAGGAGATTTAAAAAAAAAAAAAACTACTAGAGGAAAGAGCTGGATGGCAGGATGAATGGATGAGTAAATAGATGGTTAAGTAGATAAATGGATTTAAAAGATAAACACAATTACAGATGACCTTCGTGCCTGTTTTTGAGAGGTGGAAGAAAACCATAGAACCTGAAGGAAACCAACTGCTACACAAGAGAAAGTGAAACTTTGCATACACAGTAACCCGACATCAACGTTGGAGATTTCTCAATGTTCCTGGTTCATTTGTGTTGTTTGAACTATATTCTGTTTTCTGGTTTGGTTAGAAAAAATAAAAGTTCAAGCTACCGACAATCCAAGCTACGTTCCAATCTTTAGTGAAATATTATTTAATCTAGTCCTTTATAAATGTGATAAAATAGTAATAAAAACGACTTTTTCAGGATGAAAATCATTTATATCACACAGATGATCTTCAATTCGAAATAAACCTTTTAGAATGACTTTTATTGTGTTACTTTTGCTATAAAACTCTTCAGCAGTTAACAGGATAACTGCTGAGCAGCCGCCTAAAATAAATACAGACCAGGTTTCGTGTTAATCTTGGTCACACAATGCTAAATATTTTAAAAAGACAGTTCTGCTTAAGCCCTTTGCAGACACGTTTATGAGAACGTCTTCATACAAAGTGATTTAAGGCTGAGTGGAGTCGGAGGTTTAGTGTGTGTAAGCCGGTGATTTGAGAAGCAGCTGTCTAAACACAGCAGACGGCGAGATTGACTTTTTACATCACAGTCTTATTTCCTACTGCGTTCCGTCGACAGGTGCAGCTGATCCGCTCTCATGCCTGATCTGAACACGGTGTACTGGGACTCTGGGCTTTAATAAAAAAAAAAGATATATGAAAAAAAAATAAAGACAGAAAGAAAAAAAAGCTATTAAATCAGTAAGAGCTGAGTGGAGAGACAGGTGAATAAATGAATAAATGGATGGATGGATGGATGGATGGATGGATGGATGGATGTCCAAGTGGGTAAAAATTGCAGGTGGTTGACAGATGTGGATTGGGATGGCAGGGATAGTGGTTAAAAGTGAAGAAGTATGGATGGATGGCTAGAGTGATGAATAGAAAAAAAACAGAAAAAGAAATAATAAAAAGAGAGAGAAGGATTAATTTGGCCACAGCATACAGATGACAGACAAAATAATAAAACTATAAAAACTATAAATGGATGGAAGAAAGAAATGAAGGAAGAGGTGTAAACAATGGAGAATAAAAAAATATAATCAGATATATTTGGATGAATGGATGGATGGATAGAAGGAAGAAAGGAAATGAAGGAAGGAAGAGGAAGGTGATAAACAGAAAATAAGAAAAATATAAGGATATGGTATGGATATGGATGATGGATGGATGGATGGATGGATGGATGGATGGATATGCAATATCAATGAAGAATATGTTAAAAATATAAGGAAAGATAGATGGAGAGATGAAATAGTGGTAAGGAAATGAAGGTTATGTAAAGGTGTAACTAAAGATGGAAGGATGTGTATAGGATGAATAGAAAACAATAATAAAGAAACAGAGGGATAAAACAATGTATAGATGATTTTATAAATGCAGGTGGAGAATAGGATAACAAGGCTACAAGGGTGGATGGATGGTTGGCTGGATAGACAGATAGATAGAAAGATGGATATATAGATGGACGGGTGAGTGGAAGGATTGATAATTAAATGGATAGGAAGGATAGCTGGCTGAAAAAATAGATGGGGTTGGGGTAAAAAGGTGTAGCAGGACAGTAAAGTGGGGGGGGGGGTATATCTTTATTGTAGTGAAGATTTATTATCAAAGGGTAACCAATAGCTTCTCATTATATATTTTAAGTACCTTCCCTGACACTGTGGAGGGCCTTTCTTAGGGGCCCACCAGCTGCAGCTTGGTGGTGCTGGGAATTGAACCCACAGTCGCCTGCTTTGCATGCTAAAACTTTAGCCACTAAGCTAACGCTAGACAGTCAGTTGACTGGTAATTAAACAAAAGATTCCTTCAATATGACACTTAAGGACACTAGAAAAGATAAACAGGAAGTGAAAATAAATGTGGCTAAATAGGATTCATAAACACTTTTTCTACTGCTTCCCCATCTGTCCTCCATGCACGAGGTGGAGTCAATGCCCTTGCCATCAAAGCCTCATCACAGCGCCTCTCTCAAATTCCAGATTCGTTCCAAACGGCGGCTTTGAAGACCGCTCAAGCAGTGACCGAAGAGCTCTTCCTCTCCTGCCATATGGCACCAACATGCGCTCAACATAGGTTTCTTAGAGATCCATGTTGGAAATATAACCAGTGATGATCCAGGCCTCCATCCTGAAGCCGGCTACAGCTACAGCATGTCCCAGTGAGGTTAACACGCCAATGTTAATGGGTTTCTTCTGAGTATCGGTGCTCAGAAGTTCTGCATGCTGAGTTTTCTGATAGTGGAAGCTGCCACTTCTCATCATGGCACGTCCAGCAGGGAAAATGTGCATACAGCATTTCGGCAGATGTTCTTATCCAGAGCGACTTACGTTTATCTCTTTTATACAATTGAGGGTTAAGGGCCTTGCTCAGGGGCACAGGGGCCCAACAGTGGTGGCTTGGTGGTGCTGGGAATCAAACCCTGGTCTTTCAGGTGTCAGTCCAACACCTTAACCACATTAAGAGGAATGCAGGAACCTTCAGAGGAACCAAGACTTACTTAAGTTCGAGGTATAGTTACATTGCATATTACGTTAAACTAAATATCCCAAAAGTTCCTGTTTCAACGTTGTAGCAAAATAAAAGCAATCGTTTCGTCACCAAAATCTTGAAAGACATAAAGAAACATAACAAAAGCTTCCAAAACGCTGACAATGGAGACTTTCTCCACAAACGTTAAACCAAAGTCTCCTTAAAGAAAACTCAATCAAACAGATACACATTAATCCTATCCTGTCAATAAGACGTCTTAGAGCAGATTAAGTCTCATTTAGTGTTTGTCCTTTATATAAATATATATATATGTATATGTATATATATATGGATATTGTATAATTATATTTCTGTATATATTTCTAAAGTCTTTCCACAGTCATGTGACTGCGTGGATTTGATCAGTCACACACAAGCCCTTGGCGCAGTGGTTAAAGTGTTGGACTGCTAATTGGAAGATTGGGTTTGATTTCCAGTTCTACCAAGTTTCCACTGCTGGGCCCCAGTGGCAACCCTGATCTTTCAATTAGCAGTCCAACAACTTTCTCACCAGAGACACTAATGTTGAGGTGAGAAAATCAAAATCAGGACATGAGAGTTCTTCTACTCCAAAACATCCAGAACACAGCGTGTCTTCATGAAGATCAGGAAATTTATGCACAGGGACATTGTCCTTGCAGGACAGGTAAAGCTACAACATCCAAATCAAATGCTATTTTGCGTAAATGTGTGACGCAGCGTTTGTGAAGAAGACACACTCATGTAAGTGTGCTGGCGGGGGTGTAGACTTTTGGCCATATAGTGTAACCGAGCACTGCAGCTATCTACCAAACTTTACAACGTACCTTCTGTCTGCTGGGTACATCAAAAAAAGCCTCACTAAAGTTCAGTAACATTTCAGTAATGATATATTTTCCTAATTTATTAGCCGGATATTCTATATTCTCCAGAGAGCAGGAAATCTTCAGATATAACACACACACACACACACACACACACACACACACACTCCCCATCCACTTCCAGCATGTGTGTCACTGTGAAACAGGCTTGGAGATGAGCTTGCAGACCTGTGCTGACGTCTTCTCCTCCTGTTTGTAATCATGTGTAATGAGTTTCTGCTGGGGACTTTTAAAAGCTGCGAGATGTTCGGCCGCTGCCAGTGTGGCTCCGATTCCTCCCTCGGGATCGTCGCATGGAAACCACAGCATCATTATCATCTCACGGAGCTTTCGCCCACCTCCTCCCCGAGGATTTCTCCTCTTCCCCTCTCCCACTCGAGCTCTGCAACCCGATCTCACACAGGATCCATGAGAATTTGTAAAGCTGTCATAGGAACACTATTCTGATTAAAGGCACGGTTTGGTTACCAAAAAAAATGTTCCTTTCACCCCAACTGTAAACCATCACAAGATCTTCAAGCCTTCAGTACTAATATTAAGATTCAGGCTCTGTTTGAAAGCACAGACTTTCTTACTAAAGAGTACGAGAGAACGAGTATGCAGGACAGACCTTACAGATAAATAAGGAATAAAATATGGAGCTCCACCAATATGGAGCTGACGAGACTCAGAGCACTTTCGTATATCGCTCTGGAGATCAGCGCATGCTTAAATGATGTAAATGTGTTATACTATCCTTCCTTCCTTCCATCCATCCATCTATCCATCCATCAAGTCATCAAATCTCTTTAGACAATTCTTTTCCACATGCACCATCCATCTACTCCATTATCCCTCTGTACTTCTCCACCCATTCTTATAGCATCTTCACTGTTATTTTTACACATTTACATCATCTTTGTTTCTTCTCTCACTTTTTTTATTCTTTTATTTATAAATCACATGAAAAAGAGCGACACTAATAAGCGACTGTTATAATAATAATATTAACACTGAATTTTGAATATGTTATTGTGACATACAATTAAATTATTAATTGGCCAAACGAATGATTTAATTGACGATGTTTAAATAAAATATTATAAAAATAGTGGAAAAATATTTTTTTAAATATAAACAAAGAAGCGCAAGTATAACATTACATCTGATTGTTTGTTTTATTTTGTTTGTATTGTTTGTACACAAATATGTGTAAAGTTTTAAATAAAAACTCGATTTTTTTACAGTTATTGTAACTTTACTTGCGGAACTTTTACACACACACACACACACGTCTGTGGGGACTCTTCATAGGTGTAATGGTTTTTATACTGTACAAACTGTGTTTTCTATCCTCTACCCCCTAACCCTATACCCTAACCCCTAACCCTAACCCCTATCCCTATGCCCTATCCCCTATCCAGAAACTTTCTGCATTTTCACTTTCTCATCCTGTGTAATTTTGTACCCATGGGGACCTCAATTTTGATCGCCACCAGGATGTATAAACCCGTACACACACACACACACACACACACACACACGGAGTGATGGTTATAACGATGATGAGAATAAGATGTGCTGCTGCCTCCTTCTGGCCTATTAGAGAATAACCAGAAACCTGGCAGATGATTTTTATGCAAGTGAATTAATATTTGTAGATTTATTTAAAATTATTAATGATTATTTTCCTTACATGATGATTCTTTTTAGAGTTATTTTATCAACCGTTATCGCAGCTACTACAAGTCTAATCTATTCTAAAAATATTTAAATAGAATTAAAAATTAATTCTAGAAAAATGATTATGATAAAAAGTTTATTATGGCAATTTATCTTAAGTCAATTAAATTTCATTAACACAATCGTCATATCTGAAGGTGTTTGTTAACATTTGATGCTAGCTGATATTCTCCTGTCACACATCACTTCTGACACGTTTCTCCACCCATTCCAACCTGCCTGTACTCACTTCTTTACCCTTTTTTTACACACTCTCCATCGCTCTGGACTGTCGACCCCAAGAACCTAAACTCCTGTACCTTCTTCACCTCTTCACCCTGTAATCTCACTGTTCCACTTCCCTCTCTTTCATTCACTTTTCTTTCACTTCCCTCTCTTTCTTTCTATTCAGATAGATAGATAGATAGATAGATAGATAGATAGATAGATAGATAGATAGATAGATAGATAGAGCATTAAGGCTTATTAAGTGTAAGACAGCAAGCAAAAAGTTCCCGGATGATCTACTACTTGCGTCTGGTTTCTGAGATACGTATACGATGCACCCTTTACTATCCCATGAGGCAGCGGGAGAGACGATGTCATATATAGAAGTGGTGGATGGAGCAGACATGGACATTTAAGTGTTTTAATGAGCTTTAAATACTTTTTTTTTAATTTTGTAGTTAAATTGCACTCGTTAAACATCATACAACTTTAAATTCATGCTGCTGTGATGTTGTAACGTTTGCATGTTGTCCCTGTGTGTGTGTGTGTGTGTTTACTCCGGGTTCTCCGGTTTCCTCCCACAGTCCAAAAACATGTATGTTAGATTGATTGGTGATTCTAAATTGTCCATAGGAGTGTGTGTGTGTGTGTGTGTGTGTGGCCCTGTGATGGACTGGCGACCTGTCCAGGGTGTCGGCTGGGATAGACTCCAGCAGATCCCCGTGACCCCGAGTTAGGGATTAAGCGGGTATAAAAGAAGAATCGTACGATGAAGTACGTACTTGTTTAAATGTAGTACATACTACGCAATTTCAGGCGGGGAACATTGTTTCTTGTACTTAAATTGCACTCGTTTATCATCATTATCCAAATAAAAATTCACGCTGCCGTGACGTCGTAGGTCACGTGATTGTGGATGTGGAGAATGTACAAATATTATTTTTACTACTGATAATCAATCACACTATATACGACTGTAGTCAGGAAGTGCCTTAAGAGTTAAGAGAATTAGGGAGTATGTGAATTCAGTTGAGCTGCTGGTGTCTTCAGAAGTCCTAAACACAGTTTCCTTCTCAAATGTTCATGATGAATAAACGAGTTCCATCGGAAAACTAGATACTGTTAAACACCAGACTAACAGAAGCGGCTGGAAAACAGCTTCATCAGAGGTTTACTGCTTAAACCCGAGTCTGTAGTATTAACACCAAGCAGGTATTAAACCCGTCAGCTGACCTCCAGCGCCGTACACTAATCAAGGCGAGCGGAATATCTGTGCTCGCTCTCCACACGCCGTCTTCATTAGGAACAGACCGGCTGTAACGAGGAGCAGATCTGCGTCCAATCTGCTGCCAATTAAAGCGCACTTCTGGTACTGGACCTCCAGAGGGACTTAAAGTGAGACAGGTTTTCACATTTTTACAGGGTTTTTTTTTTTTACCATGTTTGGTTTTCCATCCATCTATTCATCCCGCCATTCATACAGCTACATTGCCATCCATCTTTTCATCCACCCTGTCATCCATCTATCCATTCATATCATATGGTCACTAAAAATCTATCCATCCCAGTTAACATCCATTTTTTCCCATCCACCCATTTTGCCATTCTTTCATTTTGTCTCCCTCCTTATACCTATTTGTCCATCCATCTATCTCTCCCAACTGTTATGTTATCCTTCCACCCAGTCAGTCATTCATTCAACTCTTTTGCTATCTATTCATCCACTCACTTACCCATTTATCTATAAATCCATCCATCCTTCTGTCCAATTATCTCTGTTCTCCCATTCTTTTATTCATCCTTCATCCATTAGTTAACCAGTGTATCCAGTTAGCTTCCTTAGGGTCCATACCTCTATACAGTGTATCCACCATTCATCCGTTCTTCCATCTGTCTGTCCATTATTCCCGTCTGTTCAGTCATCCAGCCACCCATTTAATAATTTATGTATACATCCCATCTATCCGTTAATCATTTAAAGAAGAGAGAGAGCACGAGAGCGAGAGAGACACACACACACACACAGAATGAAACAGAGAGAGAGAGCGCGAGAGAGACAGGTTGTCTGAGAGAAAGATTTTTGACTTTTTACGCAAGTTACATATCATAAAAAGTAGTGACTAGCTAGAGAAAGAGAGAGAGAGAGAGAGAGAGAGTGAGAACCAGAAAGTGTCAAAGAGAAAGAGAGAGAGATGGAGAGTGATAGCAGGTAAGACACAGAAAGACAGTGTCGGAGAGAAAAAGAAACAGATGTGCTGTGCGGAATCGACTCCGTTAGGTTTGTCCCTCAGAAATGCTGTTCTAATTAGCTGTAATTTCTCTGTAATTTGCTGCAGACCGTCGCATGTTTTTCCGTTTTTAAATAAAGGTGTTATTAATAACGTGTTTATGGTTCCGGAAGTTTTCGCCCTGCTGCTGGTGACGTTCTACACGACCTACAGACACAAGAGAGAGACAAAAGTGTTTCAGATAAACTCCTGACTCTGTTTCAGCTCACATCCATATATATATTTTAAAGATTATTTTCCAGATGTTAGTTTCACCCTTCTTTCTATAATCACCTGTGCTGGTTTTCATGTCGGTCATGTGACTGAGTGGATTTAATCATTCAGTTCCAATAGTATTAATGAGATCAGACACTAATGTTGAGGTTCCAGTTCATCCCAAAGGTCTTCAGTTTAAAGGGGTGGAGTCAGAATCAGGACTCTGTACAGGACATGAGAGGACATCTTCTTCAATCAGAACACAGCATGTCCTAATGGAGATTCTGTGCCATCTGTGCCACACTGGAGGGAAAAAAAAAGAACAACTTGGCTTTGAACACTACACAGTGAACAACCTACCACACTGAAACAACTACACTGAGAACCAACTTACAACATACTACTGAACAACTACAGTGAACAAACACAACAACTACACAGTGTAAACAACTACACACTAAACAACTACACACTGAACAACTACACACTAAACAACGACACACTGAACAAACAACTACACACTAAACAACTACACACTGAACACACTGAACACACAGTAAACACTAAACACACAGTAAACACACACTACACAACTAACACTGAACAACTACACACTGAACACTAGTGAACAACTACACACTAAACAACTACACAGCAACTACACACTAAACAACACACTGAACAACTACACAGTGAACAACTACACAGTGAACAACTACACAGTGAACAACTACACACTGAACAACTACACAGTGAACAACTACACACTGAACAACTACACAGTAAACAACTACACACTAAACAACTACACACAACACACACAACACAACTACACACTGAACAACTACACAGTGAACAACTAACAACTGAACAACACACTAACACTACACACTGAAACACTACACACTGACTAACAACTACACACTAAACAACTACACAGTGAACAACTACACACTAACAAAAACCAAACTACACAATGAACAACTACACAACTACAACAAACTACACAGTACAAAAAAACTACACAGCTGAAAACACTACACAGTGAACACTACACATGAACAACTAACACAAACAACTACACAGTAAACAACTACACAGTGAAACAACTACACAGTGAACAACACACGTGAACAACTACAACACTGAAAACAAACTACACACTAACAACTACACAGTGAACAACTACACACTGAACAACTACACACTGAACAACTACACTGAACACTACACACTGAACAACTACACAACAAAACAACTACACACTAAACAACTACACACTGAACAACTACACACTGAAACAACTACACACTGAAACTACACACTAAACAACTACACAGTGAACAAATACACACTGAACAACTACACACTAAACAACTACACACTAAAAAACTACACACTAAACAACTACCACAGTGAACAAACTACACACTAAAAAACTACACACTGAACACTACACTACAACACACTAAACTAACTGACCTACACACTGGGAACAAACTACACACTGAACAACTACACACACTAAACAACTACACAGTGAACAACTGAACACTAAACACACTTACACCTAAACAACTACAACACACCACTACAACAAACTACACTGACACACTGACAACTACACACTAAACAACTACACACGTGTGAACAACTACACAACTACACGTGAACAACTACACATGAAACAACTACACACTGAACAACTACACACTAAAAAACACTACACAGTGAACAACTACACCACTGAACAACTACACACAACTACACAGTGAACAACTACACACTAAACAACTAACACTGAACAACTACACACTAACCTGACAACAATGAACAAAGACACACTGAAAAACTACACACTGAACAACTACACACTGAAAACTAAACACTAAAACAACTACACAGTGAACAACTACACACTGAACAACAACTGAAACACACTAAACAACTACACATGCACAACTACCACACTGAACAACTACACACTGAAACAAACTACACACTAAACACACCTACCACACTACACACGAACACAACACAACTACACACTAAACAACTACACAACTAAACAACTAAACACTAAACAACTACACAGTGCACAACTACACACAATGAACAACTACACACTAAACAAACTACACAGTGACAGTACACAAACTACACACACTACACATAACAACTACCACACAACTACAACACAAAACAACTACACACTACAACTACAACTACACAGTGAACAACTACACAACTAACAGTGAAACTACACAACCCACTGACTACAACCTACACACTGAACAACTACAACTACACACTAACAACTACACAGTGACACACTACACAGTGACAACAACTAACACTACACTAAACAACTACACAGTGAACAAACTACAACTACACACTAAACAACTACACACTAAACAACTACACACTGAACAACTACACAGTGAACACTACCACACTGAAAAACTACACAGTGAACTACACACTAACACAACTAGGACACAACTACACACACACTAAAACAAACAGTGAAACACACAGAACAACTACACACAAAACACACTGAAAACAACACACTGACAACACACTACAACACACTGAACAACAACAACACACACTGAACACTACACAGTGAACAAGCTACACACGATACACACTGAACAGACAACTGAGCAACTACACAGTGAAGCAACAACACTAACACAAGTGAACACAAACTGAACAAACTACAGTGAACAAACAACCACCACTAAACAATCGTACACACAACACTACAACTAAACTACACACTGAACTACACACTGACACACTACAACACACAACTACACTAAACACAACTACACACTGAACAACTACACAGTGAACAACTACACACACTAACAACTACACGGAACAACACCACTAAAAACAACTACACACCAGCTACACACTGAACAACTGAACACAACTAACACTACACAACAACTACACAGTGAACAACTTACCACACTGAAAACTACACACTGAACAAACCTACCACTGAACAACCACTGAACAACTACACACTAAATAACACACACTACAACTACACAGTGAACAACTACACACTAAACAAACTACACAGTGAACACTACACACAAACAACTCACACCACCTACACTACCAGTGAACACTAAACAAACTACACAGTGAACAACTACACACTAAACATACTACACATGGGAACACACACTAACACAGTGAACAACACTAACACTACACACTAAACAACACTACACACTAAAAAACAACCTACACACTAAAACAACTACACACCTAACAAACTACACCACACACTAAACAACTACACAACGAAACAACTACCACACTAACACTGAACACTACCACTGAAAAACTACACACTAAACAACTACACACTGCACCTAAACAACTACACAGTGAACAACACCTACACTGACTACACACTAAACAACTACACAGTGAACAACTACACACTAAAAAAAACTACACAGTGAACAGCTACACAGTGAACAGCTACACACTGAACAACTACACAGTGAAACAACTACACAGTGAACAACTACACACACTACACTAAACAACAACAACTAACAGAACAACTACACAGTGAGCAAACTGTACACACATGAACAAACTACACACTGACAAAACAGACACAAACAACACTAACAACTACACACAAACAACTACACACTGAAACAAAACTACACAACTGACAAACTACACACTAACAAAACACTCCACACTGAAAAACTACACACTGAAACAACTACCACCCATGAACGACTACCACAACTAAACAAACACGAACAACTACAACAACTACACACAAAACACACTGCACAACTACACACTAACAACTACAACACTAACACTGAACTAACAGTAACACAGTGAAACAACTAACACTGAACAACTACAAATGAACAACTACACAGTGAAAACACACACTACACAGTGAAACAACTACACACTAAAACAACTACACACTCTAACAACAACTACACACTGAAAACTACACACTAAACAACTACAACAGTGAAACAAATACACAGGAACAACTACACAGTGAACAACTACACACTGAACAACTAACACACCTACACACTGAAACAACTACACAGAAACAATACACACTGAAACAACTACACACTGAACAAAACTGACACACACTAAACAACTGCACACTAAACAACTAACCACAGTGAACCAAATACACAGTGAACAACTACACACTGAACAAACACTAAAAAACTACACAGGAACAACTACACAGTGAAACAACTACACAGTGAACAACTACACAGTGAAAAAAACTCTACACACTAACAACTAAATGTCACACTTCAAAAAAATTCTATTTCAGGATTCGATTTATTTGCCAAGTATGTGGTGGACACACAAGGAAAATGTTGTGATTTTTGGAGTACATACATACACACATACACACACCACACATACATACACACATACACACACACACACGTACACCACACACACATACATACATACATACATACACACATACACACACACAACACATACATACAGACATACATACATACATAACATACATACATACATACATTTAAGACATAAAATTGTGATTAGGAGCAGAATTATGTACAGGTTGTGCCTTGTTCAGCATACAGTTGTATAAATAAAAGAATTAATAAATTGTATAAACAGAAGACTAACTTTTTTATTCGGGCAAAACGAAGCCATGAATGTTGTGTGTATTTGTATTAAGCTGCTGAATGGAAAGAGAGAGAGAGAGAGAGAGAGAGAGAGAGAGAGAGAGAGAGAGAGAGAGAGAGAGAGAGAGAGAGAGAGCGAGAGAGAGAGAGAGAGGAGAGGAGAGAGAGGAGGAGAGAGAGAGAGAGAGAGCTGAGAATGAGTGGGATGTTTGAGTCCACTAGAATGGCAGTAATGGGTGGTGGGGTGGGAGGGGGGGGTACTGCTTGGGATCGCTTTAAAAGTCCAATGCATTCGGAGTGATGAGGTCATTTATAGACGCTGTTATGTTTCCACTCTGAATAAAGAGACCGGCACGAACCATTTCTCAGTAAATTCAGGGGTTTTTTATTTCTGCATTAAAAAAAATCATTCCTGGTAGCCGGACTGGGACTGAGGAACTCTTTGAAGTTATGCGGAAATGTTGACCCAAATTAGCGGACTTTGAATCAACAGCTATGAAAACTGGCGATGAAGACAGATGAGGCAGAAAAGAAAACTGGATGATGAATAGAATAAATTTGATGCTTATTGTTTGTCAAAAGAGACAGAGATGAGACATACGAGTGAAGAATGAGACATACGAGAAATAAAACTGA
>VCAZ01000014.1:139747-334747 GCA_005784505.1 Bagarius yarrelli | reverse complement strand
CACATGCTGTGGAACCTGCAACACTTCCTAAGACTCATCCGAATGCCACCAAACTGAAAGACAAGACATCGCAAGACATCCGGGACGCAAAACTGTCAGAAGATTTTTCACAAATGGTTTGGTTCTGGCGAGAAATGAGAAACAGGAAATGATGCTGATCTCATAGATGGGACCATTAGAAGTCAAAAATATAGTGCCACCAACTGGCAGCAGGAAGTGGGACATTTTCAATAGGCTTTAAATTTGCCTTTTTAATGAAAATGGTGTTATGACCTGGCAAAACTAAACCCATGAGTAGATTCTTGAGCTCTTAAATGCCAACAACAGTTTTTATCTACGGTCAGAAAGACGTCCACTATTTTGGGTTTTAATGTGGATTTTTGAAAAAATTTGTCTGTGGAATTTTATATAGTCATCGTAGTTTTTTGCCCTAATTGCCACAGCATTTGGTCCTGATGATGGCAAGGCATCGGGGATGCAAAATTACAAATGGATTTTTAATATCTCGGTTCACGGTTCAGCTGTGTCGAGACGAGGAATTCTAGCAGGAAACAGGAAGTGTTTAATACCGTTTGTCTGATTTTGATCAGACTTCAGCAGACTGTTCGTTGTATGTTACTGATCTCATAGATGTGACAAAAAAAAAAAAAAGACATCGGTCAGAGCTGTTTCTGATCATTCCATCGGTTGCAGAAGCTCTGCGTTTTAACACTGAGGTACACAGGAATACGCCAACATCCAATGAACCGGTGACTTCTGAATGATTGGCAGCTGTGTAGGAGGGACTGAAAGCGCTAAAAGCCCCACCTCCCTCCTCATGCATCACATTATTACAGGAAGCAGAAAGAAAATAAAGGAGCTTCGTAAAGTTAATAATCGAACACCGACAGCACCGCTGACTGACTGACGGAACAAATGGAGTAGAGGTGGACTTACGCCGGCTGATCCTGATTGGCCAGATGAGAATGGCGCAGAGACTCAGTGCTGCTACGACCGCGACTCCGCCTGTAACGATCACCATCACGTAGTGATAATACCACACACACGCAGGACAACACCCCCCCTGGGTACTGAGGAGGAAAACACACACAGACAGAACCATATAATAACAGCCAGACATAAAAAGGCAGATAGACAGACAGAAATAAAGAGACAAATACAAAAACAGATGGAAAGATTGACAGACAATCAGACAGACAGACAAAACGAAAAAGTGACAGACAGAGGTTAGGGTAATAATTATAGGGTTAGAGTAATAATTATAGTATTAGGGTAATAATTACAGTAATAATTAGAGTATTAATTGTATCCTCAGGTCTGTGGAGTTTGAGTGTGTTTCTGACTCACTGGCACGGGTGCAGACTCTGGATGATTATGACCCCCAGTCCATTAGCCACTTTGTCGGTGAAGCTCATCGCCCCGTAAACAAACGCGCCGCTTTGCTGTGAGGACAAATAAAAAAAATAAAAAAGAGGAATTATTTAAAAATAAAATCAATATTTCTAGACAGAATACAGGTCCATTTCATTAATGAATCAGGGTGGATTGATTTGTATTCCATTATAGCGCCCCCCTGTGGTTATGGGTAATGGATGAATAAGCAGCTCGGACCGTACGGAAATAACCGCGTTAATGGGATGTTTCACTGTGTAAAATGCGTTTCTGTGAGTCACGTGTGAGTAAACTGCCCTCTCATTGGTCATCCATTCTTTAACTCAGTCACCGGTGAACTGATTCGAAGTTTCGTTTAGAAAGAATTGATTCAAAATTGACTGTTTCTGATAGAAAAGCCATTATACACCTTTAAAACACATCCCTCCATCTTTACTTTTCTTATTCATTCTTTTCCTCTGTTCATTATGCTTCATTTCTTCATTCATTACTTAAATATATTCCTTTTTTTCCTTTACTTCTTCTCTTCCTTTTTCCTTCTTTTATTTAATTCTCTCTTTTTCATTCTTTTATTTTGTCTTGTCTTGTCTTTTCCTTCTCTCTTTACTTTCCTTTTTTTCTATAATTTATTTTTATTTTATTTCTTACTTCTTTTCTTACCACAAATTTTTTTTTCCCCATCATGCATTGCTGTACAGGTTAGGTTTTTATGCTTTCTGTCTGTTGGTGTTCATGTGATCGCCACACCACACACACACAAACACACACTCCTTTAGCCCTGTAATAAAAGAGCCAATGGTCTGGCATATAACTTCAGAATGATTGACAGCTTTGTAAGTGTGAAAGCCCCGCCTCCCTTTTCCTATGCCTCACACAGATAGCGGCCCTGAAGTCATTTGTTCTTCACTATAACAGGAAGTAGAAGGGATTTACAAAAGTAAGGGTGGGCGGGACGTACCGTTTGATCGGCGATGAGATCAGCAGTCATAGATAAAGACATGACCAGAATGGTGGCTGACCCCGCCCCCAGCAGCACCGCCGCTCCGTACACACCGTCACCCATATGAGTGTCTACCAGAGCCCAGTACGAGAAGATCAGGATCATGACCAGCCCTATAAAGTACACCATCTACACACACACACACATCACAGTGAAATATTTTAAATACACAGATATTTTAATTGTATGTCAGTGAGAAGCTAAAACTGACCCGAGATCAACCTGTCTCACTGTCGCCTTTACTGATATAAAGAAAACTAATGGATTTATAGGAGGAAAAAATGAAACGCAGCCCGATGAATAGTTTTCTATCAGAAAATTAAACAACACAATAATTAAAAAAGATGTACTGTATTAAACTTATCAATAAAAGGATAATTAATAATATCAAATCTTTAAGTCATTTTAAAATAAGTTAATAAATTAAATTATAAATAGTAAATTTTATTAAACAGATAATTTTACAAATAGTTTTTAATCAATTTCCAAATCTTTTTTTGACATTTTTTTTTTTCTTTCTCTCTTTCTTTTTTTCCAATATGTAATAAATAAATAAATAAAATCAAGGTTTATATTTTAGAATAAGAAATAAGAAATAAAATCTGTTAAAAGAAATAAATCATTATTTGGATTATTCGTTATTTTGGTGACTCGACTTTAGCTCCATACTTCTCCTCCCAGAATTCCACTGAACTGATCCCGACAGTTTAAAGGTTCTAGAGTGATCGGTTCTCCAGAGTGATCTGGGTTCGATCGGGAGTGAAATCTGTGAACTCACACTTTTCCCTATAAGTTTGTTGAGGGGCTTCATTATCAGTGAGGAGACGAATCCACTCACGTACATCACCAAGGGGATCATAGCGATGTACTTCTACACTCGGAGACCAGAGAACACACAGACACACACAGACACACACACAGACACACACACACAGACACACACAGACACACACAGACACACACAGACACACACAGACACACACAGACACACACAGACACACACAGACACACACAGTTTAGCATCGAATAGACAGAGTGTATGTGGTGTGTGTGTGTGTGTGTGTGTGTGTGTGTGTATTGGTCACCTTTGGCAGGAGCAGTGTGTTAGTGAGGTACATGGAGATGTAGGTCTGTGACAGATTCACAATCAGCCTCGTGCACATGTACAGAAGTGCAACCTAAAAAAAACACAAACACTCAGAGCCACTTCTTGTTGCCCTGCCACACCCTGCGTCGCCCTGCCACACCCTGCGTCACCCTGCCACACCCTGCGTCACCCTGCCCCACACCCACACCCTGCGTCGCCCTGCCCATGCCACCCTGCGTCACCCTGCCACACCCTGCGTCGCCCTGCCACACCCTGCGTCATCCTTAAATCCCCACGAATGTGAGAGCCACATAGTCAGCAATTGCCCCTAAACTCCCAGAAGGGTCCACAGTGGAAAAAAGAAAAAAAAAAAAAAAAAAAAATTTAGGAGTGTTTTTGGAAACATTTTTCAAATAAAAAATCTGCTGCAGAAAATAACAGACTGACTGTCTGAATAGAAATGTTTACTGCCCCAGTTATCATCCGGGGTAGAAATCTGAAAGTATGCAGTCATAGAACCTCCAGATGAATTGAACATACAATGCATGCAGTGGTATCAAACCTCCCAGTACAGGAATGTGGTCAAGGACAAATGGACGTAAAAGCCAGTGAAAGTCAGGACAGAAGATTTTTATACAACGAAGACATGTTCTGGAGGAAGACACCAGCGAAATCCTAAACCGAGCTGGTAACCAGGGACAAATTATTTATATATATACACAAGTGGTGAATAAGTCAATGTGAAGAATGACTTCCTGCTTCACTGTAAACTCGTGTCTGCACTGCACACGCTGCAATATGCAGATTTCACTTTCATCTGCTTTAACCTAGTTAAATTCAGGTGAGTCACATGACCCGCTGCCTCATGCATCAGTCACGAGTCGAAGCACAGACCTGTGCAATAAAACCTACAGGGACTGTAAATAATTCCCCTCACTGATCATTCTGCTCCTGAACTGCTGCAGAAAGCTGATTGGCTAAAACAACAGTAAAAGCTGAATGCTGATTGGTTGAGTGCGAGTACCTGGTAGAAGGACGGCTCCTTGAGCCAGTGTTTCCACTGCAGAACAGGTGAGCTGGGTGTAGATCGGATCAGGAGGGGTTTCCGCTCTCCTTCATCTACTCCTTCCTCGTCATCCTCGTTACCACCAGCCCTCGTCTCCCGCGTGCCGAGGTGGAAAAGCAGGGAAAACAACATGCCGATCGCCCAAACGATCAGACTCAGATTCTTAAAGGAAGCAGGAAAAAAAAATTAATTTAATTAAGTTTATTAATTTTTTTAATCACAATTCAATAATTATTACAATTAAGATTAAAATTCAATGTTATGTTGCTGCATTTTTTTTCTCATCAGGTGCTTCAGGTGCTTTTAGGACTTAATCAACTTTGATGATGATGTTAATAAAATACTATCACATCAAATATAAATAAATAAATAAATAATCACATCACGACATCATGAGTAATAACTAAACTTCAAAAAAAGAAAAACAGAAGCAGGTGTTTGAGCGAAACCCAACGGCGCCCCGCGGTGGTCTCGACTGTGTGTGTGTGTGTGTGTGTGTGTGTGTGTGTGTTGTCACACTCACTCTGAAGATGGGGATGTCGGCGGGCCCGAGATCGTCGGTCATGGACGGATCTTCATTCGACTGGAAACGGAAGAGCAGCCAGGCCACGGCGTATACCGTGATGTTAGCGATGACTGTGAAAGCATATCTGAGGGAATAAAGCGGAGAAAACCAGAGTCATCATTTACAGGAGGAGAAAACACAGACTGACAATTCCTTCACACAGACGGAGAGAGAGACAGAGAGAGTGTGAGAGAGAGAGAGAGAGAGAGAGAGTGTGTGAGAGAGAGAGAGAGAGAGAGAGAGAGAGAATGAGAGACAAAAACAGATTAAAGAAAAGACAGACAGACTTAATTATTGGACGTTATTTTAGAGACAGAGAGAGAGAAAGACAGAGAGAAAGAAAGAAAGAGAAAGTGTCAGTCTGTGTGTGAGAGAGGGAGAGGGAAAAGGAAAAGAGAAAATTAAAGAATGAGAAAAAAACGAAACAGAAGAGAGACAGACAGAATTAATTATTGTACAACTATTATTAGAGAGAGACAGACAGGCAGAAAGGAAAAGAGAGAGAGAGAGAGAGAAAGATTTATGTAGCGTCAGATTGGCATTAAGACAAAAAGACAGACAGAGACAGAGGTGCACAGAGATGTATATAGTGAGAAAGACAGACAGACAGACTAAAACATCCAACAATCAGATAGACAGATAAAAACACACAGACAGACAGACAGACAGACAAAGACTGGACAACAAGCTTACAGAGAGAAAAATTAAGAGAGACATGCACATCGACAGACAGAGAGGAAGAAAGAGATACAGACAGATGACTGTCCATCACACGGCTGTCCTGTTGTCCTGCTCGTTTAGAGTAAATCAGTGTTAAACCTGTGATTTGGAACGGTTCTGTCTCGCCTTCTAATCCAGCTGTGAAATTCTGCTCAAATGTAAGAAATTTTAGGGGAACCAGTGACGATACAAATACAGGAAGTAAGAAACAAAAATAAAACAGAGCCACTGAGTTGTGACCGTATTTAAAACAGACACGACACCAGAGGGGTGAGACAGGAAAGAAAAAAAAAAAAAGTTTGACTTCTGTAATTTATTTGTGTGTGGCAACTAAACCTGTAAGCCGTGAGCTCCACCTTGGCCGACTCAGACTTCACCAGCTCGGGGATTAGAGACAGGTGGGAGATTTGTGTCGCAGCCCAACCAAACTGGAAGATGATGATGAAGGGGATGAAGTAGATGAGACTGGCCCACTGCGGCGTGTACTCGTTACAGCCGATACACTGACTGAAGATGAAGGGGAATGAGATGATGACGCTGACTGTCCCTGAACAAGGAGAGAGAAAACATCTGTAACACACAGTTTGTGATTTATTTGCTGTAATTAAAGTTTTACATTAATGAGTTGTTTTTGGTTTTTAACATTTTTGCACTAACTGGCCAACCGAGTTGTTTAAGTAGTGAAAGAGTCGAAAAAGTTGTCAAAAAAGTCGACTCTTCCTGGTATCGACTTTTTAAGATTCCAAGGATTCAAATCAAAGAGACTATTCATAGAATCAGCACCAACCGAGTCTCAGTGTTACCCGGGACCGTTCGAGAGTCGGCTCTACGCCGATACACGTTCGACCCGTTCGGAGAGTCGGCTCTCACCGACACACCGACCGTTCGGAGAGTCGGCTCTCACCGACACACGACAGTTCGGAGAGCGGATCTCCGTACCGACTCGGAGAGTCGGCTCTCACCGACACACCGACCGTTCGGAGAGTCGGCTCTCACCGACACACCGACCGTTCGGAGAGTCGGCTCTCACCGACACACCGACCGTTCGGAGAGTCGGCTCTCACCGACACACCGACCGTTCGGAGAGTCGGCTCTCACCGACACACGACCGTCGGAGGTCGCTCTCGCCGTACACGACCAGTTCGGAGAGGCGGCTTCGCACGATACACCGACCGATTCGGAGAGTCGGCTCTCGCCGATACATCGCCGATACACCGACCGTTCGGAGAGTCGGCTCTCACCGACCGTTCGGAGAGTCGGCTCTCACCGACCGTTCGGAGAGTCGGCTCTCACCACGGAGATGTCGGAGTCGGCTCTCACCGATACACCGACCGTTCGGAGAGTCGGCTCTCACCGACCGTTCGAGGTCGCTTTTTTGAGACCTCCGATCCTCTCACCGCTTTTTTTTCGGAGAGTCGGCTCTCACCGACTCAGCCTTAACTGGAAATTCAAAGAATCGACTCTGATACTGTTAAGAGTCGGTTATTATTTGGTTTCATCTTCTTAGACACTGTTTTAACTGGGAATCCAGATAGGAGGACGTGGTGGCTTATGGTTAAGGTATTGGACTACCAACTCGAAGATTGTGGGTTCGATTCCCAGCTCCATTAAGCAACCACTGCTGGGCCCCTGAGTGAGGCCCTCAACCCCCAATTGCTCAGTTGTACAAATGAGATTAAAAAATGTAAGTCGCTCTGAATAAGGACGTCTGCCAAATGCTGTAAATGTAAATGTAGTCGGTTCTTACTGTCAGGCGAAAGAACCGACTCTTATTAATAGACGAATAATGTGTCTTTTATTGGTGCACCGATTGGAGTTAAAAGAATCGGCTCATATTGGAGAGCTAAGTCGATTCATCTGATTCATTAAAGGAAAGTCGGAATTCCCCAGTCCTACAGGAAAGCACGATAAGTTTAGCTTCCTAAAACAAACGACTAAAACGATTCTTACCTATTAAATGCCAAGTTTTCCTCTTGCCGTAATTTCTGAATCCTGCGGTTTTATCCGATTCGTAGCCGACCAGAGGAGTGCACACTCCATCCGCGATCTGCCCCACTAACAATAACACACCTGCATACGAGTTCTGGAAGCCTAGAACTGAGTGATAATACACCAGGAGGTAAGTGAACCACATCGAGGCGCACAGATCATTCAGAAAGTGTCCGACTGCGTAACTCAGTCTCTTCAGCAGGGATAACGATTCAGCCATGACTGAAGCCGCTACAAACTAATCACCGGCAATTAATCAACTAACACAGGGGCTTTTTTCCCTTACTACCCTCTTTAACATCTTCTTCACCGGTTTGTGCAGACTGTTGGAGGTAAAAACGTTTAAAATCAACCCCGATTCCTCTCACGCGTCCCGGTGCTGTGAAGTGAAACACATCGCCTCTCCGCCCGGTTTCTTTTCAAGTCACATCTGTGGGGAAAAGTCAGCTGATCTAAGTGGGAGGACCGTAATTAAAAAAAAAACTTTAACATATATATATATATATATATATATATATATATATATATATATATATATATATATATATATATATATATATAATTTTTTTTTTTTAATTATAATATATATATATATTATTTTTTTTTACCATTTTATACCAATTTTAATGGACGGGTTGTGATTAAATAAAGAAATATGAAATAAGAATAAATAAGAAAAACGTTCGTGTTTATCTTCTTTTTAAACGTTGTGGTCGTATTCTATATAGAGCTAATAATTAAGTGCACTATATTTCTCTAAAATCCGTTGTCTCACTCCCTCCGTAGTGCACTTGTGTAGGGAGATATTTAGAATTTGGTGACGTAACTGTTACGTAAGGTAGCCGCCGTGGCAACTGACATTTACCGTCGATAACATTTTTAATAATTAAAAATATATATTTTATATAAAAGTAAATTATAATTTATTTATGAAATGTTATTTAAAATATAGAGCACAATAAATGTATTTTTTTTTATTTGTATATTTTGGGTGCTGACAGGGTGACGTGCATCACGTGAGAAGGAATGCGGAAATATGAGCAATTTTTGGTTCATTAATTTTATAACTGTTAGTTTGCAAAATTTATTTATTTATTTATTTATTTATTTATTTATTATTGCTCTTATTTCTTTGAAAATACCTGTTTTGCACATTGTTACTAAAGAAAAATAATTAAGAAAAACTACTGTATACTATTAGAAATTAAAGTTTTATTATAATTGAGTCTCATAATGTGGATAAGTTGGGTTTTTTTTTGTTTGGATAATTAAAAAAATAATAATAATAATAATAATTACTAACTAAATAAGATTAAACAAGTTTAATCTGATTAATAATAATAGTCTATGTATGTACTGAAAGCTGGAGCCTGAATATCTCCTGGTTGCACAAACTGTGGAGTTTTGCAGCGTCAGACACAAGCGACTCTTCTGACTTCTCTGTAAAAGTTAATGATTAAAGTCGTCACACGGTATCAGTACGTAGGTCTCACCATCTCCCAGTTCTCACGCAGGTCTCAGTACAGGGGAAGTGGTTGAATGATTAGATCAGCTAGTCTTTCATCAGAACCTTTAAGAAAGGAGGAACAGGATCATCATGAAACGTTTTCAAGGAAGAAGAAAAGAAAAGAATTTAAAAAAGGAGTTAAAAGGATGTTTAATGAATATTTACTAGTCAAGTTAAGTGGATTAAAACCTTCCATTAAAGTTGTGCTAAAACCGGAACAAAACCCGTTTACTGAAAGAATCGGAATGATGAATGTGGACTGTAAGGTTTGGTTTTTGCTTTATATAGTTTTTGCAAACTATAAATACATTAAAGGTATCCATCCAATCAATGTTTATTTTTATATTCATCTATACATCCATTTATCCATCCATCCTTTATTTAATTTTTACCAATCTACCCATTTACTGAATTATTCTATCAATCTATTCATTCCATTAGACCAATTATTATTCATGTCCGTCTATCCATTCATGCAAAAATTTTAACCATCTATCCATCCATTCATTCATCTATTCATCTATACAACCGTCTATTTATCCATCCATTCATTACGTCCACCCATCCATCCATCTATCCATCCATGTATCTGTCTGCCCATCCATCCATTTATCCGTCTATCCGTCCATCTGTCAATCCAATAAACCTGTTCATAAGTTCCACCTATCCATCCACCCGTCTATCTATCCATCCATCCATCCCCTTCATTCCATTTAATTCTTTTATTTAATCAGCACTGCAAGCAAATGTACCACTTCAGCAGTGATTAATTCAACCCACCCATTAAATCTGTTCATTAATTCTATCCCTCCATCCAGTCCCAGCTGAGTGATCGGATGACCAGATCTGATATTAATGATGTTTATTCTTTGGCTGATTTGTGTCAATGATGTCACACATTTAATAACCCACAATTAACTTTACTTAATTAACTACAGAGGCTACAAAAACCCAACAGCGACAGACAAGCAGGAGGTTTTAACATGCTGAACAAAATGATTAAAATAAAAAAAGAGGGCTATTTTATAAAAGTCTTTATTTACGATACATTCTTACAGAATAAATCAAACAAAAAAATAAAAGCTTTTAACTCCTCGATTACCGACATGAGAAAGCGAAATACTGCAGCTGTTCAGCTTTTCCTCAGCTTCTTCTCCGCCTCCACCAATCAGAAGCGACCCTGAGGGCCATGTGGGCGTGTCGGATAAGATACAGACCAAGTTTTCAAAAAGGTTACCGAGCCGAAACATAAAAATAAATCATTACAGAGCCAAAGCTCAGAAATGGGGGCGTGGCTATAGGGAAGGGCGGGGCTATACGGAAGGGCGGGGCAATTGACTATAATCGTCACATTAGCCAGCTGGAATTTACGTTAAATAATAAGTAATGAATTCTAAACAAATCTTAATAAAAAAAGAGAAAAAAACCCTGAATGTTGATTAAGTAGCTTTATTAATCATTCATTGGCTGCCATCTGTAGATATGAACCTGAGCTGCTAAAATAAATACCCCATCCTGAATAAATACCACTGCATCAGCCGGGGCATAAAACAAGGAGAGAGAATTTAAACAGAGGATAAACTTCTCTTCTCCTACGCTCTTCATTCTCACTTCCTGTTTCTGGTAAATCATTTTTCCAGATAACCTCAAATCTATTTTTTATCTATTTTTTTTTTCCAATCTAAATAGCAGCCAAACAAAATTTACACCCGGCCATCAATTCTTTCATTCTATCAATACATCCAATACACCTGTTCATCAATTTCATCCATCCATTAAATCTGTTCCTCTATCCATCCATCCATCCATCCAGTCAAGCTGTTCATTAATTCCATCTATTAAATTCTGTTCATTTATTCATCCATCCATCCATCCATCTGTTCTTTTACCCATCCATCCATCCAGTCAAGCTGTTCATTAATATTATCCAAGCTGTTCATTAATTCCATCTATCAAATCTGTTTTTTACCCATCCATCCATCCATCCATCCATCCAAGCTGTTCATTAATTCCATCCATCCAATCAGTTTATTAATTCCATCTATTAAATTCTGTTCATTTATCCATCCATCCATCCAAGCTGTTTATTAATATTATCCAAGCCGTTCGTTGGCTCCATCCATCAAATGTGTTTTACCCATCCATCCATCCATCCATCCATCCAAGCTGTTCATTAATTCCATCCATCAAATTCTTTTATTTATCTATCTATCCAGCCATCCAAATCTGTTCATTTATTCATCCATTCTTTAATCCATCTGTCCATCCTATCTGTCCACTATTTTAACCATTAAATCTGTCCATCCATCCATCATCTCTTCCCGAATCTATTGTGGAGGAATTTAAAATAATATTAAACACCAGACGTTCTCATCCAGAGCCACTTATATTTATCTTTTTTTATCCATCTGAGCAGTTGAGGGTTAAGGGCCTTGCTCAGGGGCCCAGAACTGGCAGCTTGGTGGTGCTGGGAATTAAAAGGGTCTGGAGCATCAATCCAGCGTCGGGTTTTAGTTTATGAAAATCCTTTTCACACATGGTCAAGTTTCAGATTTGTTTCGATCTTATTTCCTTTTTTTTTTCACTCTTGAGAAAGCAGATTATGAGCAGCGAGAGGTCACAGCCCTGCGTCAGTACTGCTTCAGACACACGTCGTGTCCGGCTCAAGATATAAGAACAGACTCGCATCGGCGGGACGGCCATATTTTTTTATTCATTTATTAACGTATTATTATGCTAACATGTTGAATAAGACGCCATCATTTGGCTAATTCACACCCAACATTTACGCTGGCTAGCTAAGAACATAAAAGCAACGAAGAGTTTAGCGTCGTGTTAAAACTTAAAATTAAGTTAAAAAATAAATTTTACAAGATTAAAAATAATTTAAGTTAGAGAAATTGGACTGTGTGTACAGATATTTCGACGTAGCTTCAGTTATGCTAGTTGGCACATGAGCAAGCCTGCAATATACACAGGCGCATGTAGCACAGCAGTCTGAGAAATAAATAAACGTAAACACAAACTATACAATGCTGCTTATTAAAATAAATATATATATTTACTATTTATATACAAGATCTGCGTTCGTATCATTAATCACTAATCGCTAACTATTGTGCTAGCGAGGGTGCTAATTAGCCTGCTAAGGTGGAAATTTTTTTTTTAGGTGAAATAGTTCTGCTTGCCAGAGGTAGAGTAAAACCCGTCAAAACTGGAGGTAGAGACATTCTGAGCAGGAGGACAAATAAATACTATTATTGGATTTTTTATTTAAAAAAACAAAAAAAAAAAAAATTGTCGACTACTAGCAGAAAGAAAGTGAAAAAAAAATTATACTCAATTCTGTCCTGCAAAGAATTTGATTATAAAAAAAACCCCTTAAAATGAGTTACGTTTATAGTTTTTGAAGGTTACGGAAAGAACCGATTCAAAGCTATGCTAACTCAGACGCTAATTCCTATCTGATAGCAAAAAAAACCAAAAAAAAAAACAGCGACTAGCGTTGACTAGCCTCTTGCTTATGTGAAAGCAGAATTAGGGGTATTTCAGCATTTGGTTAATCTCGCGATCTCAAGCCGAGTCGAATGAAATTAAATTAAACAAACTAAACTCATCGAAAAACACTGCCAATTAATTTTTCGTTACCATTGCTATTTTCTGATAAAAGTAACTGATTGCTGGATACAAAGATTAGCAAGATAACGATCAGTCGAATAAAGTTAGCGAAATAATGAACAGTTGGATAAAGTTAACGAGATAATGATTAATTTGATAAAGTTAGGAGGATAACGATTAGCTGGAAAATGTTAGCAAGAAAGCGATTAATTGTATATTAGCTATTACAATTAACTAGAGTTAGCTAGTTAACGACCCTTTAGGTTCACGTATCTGTTTGGTTGCAGCTAGACAAACCGTAGCTGCGGTTTAGGTTGAGTCGTTTAGCATCTATTTAAAAGTTAAAAAGCAAAATCCACAAGCTACCTTGTAGATCTCGCTCGCTCTCCCTTAATCCCGAGTATATATATGACTGTAAATGACTGACAACGGAATCAGAAGCTACAATTAGCTAGACATAATTCAGTTGGTTTTAAAGTTAGTAAGATATTTTACCCCTAAACTTTCGAGAGCTTGATAAAATTAGCAGGTTAAAGACGGTCAGGTTAAAGAGGCGCTGAGCGTAAGCGATAAACGTCTATTTGAAAGCGAGATGTGAGGAATAGCTAATTAAAGTTATCCGTTTCGGTGAGGTTTAGCTGGAGGAGGTTGAATGCATAGACAGCAGAACATTAGCATTGGAACCGGATTTGTTCTCAAGAAGAACGTTTGCATTGAGATAAGAATCTTCTGATAGAACAATGTAACGGCAGATCATTTGTTCCAGTCCATTAAAAAATATCACCAATTTTTAACACTGTAATTATTTTTTTGCATAAAAAAAAGTCACGTAAAAGTAAAATTCCAACAAAATAAAAGCGTGTAAAATCACGTAGCATTCGAACGAACGACTAAGGCGACGTCACAATACGGGTCGTCTCTTTTGAAATTTTTTGCTAGATATAAAAAATTCTTAAGTTTGCTTTAACTTCACGCAGCTTTGAACCAACACAAACTCGGTTTGTCCGCCTTCCGGACGTTCGCACAACGTGGCCAGTGTTCAGTTTGCTTGTATAATCGATGAAAATTACCTGAATTTTCTTTCATTTTTGATGCTAAAATCTGTAAGGGAGCCTCATTCGGATGCTGAGGTTTCACTGTATTTGGGTTGAGAAAGTGAAAACTGGGAAACGATAATACAGTCATTCACATCGAGATCAAGTTATCGAGCTAAAGATCATCAGATGCAGGAGAGATCTGGAGGACCTTACGCATCTACTCGGCTTGTAGAATCGTTCTATTTCACTATTAGATTAGTTATAAGATGTGACTTGTGGAGTGAGTGTGTGTGTGTGTGTTTTAAGGGGGGGGTTTCACTTTGAGGAGAAAGTGGGTTACACAGCCTCAGTGTGTGTGTGTGTGTGTGTGTGTGTGTTTTAAAAGCAGTACTGTACTGAGACACAGGGTGTGCCTTTTCTCTGTCCTCCACTGTACCTGAGCTCCTGTTACATCATTTACAAAAAAAAATAAATAAATAAATAAAAAAAAAAAAAAATACAAAAAAAAAAATCATTAAAAAAACAAAAAAAAAAAAAAAAAAAAAAAAAAAAAAAAAAAAAAAAAAAAGAAACCGCATGAAAGAACGCAAAAAAAAAAGAACGCCAAAAAAAGTGAAGTGAAGTAAAGAGTGAGAAACTTAAAACCACCACGACAACATGGGGAAAAAAAAGGGGTTCAACTCAGAGACAGCAGAGCAACAAAACTTCATTTTAAATTACATTAAAAATAAACAAACAGAAAAAATAATAATAACCCAAACCCAGACATTTTACAGACAGAGTGATGATCCTGGTTTGCGTTTCCGGAAGTTTCCGGACGTTTCCTGACTCGGACCGTCGCCGTCTGGAGTTTCTCACTCTCAGGTTCTCGCTTTTGTCACCGGACAAATGAAACACTTGTCATTTACGTTGTCTTTATGGTCTCTGATAATGTGATCTAAAATACAGGATTAAACCGTCCATCTGCGTTCACATTCATCACACACACACACACACACACACGCACGCGCGCACACACGCACGTCACATGACCACGTCCCGCCTTTGTCAATTTCTGTGAGCTTTACACACATTCGTGACGTCTCTAAACGATTCGGGTCCTTTTAAAGCAGGTGGCAGTTCAAACTCTTCAGATCTGATGAGTTGCTTACACACACACACACACACACACACGATAAAGGAGCGCTCCACACTCCAGTCCTCTCACTGTCTATCCTTCAGGACACGTCACTTGTGCCGCTGCAGGCCTTTCCTCTTCCTCCGCTTAAAGAAGCAGCAGCACCTGAAACAGACCCGGAGGATTGTTGATTAGTCGGTGGTCGCTGTGATACGGTGTGATGGTTTCCATAGCGATGATCGGGTTCGGGTCGCTGTGAAAACAGGCATGATTAATCGATGATCAATTGATGTTCTAGACTGGTGGAAAGCGAGGGAAGCTCAGTTTCCCAAAGACAGAGAGAGAGGGAGAGGAAGAGAGGAGTACAGACATTTGTGTGTGTGTGTGTGTGTGTGTGTGTGTGTGTGTGTTTTAGTAGACACACTGAAAAATAGAAAATAAACAATAAGTGGATTTCAGTCCCTCCAGAATTTTGTCTTTGGTGTCAGTTTGAAGTGAAGAGTGAACTTTAACTCCTCTGACGTCTTTACAATAAATATAATCTTTTTTTCTCACCTTTTCTCTTTTTTATATTTATCCTTTTTTTTTCTTAATTTAATTTTATCTTTCATCTCTTTTTTTTTCTTTCCTTTTATTAATTAAAAAAAAATTCTTGACAATTCTTGTCTTCCATCATTTTTTTTATCTTTGTCTCCATCATTTTTTGTCTCTTTCTTTCCTTCCATCATTTTTTTTTTTTAGATCTTTCGTTCTTGTCGTCTATCTTTTTTGTTGATCTTTCTTTTTCTTTTCTCCTCTTTTTTTAAATCAATTTCTCTCTCTCATTTTTTTTTATATTTGATTTCCCTTCTTTCTTCTTTCTTCTATTCTCACTCATTATTTTTTTCTTCATATGAGGGTTCGCACATATCTTCACTAATATAATTCTGTCACTTTGGGGTAAATATTAACGAACTGACGTGCTATGAAATGTCTGTTGAAGAAAAAGGTGAAGTCCATGTTTAAATTTACCCCAACGAGTCTTAACTAACTAACAATGACAAACTTTTTAGTTTATAATACAAAATAAACACCTCATTTTCGTCTGAAATCCTGTACTACTGGAGTCGTGACTAGGGTTAAAGTTAGCTTGTACTTCCCGACCGTTAATGGAGTCTGTTCGATGAAGTATAATTACAGATTATATGAATATATTTCGGACATTATATTGATATTGACACACGACATACGTGGCTGCAGCCGCAGACCGATGATGAACCTTTAGCATGGATAGATAACGCTGCCGCTCCCGTGCTGAAAACCGTTACTCGGCGCAGAGAACCTCACTTGACGGACCGTGCAAATGTTTTCCGATTTCTGAAACAAATATCCTGGACTTTTACAAAACATTTATTATTTTCCTAAAACTTTTCCAGGACTGAAAATTCCATGGACTTTATAAACCCAGTCATCCCAATTCTTTTCATTTTCTCTTTTCTTTCCCTTTTTATCATCTTCACCTCTCTTTGGTTATCTTCTGTGAGGTTTACACTGCTGTGTGTGTGTGTGTGTGTGTGTGCGCTCACTTTGTATCGTCTGAGACCTCGACCTCAGCAGGAGCGGTGATGGGAGCGTTGGAATGAGCCGCTGTGGGATCGTCGGTGTTCACCTCGCCGTTGGTGGAACTCATCACCTGAAGGTTTGAAGACAAACAGGAAGTAAGAGGATGAGTCTCGACTGAAGCGAGTGCTCCATTGCTCCATACAGAGTTGTGAGACACAAACACACACAAGGCATCACCACACAGAATGATGTACACCAGTACCGCCTCCCATTCATTCTTTATGAAAAAGCGTTAAACCTGACATTGGGGTTGCGTTTCGCTGCCTCCTGCTGGTGAAACGCAGCAAAGCGGTCAATTTATGGCGCTTTGTTACCCGATTGGACAATTACTAAACATAACTGTATAAAATAGTTACCATGACAGAGCCGAGACGGTCCTGAATGAAGCCTTGGCTCATCCGATTGTGTGTGTGTTCTGACATGCTTCTGTACAAAGTGGGTGTAAGAAAGTCATGGGTGAATGACTGACGTGATGACGTTTTGTCATGCCGCATGGATTCATCTCACTGCTGGTGTGTGGGTGGGGTTACAACACACTCACTGGATCATTACGAGTTAAAGTGGACCTTTAGGAGTGAAGTGAGAAAGACGAGGAAGGAAACACAACAGGGGAAGATAGACACAAAATAGAGGAAGAATGAAAGAGGAAGGAGAGAGGGTGTGTGTGTTTGAGATGGGGGAAGAGAGCCTGCAACGTGTGTATAAAGTGCAGTTTCCATTCTTTCATGTGATCTTATTTTATTTATACCCCAGGCTAGGCTAGTGTATATATATATATATATATATATATATATATATATATATATATATATATATATATATATATATATATATATAGATATATATATGTGGGGTGTGTGTGTGTGCGTGTGTGTGTGTGGTGTGTGTGTGTGTGTGTGTGTGTGTGTATACATATACATACATACATACATACACACACACATATATATGAGGAGTTTGGTATAAAGGTATACACACACACTCAAACACACACGCACACTAAAATCACGTTACAATTTTAAAAAGCAGTTAAATGTTTCTAAAGGTTTAAATCGGGCTCTTCGGGTGTAGACCAATTAAAATGTTTTTAGTAAAGAAAAAAGGAGAGAGAGAGAGGAATGAGAAGGTTTTGAGGGGAGAGAGAGGAGAGAAAAGAGAGAGAGAGCGGGAGAGAGAGAGTGAGAGAGAGAGAGAGAGAGAGAGAGAGAAGAGAAAAAGAAAGAAGAAAAGAAAGAAAACCTCTATAAACCGTGTATTTTGGGGTCATGCTGAAATATCCATCCACGACCCATTTTTTTTAAATGTACTGGCTCAGGAAAGGAGGTTCTCACCCAGGATTTGACGGAACATTGGATGAGATGTTTGACGGTGTGGACGGTGTTCTTAGGGTCATAAGAAGGAGGGTTCCTCCTTCTTCAAACACGTCCAGTTGAGTTGATGCCAAAGATCTCGATTTTAGTCTCATCTGATCACAAGACTTTCACTCAGTTCTTCACTAAATCATTCAGATGTTCATTGTTGAACTTCAGACGGGTTTGTACATTTGCTGCAGGTGCTGCAGGGTTTCAGTCCTTCACAGCGTAGCGTAGTTGTTATTTTATTGACTATAATTCCAGCTGCCTTTAGATCATTGATAAGATCCCCCCATGTAGTTCTGGGCTGATTCCTCATTGTTCCTATAATCACTGAAACTCCATGAGGTGAGATCTTGCATGGAACCCCTGACTGAGGGAGACTGACAGTAATTTTCTGTTTCTTCCATTTGTGAATAATCGCACGAACTGTTGTCACCTGCTCCACCAAACAGCTTGGCGATGATCTTGTAACCCATTCCAGCCTTGTGTAGGTCTACAATCTTGTCCCTGACATCCTTGGACAGCTCTTTGGTCTTGGCCATGATGGAGAGTTTGGAATCTGTTTGATTGCTTCTGTGAACAGGTGTCTTTGTCTACAGAGACGAGCAGAGATCAGGAGCAGTTCCTTTAAGGGAGTACCTTTAATTATGGGCCGATCATTTCTTTGTCATTAGGCAAATACAAAAAAAAACAAATCAGCAGGGATCAAATAATTTTTTCCCCTCACTGCAGCTGGAATGTGTCTTGGTTGGTGATATCACATGATATCACAAAACTGATATCTCCTAATAAAAAAAAAAATCTGGAGAAACCCATCAATAAATATTAGTTTATTGGTCCATCTTTACTACACACACACCTTTCCCAGTACCTGCACAGAGATCCCCAGCCTCTTAGCGGGAAAATGCGAGCCCAGGAGCTCCTGGAGGAGGTAAAGAGGTGGGTGTTTGTGGGGGTTTTGGGGATTTCATTGATGGATAATAACTAAATAACCCAGATAAGAGAAACATTCCTTATGCAGCAGAGCGTTCGAGACGAAAGAAAAGGAGAAATCGGAGGAAAAGGGGGAAAAAAAGAGGTCCGCATGCAGAGAGAGGTGTGTGGATATAAAGTGTGAATATTACTTCTCACTCCCTCTTTGACGCGGTCAGTTTGGTCAGGTGACCAATCAAAGAGACGGAGAGATGAGAAAATAACGCGATTAAAAACGTCTCCTCGATATACAGACGAATCTGACCAAACAGACCACGACTTCAAAACTCTTCAGGTGTTCCAGTTTGTGTGGCGTCTGCATCTGACGTTCTGCTGTAGGGTTCTAGGCGTGGCTTCTGATGGTAAGACTTGTTAATTTTAATAAGTATCTTTGTTTTGATTGGTCGCCTCGCTGATCCTATTGCAGAAATTATTCGGTTCTGAGAAAATATTTCACTGTTTAAAACTACGAGAATCAGAGTGTCCATCTTTTTCTACAAGATATAACATTTTTTTTTAAACCTTAAACATTTTTTTAATACCATCGGCTCTAAAATTATTGGCACCCTGTGCATCTCCTTGAACGTGACCGCAAAATGACATTAGCAGATGGTTGACTGTTTACATGAAATGTTATATAATCTGATCTGGTGTTTACATGTAACTACTTTTTCAATCAGAATAATATTGTAATATATATTAATAATAATAATATTGACATGAGCATAGCTGGACTGCAGCTCCTAAAGAAAAAGCTGAAGGATTTCCTGGGAGAAATGCGCAGAAAAAAACCCCTACACTTAAAAGATTACACAACAAGTCTTTCTATTACATTTACATTTCTGGTACTTATCGAAAGCGACTTAACCGTAACTTATTTGTTTTAATTCAACTCAGCAAGATGTGGATTAAGGGCCCTACTCAGGGGCCCAACAGTGACAGCCTGGTGGTGCTGAGTATTAAACCCACTATTTTCTGATTAGCAGCCCAACATCAATGAAAAATTAATTTATTAATTTAGGTAAAATAAATGTATCACAGTTTTTATTTTTATTTTACTGATTAGGCTTAATAAAAGCCCAGAATCTGATGGGTAGTTAAAAAAGAAACATGCCAGATGTTGTTGTTTTAAATCGAATCCTCTAATGAAAGTGAAGAAGAAGAGGTGGGATGAGAGATCCTCTTTTGCTGGTCATGGTTTTTTACTACCTCAGGTTTCAGTGTAGGAATAAACTGAAGGGGGGGGGTGCCAATACTTTTACAGCAGTATGCTCCAACAGTATAGTGGTGTATTATTTAGGTAGTGAGAAGTGTGTGTGTGTGTGTGTGTGTGTGTGTGTGTGTATACCTGGTTTTTGGTCTGCTGCTGTGCTTTGTCTCTGTTGGACTGGAGCGGTGTGTCGGTGGGAACGGGGCCTATCGGAGTCGGCTAAAAAAACAAAACAACCAAACAATAACACACACATACAAAAACACTAAACAACTGAGCATCATTTTATAACACACTTAATTAGTGTGAGATCTTTTTTTTTAGATGGAACCATAACATCATAAGGGGCTCCTTGGGGCCGTACCAGAGTTTTCCCGACCCAGTCATACTCGTAGTCGAAGACGTAGCCGTTCCTGTCGAAGAGGTCTGTGAAGAGTTTGCGTAAGTAGTCGTAATCCGGTTTCTCGAAGAAGTCCAGTCTCCGGACGTAGCGCAGGTACGTGGCCATCTCTTCTGTGCGGTACAGAGATTAAGATCAATAATAAAAAGAGACAGACGGACAGAAAGAACGAATAAATAAAAGAAAAAGGTAAAGAATACAGAAAAAAAAAAAAAAAACACAGACTGACAGACAGACTAAAGAAAAGGGACAGACAAAAAGAGAGACAACAGTCAAATATCCAACAGACAGAAAAAAAAAAGTACAGAGTAAGAACAGAGACAAAGACAAGAAAGTGAGAGAAGATAGACGACAAAGAAAAATGACAGACAAAAAGAACTGAAAAACAGAGAAAAAGACTAAATAAGTAAAAGAAGATTGACAGACAGTAAAGAAAAAAACTAAAGAAAAACGGACACAGAAAAAAAAAAAAAAAAGTAAGAGAACAGTCAAATAAAATCCGACCGTCAGGAAGACAAAAGAAAAAACAGACAAAAAAAAAAAAAAAAAAGAGACATAGCAAAAAAAAAGAAACTAAACAGACAGGAACAAAAATAAAAAAAAAGAAAGACAGGCAGGCAGACAGACAGACAGACAGACAGATATAATAAATAAATTAGTTAAAGGATTTTATGGTCGTGTGTGTCTGATTGAACGAACCTGGGAAACTCTCACACAGCACTTCAATAGGAGTCGCTCTTTTGGTGTCTCCTATTTTCTGATAGCGCTCTTTCAGTGTGTCGGCCTGACAGACAGCGAGAGAGAGAGAGAGAGAGAGAGAGAGAGAGAGAGAGAGAGAGAGAGAGAGAGAGAGAGAGAGAGAGAGAGAGAGAGAAAAATGGAGATAACCAGATCTCATTAAAACTCCCAAATGTCAGACTATTTTTAAACCTTTCTGTGAGGCACAAACTTAAAAATCAGCCAAAGCAAAATATCACAAAACAACAGAGTCCCTTTATTTTAGTTAAATCACAGCAACATGAACTCAATAAACTCAGGAATAAAAATTACATTTTATTTATGACTTATTCACCTGCAATCAGCGGGGGGAGTCCCACCCACTAATATTCTGGATTTCCTGTGTTACACTGGGTTTTAATAGGCGGCACTAATTGTGCTTAAGTCGAATAAAACCGTTGTGTGTGTGTGTGTGTGTATGTTTTTGTTATTTAAGTCATTTCAGTACCTTTAATCCTTGCCAGGGCAGACTGCCTCGCAGGAAATACATGAACATGTGACCAAGAGCCTCCAGGTCATCCCGCCTGCTCTGTTCTGCAGAAGAGAACGTAGAGAGGAGAGTAAATATATAAACGTTGTGGGGTTTCCTGATGCTCTGATTGACAGTTTCTAGCAACAGTTAGTGATTTAAACTACCTTTGCCCAGGTGTGTGTTAATGCTCATGTAGCGCGCCGTGCCAGTCAGGCTCTTGTGTTCTCGGTAAGGGATGTGTTTTTTGGTCTCGGGGTCGATATACTCTTTGGCCAGACCGAAGTCGATGATGTGGATGGTGTGCTGCCGTTTGCTGCCTGGCCGACCCACGAGGAAGTTCTCTGGCTTTACGTCCCTGTAGATCAGACTGCGCGTGTGAACGTACTCCATCCGCGTTATCTTGGAGAAATTTTGAGCACAACATGTTAGAGAAACGTTTACAGCAAGGTTTTGTACATGTTATGCTACATATTAATGATTTGCTGCCGAAGTGCTATATGTGTGTGTGGGTGATGCAAGCTCACTAGCTGAATAGCGATCATGAGCACAGTCTTAAGCGAGAAGGTTCGGTCACAAAGGTCAAACAGATCTTCTAAACTGGGCCCCAGCAGCTCCAGAACCATGGCATTGTATTTCCCACATGGACCAAAATAATACACCTGAGGAACACCCTCTGAGAGAAAAACACACACACACACGCACACACAGGATTAGCAAAAACGCAAACTTCGCCTTCGGGACAACATCGGGACGAGGCGCAACATCGGCGACACCGGGACGAGGAGGCGCAACATCGGCCGACGCGGAGAAAGCGAATGAGAAAACGCCTATTCCGTGATTGCAAACAACGGTGACTTCAGGACACGGAGCAACATCGCAGGATCCGCCATGCAGAGCCGACACCATAAGGTGGAGCAACAACGACACCTTACAGATTTACAGAGCAAAACATCGCGAAACCCTGCGTTAGAGAAACTACATGATTATTATTTTGCCGTTATCACCACCTGCCTGGTCTACATGTTGGGTTTGTTTTATTTCCCTCTGATCAGAAACTCCACACGTTTCACTTGGTCTCCTGCTGTTATCATGCTTAGCGTAGGACGACGAGCGCAGCCATGACGCAAACACCGTGCACTGATTACTACGGTCAGATTAGGAGGAAGTGAAGGAAACACTTTTAGGACAAAAACTGCACCAAATCTTTAATCTACAAATCAACACACACAACCGAGAGAGAGAGAGAGAGAGAGAGAGAGAGAGAGAGAGAGAGGAGAGGGAGAGAGAGTGGGAGAGATGGAGAGAGAGAATGGAGGAGAGGAGAGGAGACGAGAGAGAGAGAGAGAGAGAGAGAGAGAGAGAGAGAGAGAGAAAGAGAGAGAGAGGATCAACATCTTAACAGCTTTTATTTTCATTACCATCACACATCACATCATAATGGCTTAAACAAAAGAGAGAAGAAAGCGAACTACAACCAAAAGAAAGAAAAAGAAAGAAAGGAGAGAGAGAGAGAGAGAGAGAGAGAGAGAGAGAGAGAGAGAGAGAGAGAGAGGGTGTGTCAGACTCACCCGAGTTGCCCAGCTGTTTGTAGAATCTGTACTCCAGATGCAGCTGTGGCGCTCGAGATTTGATCGGCTCCTTCAGGGAAAAGAGAAACAGTTCAATATCTCCCCACCTTCACAAAGGAATTATTGAAGACATTAATTTAAAGAACTTTATTGGTCTCCTCGTTTTACTGATTAATTTACAGAGGAATTAAAAATAGTGTTTTAAATAGAAATGGAAATGTAGTAGCGGTTCAGAGGAGCGTGTGCGGTGCGACTCCACCGGGCGCGATACACAACACAAAGGAGGATTGTGAACGCGGGATCATGTAGAGACAGAAATGACATGTTGTTCTATCAATAACATCAATAACGTAAGGTTAACGCACGCATATTTTCCTCATCTAAAACACACACACTGTGTATAGAGATTTATCGATGGAACCCCAGTGTTTCTGGTATCAGTCCAACACCCTTACCACTAAGCCACCACTTCCCACGCCCTCTGAGTTAGATAACGTATAAGCCATAAAATTAACTCACATACGTTATACACAACAAGTTTAGTAGCTTAAACCAGTGGTTCCTAACAGGGGGGACTTGAAAAATTTGTTGAGCAACATTCAAACTGCATTGGCTTATTTTACTCATGATCTCCTGGTCGACCAAAAAAAATGGACAAATTTATAATTTATCCTTTAGAAAACTAAGCGAGTGCCACTGATTCGCCTTCAGCAGCTGATAGGAACGACCCAGACATACTGCTGGACCCTGCAGGTGAGGAAGAGGCCACCAATTCAGGTTGCAGTGCAGCAATACTGAAAACACGAAATGCAGGAAATACCAAGTGATAATATCATTAACTGTGAAGGGGTCATAAAATATTTCCTTGGGGAAAATGGGGTCTCAAAAAAAAAAAAAAAAGGTTGGAACCACTAACAATATCAGTGCATAAAATCTACAAACGCGACCGTAGCGAAGCTAAAATTTCAACATCTCAAATTTAATTAATATCAAGACGATCCACCATTTCTTTCTATTATGTATCGAAAAACTGAAAGTCTGTCTGTTCCTAATAAAAAAAAAACACCGTATTGATGCATCACCACACGTTTCAGACGTTTCTTACCAGTTTAATGGCTACGTATTCGTTGGTGTAAAGGTTCTTCCCGAGTCGAAGTTCGCCGAAATTCCCGCAGCCGATCTTCTTCCCTACGCGGAAGTTTGGTCCGACCATTAGCACGCCCGAGTTGGGCACCGAAGTGCGACCGGCGTGACCGGACCGGCTCCCTCCGGTCTTCGACATTTTCCCTTCTTCCGCTTCCCCTTTTCCGCCGCCACCCGCTCCACCTCCACCACCACCTCTCTTATCAAAATCCATAAGCTTGTGATACCCCGGCCTCTCCACGGTTACTCCGCTGCCATACAAACCACACAGCCACCAAAAACGTCAAGCACAACAGGGGGTAAAGGGAAGGAGGAGGAGGCGGGTGGAGGACACGGGGTACAAATAAATAATCCTTCACAAGCGAGTGTCTTTAATCAGCAATGTGCGCGTTTCAAGTGGAAAATAATAATCTGGTTTAAAAAACAGGACATCTCAGAGTAAAAGCATCTTCCGATTGCCACCCCAGACACAGGACACGATCCTAGATGCTGGATTTGAGACGTGACCTGGTCGAGGGTCCTATCCTCGGCGCCCCCTCCCGGTGAGTCATTGAAACTTCGTCGCTCATTCCTCTGGATTAAAGACAGCACATGGTTCATAGGTATCTGAAATAGAGGAACAGATCAGCATTTTAGTGGAAATTCTTTTAACAAATGATGTTGTAATTATGTTCAAATTCCAGGAACTTTAGGCTGCCACTGCTGGGCCATTGAGCTAGGCCCTTCATCCCCGACTGCTTCGTTGGACCCATGATCTTCGAGGCGAATTGGTGGTACAGTGGTTAAGGGGTTAAACTGATACCAGAAAGACTGGGGTTTGATTCCCAGCACCACTAAGTCACCAATGTGGGCCCCTGAGCAAGGCCCTTAACCCCCCAATTGCTCAGTTGTATAAATAAGATAAATGTAAGTCTGACAAATGCTTAATATTCTGATTCGCAGCCCAACACCTTTAACACTGAGCTACCACTTCCACTTTGGATAAAGACGTCGGACAAATATTGCAAATTTACAATTCCATACAATAATGTAGCAGAGTAAGCTCTCCTTTCCAACCAATCAGGCCACAGCTCTGGGCTATGGTGTGGGCAAGTCCAGAGCTAATACACAAAGTGAAACTAAAAGCAGATTAGATTGTTAAATTACGTATTGAACTATTTATTGTTATATTTAACAGACTGGGACATTCGTAGAGTAACGTAGCTCCAGTTTTTTTCTTACAGCTACATCTCTGACACTGGAGACTCCTTTCATACATGTTAACATCTACTTAGATAACAAAACTAATCAACACCCTCTGTCCAATCAGCACCCAGAGCCTGCATGCGTCTAATCTCCTATTAAAACTAAGAAGAAGAGTAACATGAACAGAAACAGAAGGGGTTTGTTTATGATTTGTTCGCACAGAAAAAAAAGACTTTAATTCTAAAATGGCAGCGAGACACTGTCGCGTTCAGACTCGTCCATTATCAAAAAGCCTCCTAAGATTTATAAATTAGATCTGCTGCCAGAAATCCGAGCTGGAGAACTTGAGGAAAAATGACGTGTGGTTAATTCATCTGGGGCTGAAACGTCATTCGTTTTCTGTTTGATCATGATGTCATATTTAACCATAGACATGCAGACGGGGTTGTTTTAGGAGACATCGTGGACACTTTTCCAAAGTTCATCACAGTGCGATTAGTAGGCCTGTGTATTGGCAACGGCTTACGATACGACACAATACATCATATTACAATACATATTGCAATACATTACAAAACTAAAAAGAGTCATAACAATAGCTAAAAATACAACCAATACAAAGTCAGAGGTGCCCACATGTATTTCCGCCATGCTTCTTCTGAGACAACGGCTGGATGTGTCAGCGCCAACTACAGGCACAGAGGAGGAAGTCGTTTAAAGGGTTTTTATTAAATATAAAGCTGGGCATTTGAATAAGTGAGTAACCCTAAGCAAGACCAGGGCTTTAAAATCGCTAGCCTGACGTCTCTCTTATAGAGAGAGAAATTATATTTCAATACTTTTACATTCTCTCACTTATGTAGTTGGGTGATTACGGTGTATGTATTTTTCAGGCATTGGGACAGACTACTGGGGTATTAAAAGTCAATGACGCGCCGAATCTATGGACAGATGAGGGTTTTTTTAATGCGTTTACATATTTAAATTGTTTCCTGTTATAAGTGTTATTTATTTTATACCTGGGGAAATATGTTAATCAAGTAAAGTTTATAATAATAATCATCATAATGTTTGTCCACGCAACTGTGAAAGAGATGTACAGTGTTGTTTTGACTTCATGTTATAGTAAAGTTCATCCAGGTTTATACTTTATTTACTATATTTATTGAGAACCAAATAAAAAGGAAAATAAAGTCATTTCTAAAGTATTTAAGTTTATTTATTTATTATATAATAACTACCTATTTAATACTACACCGTCAATTACGTTGTTACCGTGAGCTGCATTTTATACCTTACTGCTAGCCATTTTATACACACACACACACACACACACACAAACTCGGCATATATAACACACAGTATATTTTATATATTTTAATTTTATATTTAATTCTATTTGTTAATCTGTGTATTTACTTCATTTGATAACTTATTTAAATTCGGAGACTTGTACAAAAACATTTCACTATATGTTGTACTGTCTATTATCTGGTTATGTGACAAATAAGATTGGTACTAAAGTTACTCCCACCGTGATACAAACTTTTGGTTAATATAAACGTAAAATTACTTAATTAAATATGTAACGATACTAAAGGTTAGAATATCGATAAACTCTGCAATAACTAGACCGATTAATCGATTCAGGGGCAATTATTCCAGCATATGTGAATAGTTAATAAATGTATAAATATTGAGTAAAACAGTAATAAAATTTAGCATTAGTTAGAGAACAGAACACGGTTTTATTCTGGGGGGAAAAATCCTGCTTTCTTTTGCGTTTCTTGGTGCAAAAAATAAAAATAAAAATAGAGGTAACGATTAAACAATAACTGATTGTTAATTTTCAGAATGATTAATAAATGTAATTAAATGCCCGTCCCGGGTATTTACGACCACTAAAGGGGTTAAAAATGAAATAACTAAACTGAAATAAACTAGTGAGCAATTGGAGGTTAAGGGCCTTGCTCAGGGGCCCAGCGGTGGCAGATTAGTGGTGCAGGGAATCGGACCCGGATCTTCCGACTGGAGGTCCAACACCTTAAACACTGGGCTACCACTTTATCAGGTGCATCAAGTTTCTGAAATCATCCTGATTTGTAAAAGAAAACATTTAATAAATTAACCAAAGTATTTTTTTGTGGAATTTGTAGCGTCTGTCAGAGAGTTTAATAAGATTCTAAGCAAATATTTGTCAATTTTCTTGCATATGAAATATGATGCAAAGATAAAAATCATACGATAAAACACACACACACACACACACACACACACACTTTGGTATGACTGAGTATTTAAGATGTCTGTAATGTTTAATAACTTAATCAGTTTGTTTAATTAACATTAATTTTGATTTATGATCCAATTAACTGACGTCATTTAGTCACTCAAGCCTTTTTGTGAATAGTTAAAAAAAGAAAAAGACAATTGAAACCTGAACTAAATGTCTTTTCTCAACTGTGTTTATGTAATAACTAAATTAAAGTTAAAACTTGTTATATAATTTATAACAAAAATATATAGATAAATAAACTGCAACAAAAGTGGGGACATGTCCAGGCATGCTGGAATGAGGGAAAAAGTTCAACATGATAGTTAAATATCAAATAAAACACTCGTTTCAGTTTAAATATAAAATTGTTTATCTATTAATATTAATAAATATTTGTAAAATCATTCTTTTAATACTATAAGTTAACTTACATAACAGGTTTAGCTCAAATGCTAGTCACCACAGAGAGCCGGTTAGCAACTAAACGTGAAAAACAACTAAAAAACATTATATTTAAGATCTGTTTCGGATTTTATAGCGAGTTTAACTGCTGGTTTTTACAAACTGATATTTGAATAAGTAAGAAAACCCCAAAACTTATAAATTTATTACATCCAACCAACTGCAAGCTAAGTTATTCGCATTAGCTTTAGCAGCTAACGTTAAGCACCTAGCAAAACATTCACAGCTTTCGAGAATTAAATCAACACACTATTCGCAGTATTATAAATAAAAGTAGACAATCTACAAAACGCAGATTTTTTTTTTACCTTTTATTGTTGTTTTAATAAGAGTTTATTTTAACTAAACTTTGTATTCATATCTGGCCCCCGGATTTGTTAAGCTAGCAAAGTTTAAACTAGCACATTTTTTACGCCATCCGTTTTCCTGAAAACCCGCCCCCGACATCGGTATTGGATGATATCTCCATTCTTATGAAGTTTACCCAATTAAAGTGCAGAGCGCCGAGAATTCTACCCAATGGTCTATCAGAAGGCGGTGTTTGTCGGAATACGGATAGGGGAAAAATAAAGGCTGGCTAGGAAACATACAAGGCAAAAAATGGCAACTGGAGACATTCGCAAAATGAGCTAAACTTTTAACAAATATAATATTTACGTCTGTTTTTATGTCACACGCGTAATATTGTAATTGTTAGCGAAATATAAAGCTAGCATTGTAACGTCAGTTAGCCTTCAAAACCGGCCAACTCCTTAAATCCGATCGATGCAAAAGAAATGATCATATTCATATTAAATTCTGAAGCTCGTCCACCAGGTATAAACATTAAAAGAGATTAGACAGTTTTTACCTAATTGCGTGAATTAAAAGTGTGTAACCAGTTCCGTTTGTGTCGTTTTTAACACCCAATTTCTTGAAGCCATTTTCATTTTCTTCACGCTGACGGTCGCCGCTCGGCTGCAAGCGCCAGTTTTCTGACGCAGCCTTAGGTTCTGTTCAGCGGTTTACGCAGGAAGACCTACGCAATGTGGCTTTGTGAATCTCATTCGCTCATCGTTGAGCTACGTAAGAATTTCTGTAGTGAAGTTAATAATGTCGCACACACATTAAATCTCATTAGAACTCTGTGTACTGTTATTACTGATTATATTAAATGTGTAAAATAAAAACATGGAATATAGAATTGTGAGTTGTTCTAAAAAATTATTATATTTTAAATAAAAAATTAATAATTTCAAAAACTTCATTCAAACTTCAAAATAAATTCATTTTTAATTCATTTATTGGCACTTTGTGACAGTGTGCATTGTCTTAAAGCAGCTTTACTTATTTTTTAAAAACTTGATGTGATGCAGGGGGGTTGTAGGGATGTCGGGGGGTTGTAGGGGTGTTGTAGGGATGTAGGGTGTCGTATAGGTGTTGTAGGGATGTAGGGGTGTTGTAGAGGTGATGTAAGGGTGTTATAGGGATGTAGGGGATGTGTAAGGATGTAGGTGAGTTTAAGTATGTAGGGGGATTGTAGGGCTGATATAGGGGTGTAGGGTGTTGTAGCGATGTAGGGGTGTTTTAAAAATGTATGGGTGTTGTAGTGGTATAAAAGTAATGTATGGATGTTGTAGGGATGTAGGGTGGTTGTTTATGTGTTGGAGGGGTGTTGGAGTGATGTGTGGGGTTGTAGGGATGTAGGGGGGTTGTTCATGTGTTGTATGGGTGTTGTAGAATGTAGGGGTGTTTTAGGTAGGTATGGGTGATGTAAGATGTAGGGGTGTTGTAGGGGTGTTGTAGGGAGGTAGGTATGGGTGATGTAAGATGTTAGGGGTGTTGTAGGGGTGTTGTAGGTAGGTATGGGTGATGTAATGTCTGTAGGTGTTGTAGGGATGTAGGGGTGTTGTAGGGGTGTTGTAGGGATGTAGGGGTGTTGGATGTATGGGGTATGGGGATGTAGGTATAGGTGTTGTAGGGATGTAGGGGTAGGGGTGTTGATAGGGTTTGTTGGGATGGGATGTAGGATGTTTCTAGGTAGGGGTTGTAGGGGATGTAGGGGTGTAAGGATGTAGGGGTGTGTAGGGATCTGTAGGGATCTGTAGGGGATTGTAAGGGGTCTGTAGGATGAGTTTAAGGATGGGTAGAGGGATTGATTAGGTAGGGTTTGTATGATGTAGGGGTGTTGTAGGGTGTTGTATGGATGTAGGGGTGTAGGGTGTTGTAGGGATGTAGGGGTGTTGTATGGGTTTTGTTGGGATTTAGGGTGTTGTATAGGTGTTGTAGGGAGGTAGGGGTGTTGTAGGGATGTATGGGTGTTGTAGGGATGTAGGGGTGTTGTATGGGTTTTTTGTATTGGGATTTAGGGGTGTTGTATAGGTGTTGTAGGGGGTAGGGGTGGGTGTTGTAGGGATGTAGGGTTGTTGTAGGGATGTAGGGAGGTAGGGGTGTTGTATGGGTTTTGTTGGGATTTAGGGTGTTGTATAGGTGTTGTAGGGATGTATGGGTGTTGTAGGGATGTAGGGGGGTTGTATTAATGTAGGGGGACTGTAGGGTGTTGTAAGGATGTAGGGGGGGTTGTAGGGGTCTCTTAAGTGGATCTCTTAATTAGAGTTTGGAATCGTTTGAATTTTAGCTTTGGTGAGTTAATTACGATTCTTATTAAAGTTTAGATTTAATTAAGGCCAAAACCCTCATTAGATATGAAATATTTATTCTGCTGCAGCTGAATATCATGAATAAACCAGAAGACTTAAATGAGGAACTTTATCCTATAGTTTTACTAAAAATACCACAGCAAAAAACAACCAGACTTAATATTATACATTTTATACATTATTACAGAGAGTAAATGGAAATAAACGAAATAAAATTCTTTAAAGTATGAGACATGAAAGACAACACAATGCAGAATTTGTCCACTATTAAAGGTTCTGTAACTTTCGGCTTGTGCAGCACGGAAAACAACCCATACGTCCTGAATACATCTGAATGGTTTAAAATCACATTTTACACACTAAAGTCCACTAAAGTGTGAGACGGAACTCAGACGGTGTGTTTATCTTTCAGTCCATCAGCTGATAAAAGCACAAAGGCTCCACTGGCCACATCCTGTGTTTGTTTTTAGTGAGTTTCATCAAATCTTGTTTCTATCCGTCTAAGCTGAATTTTTCATCCAGTCCGAACCGAACATGTGGGTTTTCACGGTCATTTTTCTGGTTCTGTGTCCCAGCAGTCTGCAAGGTGAGTCTCGAGTGGACGAGTTCTATTTTTTCTTGAAAACAAAAAATTTTGTGGTAATTTTAGATTGTATTAAAATTTTGCATTTAATTAATTATTAATTAATTTTACTGATTCGGAATATTATTACAACCTAATTTTGAAGATTTTTTCTGTCTGTAATTCAGACTCTCCTATTGTTAGCATCTTACACTGATTTTAGTGGTCGAGGAGACGCTTGGGACGTCTCATAGAGCAAAAATGGGTTTAATTTTCTAAGATACAATTTTTATATTAAGATACAAGCATTTGTGGGGTAAAAATAACTTTTGTTGGAACTTTTATAAATATTTTGATTTTTTTGTTATTTTCTATGAATATTCTATACTTAAAATGAAAACAGAAATACTTCAGTCTTGAAGCTCTAAATGTTTAGACACTTAGGGAAAATATTGAGGTAGGCTCTAAATGGGGGGGGTTCATGACCCATTAAACCTTGACAACATTAAATCTACATTCGTGTTTAATTCTGATTGTTTTAGATGATTGTTCTCGCTCCGTCTCTATGTCCCATAACGGCTATGTGGACGTGGTGCTCGGCCAGCGTTTCAACCTGACCTGCAATTTCAACTGCTTCACCGCAGCACACAAAGTCCAGCTGATGAAAGACGAGCTGCTGCTGAGTGAGCTGAGTTTGTCCAGCGATTGTCCAGAGTCTAAACACACCATTGTTCTGCTCCTGTTCATTCCTGCTGTTCAATACAATGACTCAGGACTGTACAAATGCCGGAGTGACCCGCGGGACGGCAGTTCGTCCGTAACGATCAAAGTCGGTGAGTAACTCAGTGCTCGTACAGAGATTATATCAGTTTCTAAACACAAACTTCTGCACATTTTGTATTTTTTTTAACCAAAATTGTGTTTCTTTGCATCTTTTGACATACGTAAAAAAATTTACCAAACTTCCAAAACATCTATCAGAAAAGTGAAACATGCCAATGACCAAATCCCGCCAATTCACGTAACTTAAAGTCAGCCATGTTGGATTTTTAACTTTGGTGATTTTATCAGATTCAAACCAAAATTTGGTCAGAATAATGCTAAAAAGTTGATGATGCTACAGTTTCGATCCTGTGGAAGAAAATCATATTCACTCACACTAACAATTAATGTTTTAATAGTAAAAGTTTTACTTCAATTTGTCCGTAAAAGAATTTAAACATTTATGTTTATTTTTTAATTATATTTGTAAATAGACTAATAATGTTCACTTCATCTACACCTTCATCCTTGAACTACTATGAATATGTATAAATATGCAAATGAGAAAGACTACGCATCACTCTGCTGTTCGAAATAAATACCAGATACACTAATCTAATTTCAGCAGGTTTAATGTTTACACTTATTGTGTCACTTCAGTAACTACAGACGAGAACATGGACAAGGACGAGCACAATATTACGGGTAGGTGATGTCCTGTCTTTATTTACAATAAAATAAAACCTTTGTGGTAACTGGAGATTTTAATCACATGCAATAATCCAGATTTTAGTCTGCAATTTAATCTCAGGCAATGATTCAGTTTAGCTTTTAGTCCTATTTTAGAACTTTTATTTAAAAAACTAAAGCATCAGAATAAACAAAAGACACATTATTTATTTAGTCTTAGAATAAAGGCTATATTAAAAGCGTAAGCATTGGTAAAAATTATAAATTGAGTGTTAAGTTTAGATTTAAATCCTAATTTAGTTTTAGCTGTAAATCTAAGTTTAGAACTAGATTCAGATTTCGGGGTTACATTTGAAATGAACATTCAAAATTAATTTCTACTGCAAAGAATCAGTTTAAAACTGAATCCAATTTATAGATTAGATTTATTTCTAAATGTTAAATAAGAACTTCAATTGATGGGATAATTTAGTTTTTACTTTAAACCTTGTCTCAAGTTCAGACTTAAGTTTAAAGATTGAGTTTAAAATTTTAAAATCAGATCCAAATTATTAAACTTGTCTCCCAATTTAAGTTTTAAGAATTTTGAAATTTAAGTTTTTAGAGTTTTATTTGATTGTTTATTAAAATTTCAATTTGTTTTAATTAAAAATTCATTTTTTTTAAAAAACTTTTGTAAAAAAAAAGGGTTGATTTGGTGTCTTGATTTATATTTTGTGTCAGAACCTAAAAAAATTGATGAAATAATGTTACTATGCTTAAGGAATATAATAGAGTGCTATATAGAATAAATAATGTGATAAAGAGGATATACTGTAATCGGGTGTTTTCTTAGTTTTCCTAGAAAATCCTGGTATTTTATGTCTTTTAACCTTAAACACTGTTGGGCCCTTGAGCAAGGCCCTTAACCCCCAAATGCTCAGTTGTATAACAAGGAATATTGTAAGTCGCTCTGGATAAGGGCGTCTGCCAAATACTGCCAGTGTAAATGTATAAAAAAAAACCTTATTTTACTTATATTAAAACATCAATTCATATCAATCGATTTAAAGATTAATTTGCAAGCTAAAAAAAGGTTGTAAGACATGTTAGTTCCTGTTGTCAGGAACATTATAGCAGCTATAAAACAGTCGTTCCTTCACCAGCACGTCTGTGTGAATCGTCTGCTGTCTGGTCTCTCTGTACCAGCTGTCTGTTCCTATAGAAACAATAAGTTACATCAGATAGTGCGCATTAACCCGCGTGTGTGTGTGTGTGTGTGTGTGTGTGATTTATAGGAGCGCCGCAGTCAGAGCTGACCTCAGAAGTGAAATCCACCTGCGCTGCACCCATTTCCTGTTAGCAACATTTTATCTGATTTCCTTTAACTAAATATGCAAATAAAAAACAAATCCTGTTCATTAGAGAAATAAACAGTAGAACTTTATCTCATTAACAGAAACAGAAATAATGTTTAATAATCTAATGTTTATTTATTTGAATTTGGTCCCTATAATAGACAGATTTTACTGTATTTTACATACTTTATCTTCCCTGTCTCACATTTTGTCATTCATTCATCTTCTAAACCCGCTTATTCCCCAATTCGGGGTCAAAGGAGACCTCCCTGCTGGAGATTTTAAAACTAAAACAGTAAAAAACTCTTCTGATTATGTTTAAAGTCAGTGCATCATTGATAATAATATAAACGCAGATCAGCAATCCGTTCCTTCCTGTTGTTAGATTTGTAACTCACTGTACTTTTCCGTTCCTCTCATTTAGGGAACGCACCTCTGTGGTACTTCTTGTGCAAGACGGCACTTTTCCTCATCTGCTCACTGAGTGCGGTGTGGATAAAAACCTGTTCGGTCCAGTGAGCCACGTCTCCTTCTTCCAGAGTGTGTACGAGTCCACCCGCAACCCTGTGTGTACGAAAGCATCTAACTCAAAGTTTATTTCTTTATTTTTATTAAAACTAGTACCAGATGTCAGATTTTAAGCAGAGAATTATTAAATACACAATGGGAGCATAACGTTTTAAATTGTTGTCTTGACTTATTAATTTTTGATTGCAATTTTTTTAAAAACCTTTATCAATTATATACATTAAAAAATATTGATAAAACTGTCTTATTTAGTTTTACCAGCCCGCCCCCCCCCAAAAAAAACGATGTAACTTCCTGTTTTAAAATGTTCCAAATAATTTGGCCCCCCCGCAATATCTAATACAGTAGATAAATTGTGAAAAAGAATAAAGAATAAATTCAGTTAAATTAATAAAGAATAACTTGAAAGTATAATTAAAATAATTTTAATTATTAGTTTTTAAGCGTTAACATTAAAGACACTTTGTAATTGTTCATCTTTACATCAATAATCTTGTTTTTGTAAAAAAAAAGAACTGTCAATTGTTAAAACTTCTCATTAATTATATTTTTAACCTCAGACAAAATGTACATTGATTATTTTTATATTCTTATTTAAGTTATGAAAATTACTTACATGAAAAATCCGATTTTAACTTTTGCATTTTATGGTTTTTCAATCGTTACTAACTGCAGTTATGTGATTTTATTTCTGCCCCGATGTGTTTTTTTAGGACAGTGTAAACAGCACAAACCACATGGAATCTGATCTTTCCAATTCTGATTTGTGGTATTAAATCAGACACAGACAGGGGATTTGAACCTGGAACATGGTTACGTCGTATTAAATAGAATAATATATTAGGGTTTTTGATAAGAAACTGTGCTGTAGATCATCACCCTAAATTTATTCAATACTAATCTGACTACCATCATATCACGTCATGGTCTAATGTTACTTGTGATCCTGCTCCTTCACCCGCCTCTTTCTGAGCTACAGCCTGACTAAACAATACAAAACCCATAAAATAATACAGAAATTTATATCAAATAATCAGTGAGGAAAAACATTTATGGTTAAATATTGTTTATGATTCTACACTAACTTATTCAGGAAAATGTATAAGTAAACTGCTTAATGTCTACTTTTCTTGCTTTAGTCGTCATCCTGATCATAAATAAGCCTAAATGACAAACACATTTTTTTCACTCTATTAGTAAAATTAGTACGTCTCGAAATTCTATTTTTTTACATGATGTAGGGCGGTCACGATTATCAAATGTGGGTGACGATAAATTGTCAAAGAAATAATTGCAGTTATGACGATTTATTGTCTGTTTTCAGGCTTTAACAATGAATTGTTTGTGAAAAACATTTAACAACTTAAATTTTATAATGTAAATATTTCATTGTAAATAGTATATAAGGAAATCCGTATTTTGTGTCCCGTCAGTGGTGTTTTTGTTTAGCAACATAATTCATTTATTACGAAATGATAAAAAGTGGTTTTCCTTCCAATTCTACATCTACAGTCTGTACAGCATGCACAGGTGTGGAACTACAGGCAGGTGATGTATATCATTGATTTTGCTGAAGGAGTCAAGGTCCCATCCCTCCTGACACACACACACACACACACCTTTATGCGGAAGTAGCAGCCATTGCTTCACAATATGCCATTATTTAAAATTTGCCCCCCCAACCACTGCTCATGAATTCACTGTCAGCCGCGTAATTGTTGCCTTCAGTGACTAACGTGTGTTAGAAGGTATTTTCCACATGACGGAACGCCGTGTATGACGTAGAATTAGTTCTGTTTTGCATACAGGTCAGTTGAGGTCCATGATGAGTTCACACTGAAAATCGGATTTTGGCCACGTTTAAAACAACGTAAACATTTAAAAATAAATCAATCAAATTCGGATCGGAGCAAAAATCTGAATTGTGCATTAAATCCTTGGTGTGAACGCGGACCAAACCATTTCTTTTAAGACAATTTCATTTGAGCCGGTATGTACTCGTGTAAAAGTTGTTTTTTAATTAAAAATAATAACTTCGAGTCCGAGTTTGAATTGTTGATGCTCTTTATTTGGAGCATAAAATTATAATTGACCAAAAATCTATTACAACAACAATGAAAAAAAAAAAAAAAAAAAAAATTGGATTGTTGCATTATGATGCACAGTCAAGCATGAAATCCAATTCTTAAAAAAAAAAAAAAAAATTAATAAGTTAGTTCCCTGTAATAAACACACTGCATAAACACACACCATGTAAATGTGATCTATAATAAGGAAAGTTGCTATAAATACTAAAAGGTCACATGGGATTATTCACGTTTGTGTTTACAGTGTTGGACAGACCACGTCAATATAGGTCAATTATACGGTAAATAAATAACCGGAAAAAAATTACAGGTTAGAAAAAAGTAAAAAAAAAATATATATATATAAAAAACTGTTTCGAGAATTTGACATGAAAAATAGTAAAAAAATAAAAATAATAAATAAATTTTAAAAAAATGTTCTCTATTTATGAATTAAATTTTAAAGTGCAAAATAAAAATAAATATATACACTTGCACAAATAATTAGTGTCGTTTAGGCCGATAATATTTCAAAACTTTTTTTCCTCTTAAAGGAATTCAAACTCTACAGTGAGGAACAGCAGACGATCTGATGAGAAATCTCAATTAACCCAGGAAACCGTCTGATATTATATGTCTGGTGATCAATGTTAACACTAACATGCACACAGTTCTACAGGAAGTGCTGTAGTGTGTAAGAGTGTGTGTGCTCATCAAATCAGAAGGCATTATTACTGCACATTCCTTCAGTCCTGCTTAAGAAAAAATCCTGCTCTTGGGTCAGTTTAAGGTTCACCTCCCTCAGAGGTCCTGCAGAGATGTTAGGTGGCTCCTCCGACTGTGAGCAGAGGGCTGAGAAGGTGACTGCTTCTCTTCCTGCGACGCTGAGCCAGGCGTGAAAGACTCAGCGAGCTCGGAGATGCAGAGCGGAAACGGGAGGAGTTCCTGTCCTTCTCCTCAGACTGCCTCTTCACCTCCTGCTGGACCAGTTGACGGTTCACGGCCACCACTTGAGCAGTGAAGAAAGTCAGATCCTGGACACTTGATCTGCTAAGAGAAAAAAAAAAAAAAAAAAAAAAAAAAATCGGCAAAAAAAAGAAAAAAAAAAAAAAAAAAAAAAAAAAAAAAAAAAAGCACAAGAGATTTCAGTCAAATATTTCATGCGTGATCAAAGAAATCCTTCAATATAAAACAAGCAAGTTACAAATTGCAGTAAAGTAACAAGTGCAAGTAGCAATCAACAAAACCCAAACCCAAAGAATAGAAGCAATAGTGGACCAAGTAGTGATCCCTGAGGGACCTCATAGTAAAATCCTGTAATAAACTTCTCTGCAGAATAGATTTTATGTTCCAAATATAAAAATATTAGAACATCAACTCACCTAAACTGTAATGTGGCTGTAGTGTTCTGAGAAATCTGTGAAAAGAGAGAATGTAAAGGGTTTTTTTTTTTTTAATTTATAGCATTTGGCAGATGCTTTTATCCAGCGTGACTAACATTTATACAACTGAGCAATTAGCGGGTAAAAGCCTTGATTAGGGGCCGAACACTGGTAATTTAGTGACGCTAAGAAGCAAACTCACAATCTCTCAGTTAGCAGTATAACACCTTGACTTCTTAGCTACCACTTCCCACCAAGTACTACAAGTATTTACCAACCTCTACACTGTGTATGAATGTAAGTAGCTTAACATTTAAAAATCCAGTGCTTTGAAATTAGCAAACGATAAGCATACTGATGACTTCAATGACGTAAATAATTTTCTGCAGAGACACACTGGGGGCGCAAACACAATTTATGGATCCAACATTCTATATTTGGGGACAACACTTTTTGTGGAGGGGGAACCAATACTTTGGAGACCTTATAATAACGGTCTAATAATGGTAGACCAGTCGTACCCCCTGTACCCATGGATGCCTCAGGACCTGCTCTGCACTGAGACGCTGTTTAGCATCACACACTAACAGTTTGGAAACAAGTTCCTTGGCCTCAGCAGAGACATGAGCCCAGTTCTGGTCAGGAAACTCGTACTTTCCCTCCTGAATGCTCTCGAACAGCATGCCCTAAAAAAGGGAAAGAAAGGAATTCATTCGCACAGTAAGGGAACTTTGGCAAAGTTCCGGATTCTGATTTCACTTTTTTCCATGTTCTCAAAGTTAGGAACTTCACCTCCACTTCAAATCACACCATCTCCATCAATGGTTATTTATTTAGAGTACGTTTGTTTTTTGACCCACCTGGCACTCATGGCATGGCTCCCCCTGATCCCAGCCGCAGTCGGTACCGCAGTGACCCACAAACGGAGCAGATCCGCTGAGCAGGATGTAGAGAACCACACCGAGACTCCACAGATCACAGCGTTTATCATAAACACCGACCTCGTCCCTAAACGCCTCTACCACCTCGGGGGCCATGTACTCCGCCGAGCCACACTGAAATCGAGCAAACGGAAAAACTACATGTTCCTTACACGCGCACACACACACACACACGTTTATTCAGCACTTACTGGCGTCAGTAGCTGTGGGCTGGAGATCAGGTCACTGTTGCTGCTTAGCTTTATTCCACTGCTTAGGTCAAAATCACAGATCTTCACTGGACACATCTGCAGAGACACGACAGCAGGAACGAGCGAGGGACCAAAACATCAGTTAGGGGTTTAACGCAGAAACACGTCAGAACCCTTTTCTGATTTAACAAAACTGTTACAGCGGTGCCTTAACCTACGAGTGTAACTGATTCTGTGACGGAGCTCGTAACTCAAATTACTCGTCTGTCAAATCAATTTTTCTCATTGAAATGAACTGAAATGCCATTAATTCGTTCTGGTTTCCCAAAAAAACACCACAATTATTTTTGTTCCATGTTTTTAAATAAGAAAAATAAACGTATAAATAATGAATATTGTATAAAAACCCTACAATAGGATGTACTGGAATAAACTGGTTTTATTAAGTATAATGTACAGCGTTTACCTTGGAGATCAGACGACTCCACTTGCTAACGCGCAGGTCTGACTAGCTATCGAGTGACACACGGGATGCTGGGCGGATGTTTAATTTCACTGTAGCGTCTGCTATGCTAACTAGCGGTTGGGTGCCTGAAACGAACTTGTAACCCGAATTTCAGCTCACAACTCAAAGCAAAAAAAAAAAAAAAAAAAAAAAAAAACATCCGAGAGACGATTCATAACTCGAAAGATTCGTTAATTGGGACACTCTGCAGTCGAGATACCAGTGCATTAACTCAAACGTCGAGCCTGTAAAATTATTCCTATAATAACGCATAAAACATAAAATAACGAGGAGTCATAAAACACCTCACAAATAATTAATCAAACATTTCACGTGTGTCTGAAGCAACTCACCCGGTCACTGCGCTCACAGAGAAGATTCTCTGGTTTCAGGTCTCGATGCGCCATTCCTACATCACACGATCACACGACTAACATTAACTTATTTATATCAGCAACACAAACATTTAAAAGGACGTAATTAATTAAATAATTAATTTTCCTATTAATGAGAAAATAAATAAAAATAAACATTTAAAATAATGCAGTACAATTTAAAGACAAACGAGTTTACATTCAAAATCTATTTAAAATATACAGCTAACAAAAATAAATCCATTTCTTAAACTATTTTATCAGAATTATTCAGAATTATGGGGGTCAGGAAATCTGAACTAGAATTCAATACATTAAAGTTCAATTAATTTATTATAGAAATATAAAAAAAACTATTGAATTATAAAATACATTAAATCTGCATTCATTTTATCTGTGCTGCGAATCAGAATCAGTCGGGTCTGTGCTGAATCGAATCAGTCAGAATCAGAATCGTCGGCCTTGCTGCGAATCAGAATCAGTCGGCCTGTGCTGCGAATCAGAATCAGATCAGGAATCAGTCGGCCCTGTGCTGCGAATCAGAATCAGTCGGCCTGTGCTGCGAATCAGAATCAGTCGGCCTGTGCTGCGAATCAGAATCAGTCGGTCTGTGCTGCGAATCAGAATCAGTCGGCCTGTGCTGCGAATCAGAATCAGTCGGTCTGTGCTTGCGAATCAGAATCAGTCGAGTCAGGGGTCTGTTGCTGCGAATCAGAATCAGTCGGTCTGTGGCTGCGAATCAGAATCAGTCGGCCTGTGCTGCGAATCAGAATCAGTCGGCCTGTGCTGCGAATCAGAATCAGTCGGCCTGTGCTGCGAATCAGAATCAGTCGGCCTGTGCTGCGAATCAGAATCAGTCGGTCTGTGCTGCGAATCAGATCTGCAGACTGACCTTTACTGTGCAGGAAGTGCAAAGCGCTGGCGATGTCCCGCACCACAGCACTGACTTCCTGTTCACTGAAACGCTTCCTCCTGTCGAGGTGAGTCAACACTGAACCTTTAAACAAAAAACCCCCATGTCTGAAATCTGGTTCTGAAACATGTGTACGAGTATAAAGAAAAACATAACAGAGGAAGAAAACCTCCTCTGAGCTTCTCAAACACCAAGCAGAATCGATCATCTTCTTCAAAAAACTCCACCAGCTCCAGAATGTTTCTGCAGATTCACAGCAGGGGACGAGGACAGAAAAATCAGGAATAAAACTCACATCACACTGATTATTAAACATTAATCATTGATTCTTCATTGTAGTTAATTAAGAACCAAAAAAAGTGATGTCATTACATCACTGAAGAACCACAATTGTCGTTTAAAACACATTAATGATCCTTGCGCACACTCCTAGTGTGTGTGTGTGTGTGTGTGTGTGTGTGTGTGTTGACCCAGTAAGCTTACTGTACCTGTGGCCTTGACACTGATAAAGAATCTCCACCTCTCTGAATACACGACTTCGGCTCAGACCTGGTCTTTTCTTAATTATCTAGAGAACACACACAGACAGGCGCGCACACAGACAGGCGCGCACACAGACAGGCGCGCACACAGACAGGCGCGCACACAGACAGGCGCGCACACAGACAGGCGCGCACACAGACAGCTTCCTTTTTCAGTTTAGTCAGCTTCATGCTTTTCCCTCTCCATCCTTAAACCCGTTTCTCCTCCAGGTCATTACAGAAAGCTCACCTTCACTGCATACTCCATCCTCGTGCTCAGATGAACACACGTCTGCACGACCGCATGTGCTCCTTCTCCCAAAACCTCGTCCTGAAGTCTGTAAACATCTAAATACATCAGAACAAAAGCTTAAAGAGGAGCCAGCTTTATTATAAAAAAAGACTTATAAAACAGTGTAAGATAAATATAATATTTATAAAATAAACCTGGATATATTCACATTTCATTATTATAGTTCATTTCTATAATTCCAAACAAATTAATATATATTTAAATTTATTAAATTTGGCTTGTAGCCTTTAGCGCCCTCTGCTGTCTGCTCTGCAAACTGCAACAGAAACAAGTCAAAGAGTTTCCTAAAAAAAAATCTACTGCTTGTCATCTGCTACGTAGAAACAACTTAAACTCAGCTTACCGTTAAACTGCCTTCTTAAGCAGTCTGTGGATCTGCAGCTCTTTTTCTTCCGGTTTCTTTTCTTAAAGTCAGAAAGGTCCATGAGTTCATGTGAATTAGAACTAGACTGAAAAACAGTGAAACAAATCTTAAAGACAAGAACACAATTAAAAAAAATTTAAAAATCAAGTTATCCCAAAATAAAATAAATAAAATCATTTTAAAATTAAATTTATTAGACTATAACTAACAAAATATTTTTAGAACGTGATCGCCGCCCAGTGGGTTGCATCGGTACTGCAGTCTGGCTGGCATTCATATACAAGCATGAAATTACGCCAAAAAAATATATAATAACGCTTTTAACGCTAGAATAGAAATTCTCTTCAATTATTTGCTTTAAAAATCCCATCAAAAAAGAAAATTCGTGGAAAATAACTAAGCTGTAAAGTAAAGTAAAGAAACGCCAAATGTCACACACAAAAATATAAACCGGAGATTATTTTGAATAACTACACAAAATTTAGCGATAATCAAAGAACATCATGTGTTTATTTCTTGGATATAAAGTTAAATATTTCCAAATAAGCCTAAATAACTATATTATCCTATTATATATATATTATAAATATATCCTATGTGAATCGCTTTGTGAATCGGACAGGGGAAAATATTTTAAATTATTAAAGTTTCCCGATAAACACTGCATAAATAAATAAATAAATTCATTAATTAATAAATATTACACTTTCTCGGAATGGTTTTAACTCTTTAAATGCCTTTACCCTAATTTATTCCTGATTAATTTAACTGTTCTGTTCTTCCGAAATAAAACTAGCTAAACTTTGGCCTTCTCTGAATTTATCGTTTTACCTTTGAAAGTCCCGCCCTTTCCCTGTATCCTATCCAATCAAATTAGGCGCTGGAAACTGTTGATTCTAATTGGACATCGTGAAATTCGGCGATTATATTAGTCTTAAACACGCAGTGGTAAATTTGATTCATTCCGATTCATGTGTCGGATCTATTTGAATCTTTCCGTTAGTTAATCCGTCACACCAGTAGGCGGCACCAGTCAATATTATTTTAGATATTCAGAAAAAGCAGTTTAAAGACCGTCATTAGATTAAAAAAACAATTATATTTTTCGTAATACTTTAAGAATAAAGTCAGAATATTGAGAATAAATTCGTAATATTTTGAGAATAAATTCTAAAGGGGCCTTCGCGCCGCTGTGCTGGTGGTGGTACTAGAAATTCAACCTACGAACTTCTGATCAGCAGTTCAACACCGTAACCATTCTACTACCATATCACACACACACACACACACACACACACACACACACACACACACACACACACACACACACACACACACACGGACTTTGAAGTAAATAATATGAGACAGCACACGGAAGGGAGCAACTCAGTCACTTAAACTGGTAGAACGGTGGTTAAGGTTTTGGCCTGTTGACAGGTAAATAATGGATGCAATTCCCAGCATCACCAAGCTGCCACCGCTGGGCCCCTGAGCAAGGCCCCGAACCCTTATCTGCTTAGCTGGAAATATGAGATAAATGTAGACTGTTCTGGATAAGGATGTCTGCCAAATGCTGTAAATGTAAATGGTTAAGGCTCTGGATTGCTTATTGGAGAACCAGGGTTTGAGCTCCAACCTCAGCTGCCACTGTTGGGTTTTTGATCAAGGCTCCTAATCCGTCTCTCTGCTCCGGGGGTGCTGTATCATGTCCGACCCTGTATCATGTCTGTCTGCAGGTAAAGTAGGAATGGTACTGTGCTGTAATGTATAAATTGACTCCAAAAATGAGACTAGACCCTGTTGTCTTTCTGTAAGTCAGAAACTGTAGTCAAAAACGTTTAAACCCCCGATTTGATGGATTGTTCCATCAAAAACACATTTAAATATGCAACAAATGATCAGATATTCAGAAATAAGAAATAAATAAAAGCTAATATTTAATTCTTTTTCTCTACCCCTTGCTAGCCCAGGGCCATCTCGGGAGCTGAAAGCACACGGATGACAGCCTGTTGCTCCACGCATCCTCCTCTGAGAAGCTGAAGTTGTCGAGGTCCTGAAAGTGTCCATGTTTGTCTCTGCTCTCCAGCAGCGGCCACAGGACTTACACCAATGTCTGTGGGCTGATAGAGCAGGGGCTATCAGACACTATTGAACAGACGCTCGCAAGCTATCTGGCACCCGAGTCGGCTACTTCCCTAAGGACTCCTAGGCTGCCCTGTAGACCTCTCAGAACCACCTTGGACATAAGGTTCTTCAATCTTTAATGATCCAGCTTCAGCTTGTTTTTTGAGTGTTAGAATTATTTTCTAATCATTTTAGCGTAAAGTCGTCTTTGTGCACAAATATAACAAGATAAAAGAAAATAAATTTATTCATTTTGAAAGCAGCCAGAGGGTCAGTCAGTCTCACATATTTCTTTGCTAGATAAAGCAACAGCAAGAAAACCGTATTGTGCTTTAAGATCATGGACAACATACAAAAATGACATGGACATCGTTTGTCCAGTCTGAGCTTTTTATAACCACGGTAATGTTGGCAGATTTTTTGGTCCAGTCCAGTGTGGATGCAGCGTTTTATTCCAGCAAAACATAGACACAGGATCCCACCGTGTTAATTTATCTGATTCTGGCGTGTAGTGATAAACCTGCCGTTACTGTTCGGTGAGAAGAAGAACTTGTTGCGGCACCAGTCGTTTTCCCGGAGATCATCACTGTGAACGACTGTATGAAAATTTAATAAAAGCAGACAAAGAAGAAAAATCAGCCCTCCATTTTTGCACGCTTTTGCAGCGTCTGTCTAAAGGGTCTGTTTCTTTTTCCCCGCACACTTTTTTTAAACCCCCCTTTTGTTTTTTCTTTCTTTCTCCGACTATTTTGACAGATTCACACTGACGCTCACAAAAGGGGAGTTGTTCAGTGATGTGATTGGGCCACACTACACCACACCCAAAACAAGGAAGTTTATCTCTGAACAAAAAACAGCTTCCTTGTTTTGGGTGTTTTATAGAGGCTCTTCTTGGATAAGCCTCTCTCTCTCTCTCTCTCTCTCTCTCTCTCTCTCTCTCCAGTTTAGAAAAATGGCTGGTTTTACTGAAGATCTTGATGAGTTCAACTGTTCAGTGTGCCTGGATCTCCTGAAGGACCCAGTAACTATTCCATGTGGACACAATTTCTGTAAGGTGTGTATTAATCGTTTCTGGGATGAGGAAGATCAGAGGAAGCTCTACAGCTGCCCCCATTGTAGAGAGACTTTTACTCCAAGGCCTGTTCTTGGCAGGAACAACATGTTGGCTAATGTGGTAGAGAAACTGAAGAGGACTGAATTTCAAGCTTCTTCTGCTGGTCACTCTTACGCTGTACCTGGAGATGTAGAATGTGATTCCTGCAGCGTGAAAAAAAACAACTCTTTAGATTCCTATTGTGAAGATGAAATTCAATCTCACTCACAGTCTCCCGCCTTTAAGAACCAAAAGCGAGTTGAGACCTGTGAGGAGCTTCAGGGAAAGATCAGCTTGGAGCAGAAAATACTGAATGAGTGCTACTGTTTTACTGACCAAAGCTGCAAGATCCATTCGTGCACTGTGGACAAACACCAAAGCTCTGATTCAGGTTCAGCTAAACTGGTAAGAACCAGACATGTCTTCAGTTTTAGGGTTTATAACCAGATCCTTTCTAAAGATCTTAACAAAATTGTGTTAAGGATGTTTTTCTCTCTGTAGAGCTTCCCGTCTTTGAGTGTTTCTCCCGAATGTGACGACTTACCCAGCTTCACTGTCCATCACTGTACTCTCCCATCTGATGGAACAAGGGAATCTGTCTCAGAGCCAGATGACAGAGATGAGAAAATCTGTGAGAAGAAATCTAATTATATCAGTCCAGAAGGAAACATTTGATCAACCCTAAAGTGAGAAATAAAATTCATTTAAGAGAAAAGAGACAGTCATGAACATAATCATAAAATCACACAAGTAAGTCACAAGTATATGGAGTCATACACAACGTTATGAGATCTTTAGACAGGCTCTAGTGAGACCAGAGCAACCTTATGGAGACCTGTCTGTCCAGGAGCAGTAAGAAGTCAGAATTGTCCCCATTTTATGCATTAAACTGTTTCCACATTATTTTGTTCATCTTTATTTTGTCTCTTTGTCTCCACAGCTAAAGGAGTTCAGAAGTTTTTACCCGCAGAACCAAAGGACAGAGAAGATTTCCTGCAGCGTAAGTGTAAAACAAACTTACACTGCAATGGAGAGTGTGTAAAAGAGGTAAAGAAGTGAGTACAGGCAGGTTGAAATGGATGGAGGAGCGTGTCAGGAGTGATGTGTGACAGAGGATATTAACTAGAATTAAGGGGAAGATGTACAAGACAGTAGTAAGACCAGCTATTATGTATGATTTTGAGACAGTGGTGAGACAGCTATGATGTATGGTTTAGAGACAGTGGTGAGACAGCTATGATGTATGATTTTGAGACAGTGGTGAGACCAGCTATGAAGTATGGTTTAGGGACAGTGGTGAGACAGTTATGATGTATGGTTTAGAGACAGTGATGAGACCAGCTATAATGTATGATTTAGAGACAGTGATGAGACAGCTATGATGTATGGTTTAGAGAAAGTGGTGAGACAGCTATGATGTATGGTTTAGAGACAGTGGTGAGACCAGCTATGATGTATGGTTTAGAGACAGTGGTGAGACCAGCTATGATGTATGGTTTAGAGACAGTGGTGAGACCAGCTATGATGTAAGGTTTAGAGACAGTGGTGCTGAGAGAGACAGGTGGCAGAGCTGGAAGTAGCAGAGCTAAAGATGTTGAGGTTTCCTTTAGTGATAAGGTTGGACAGGATTAGGAACGAGTTCATCAGGGGGACTGCTCATGTTAGATGTTTTGGGGGAGAAAGTCAGGGAAGGCAGATTGAGGTGGTTTGGACATGTACAGAGGAGGGATAATAAATATATATTAGTAGAAGGATGTTAGAAATGAAGCTACCAGGCAGAAGACAAAGTGGAAGACCAAAGAGGAGATATATGGATGCGATAAATGAGGACATGAAGTTAGTGGGTGTGAATGTAGAGGATGTAGAGAATAGGGTTAGGTGGAGACAGATAATTCGCTGTGACGACCCCTAAAACAGTACAGCCGAAGTGAAAAACACACAGAAACACAGACAGGTGTTTCACACCCACCTGATTAAAATCTAACGTGGACATTTTATGATTTCAGATTTCCGTTATTTGATCCTGGATCCAAACACAGCACATAATCAACTTGTTCTGTCTGAGAAGAGCAGAAAGGCTAAACACAGTTTTGCAGAACAAAGATACCCTGATCATCCAGAAAGATTTGTCTCCAGGTCTCAGGTGCTGTGTACAGAGAGTCTGTCTGGATGCTGTTACTGGGAGGTGGAGTGGAGCGGATGTGTTTCCATATCAGTCTCTTATAAAGACATCAACCGGAGAGGAGAAAGTAATAAGTGTGGGTTCGGATACAACAGACAGTCCTGGAGTCTACGATGTTCTTCTTCCTCTGTCTCTTTCTGGCACAATGACATTCAGACTAAACTCAGTGGTCCAGCATCGTCCAGAATAGGAGTGTATGTGGATCACGGTGCGGGAACTCTGTCCTTCTACAGCGTCTCTGACACCATGAAGCTCCTCCATAGAGTCCACACCACGTTCACTCAACCTCTTTATGCTGGATTCAGGATTTGGTATCACTCAGCGATGAGACTATTTGATTTAAATGTTAGTCAAAGTGTTTAGAGAAATATCAGATATCAGATTTGAGCTATAAAGGCACAGACACTTATACAGGACTTATTCAGGCTTGCTGGGTGCGTTTGCCCTTTCCCGCCCACTGGACAGCAACTGTTATTGGTTGCTTGTTCCCTCATTGTGTTGAGGTATTTCTTGTGTATTTATACCACCGTGTTTCAGTTTGTCTTGGTCTTGCTTTGTTGCTTGTCACGGTCTGTGTTTATGTCTTATGTTATGTATCACAATAAAGTATATATCACAATAAAGTTGAATCCCATTTAATCTGATACAAACTGGATTATAGTCCAAATGTTGTAACAATTAACTAGCAACACTAATCTGTATACCAAAGATAAAGAAAAACTGGACAGGAAAAATGTACTTCTGGCACTAGTCCTAGTTATTATTAATCTAGGAAAAGGAAAAGAACATACAGACTGTAGATACTATTAGCGTGGGGACAATACACCAATCAGGCATAGGATTATGACCTCCTCTTGATGCCAAAACAGAACAGTCCAATAGATCCCTGAAGGTGTGGCACCATATTTAATGTTCTAAAATCGGGTCCAGATTAAATGTTGTGAAATTTATATTATATGTTATCCTCAATAGATATATATATATATATATATTACAAAAACATCTGTAATTTGGCCTATATTTTCTTATATTACACTGGATATGCCTACTGTATACGACATGTCTGTATTATTAATATAATAACATTTGATACGAATGTCCTACATTTCTGCCACAATAGTTTAGTTACAGTTTGTGTCACTACAGTAAATCCATTGTAAATATTGATAGGATTGAAAAGGATCGTAACAGAAATGTTTTCGCATATTTAGCTTGGCCTGACTTTTGACACCCCTGGAATATCTGGGTTTGATTCCCAGTACCACCAAGTCACTGCTGGGCCCCTGAGCAAGACCCCTAACTCCCAACTGCTAAGCTGTATAAATGTAATAAAAAATGCAAATTTCTCTGGATGAGGGCGTCTGCCAAACGCCGAAGATATAAATGTAATGATGTGTCCGTATCAGTCTTTTCTAAGAAAAAGTTATTGGGTGGTTTTAAATGCAATATTTGTCACACTTTTTAATATCAGTTACCGGTTTAGCATTGCACTGTGAGGATAGACAGATTTGACCTACCATGATGTGCTGTTTGTAGCAGGTTTATTTTGGTTTAAACATTTTAGCAATTTCAACAATCTAATATGTATTTTTATTTTTATAGAGCCAATATATTTGTAGAATATCAGAATTTATTTCTGAACAATATTTTCATTGATGTTAAACAGGGATCGAACAAAGCAAACATGTAACGTTTCAATGCAGACTAACGACACTAAACGACGTTTAGCTGGAGTAAGACGCTTATCTTCCTCCCTAGTAATGCCAAAAAGAGCAATCAGGGGATCAGGTTTAAGATTGCAATTAAGAATGTAAGACAGCTCAAAATTTATTAAACTACAATTTTCATTTACATTAAAACACACCTGTTCTCTCCTTAACACTTAATCTCCTAAACAGATCTCTCTTCAAATCCCAGGGATGTAAATGTAAAACCACACCCGCTCACTCTGCCATGGAATAACACCCAGCAACAGGAAAATCATTTCAGAGAAAACGAGACTTAAACAACTCAAACCTTTTTCCAGTTCTACAAAACAACAACATGGATAAAGTGGTAAAGAAACAGAAGAAAGAACCTGAAGCTACTTCTTCTGCACATTGTTACGTTGGACCTGGAGATGTAGAGTGTGATTTCTGCATTGGGAAAAAACGCAAAGCTCTTAATTTCTGTCTGGTTTGTCAGGCCTCATATTGTAAAGGTCATCTTCAACCATCTGTCGCCTGCCTTTAAGAAGCACAAGTTAGTCAACGTCGGGGCAGAGTTCCAAAAAAAGATCTGTTTTCAACATAACAAACTGATGGAGACCTACTGTCAGACTGACCGAGTCCTCGTTTTTGTATGATAGAGAAGCACAAAAGTCACGATATTGTTACAGCGAAAGCAGAAAGAACTAAAAAACAGCTGAAAACTTTATCGACTTTATTCTTTTCTAAGTCTATTTATTACATTTTTTAAAACCTATTTTCTAATTAGCTGATTTTGATCATTTTATGTTATTATTGTAAATTAAAATGAAATACAAAAAGGGGTGATAGAAAGTGTACATTTGTCAGACTTACATTTACAGCCAACACCTGATTTTATTTATATAACAATTGTGGTGTCTTGGGCACGCAAGGGCAAACAGAAACACATGGAGCAAGTGTTTATTTCAGAAAAAAAGCTGTCCAAACTGTCCTTTATTACACAAGTTCTTCTCGAAAAGGAGTAAAATCCTAAAGGAGTATTTTTAAGTAGCAAGGCTAGCTAGTAGCTTGTCGCCCAACCCTTCTTCGCTATATTAAACAATGATGCTAATCCGGTAACGTGTGAGAAGCAAAAAATAATATTTTTATTGCAGCAGTGGTTTTAAGTCCACTACCAAGCAAGAGCCCAGCATGACAATGCCATCAGTCTGCAACGAAGGAGTCACTGTTACACTCAGGCCCCTTCCTAATGAATTGGTACGAATCAAGAAGGGGAGGTTAAAGTTGGGAGTTCTAAAGTATCAGTGAGCTTGTGAAAGCTAGAATCCAAAGTCAGGTCAAGTTACCTTTATTTATATAGCTCTTCTAACAATAGAGATTGTTTCAAAGCAGCTTTACCAAATTAAAAAGTCTCTCCAAAGAGTAGAACTGGGTACTGAAACTGGGCTTGGCATCAAGACACTTGCCAGTAGCCAATATTTTATTATAGTCAATTATGATTATTTAGCTGCACAAAATATTGACATAAAATTATGCATTTGTTTTGGTTTCAGAATGAGCTAAATGAGGAGCAGGTAAAATTTGAGCAGAGGATCCAGCAGAAGCACATGAAGGTCCAGGGGCTGAAAGAGACTGTGGTTATTAGTAAGGTAACGAATGAAATGAGGGACACACACTATGACCAGTGTAGAATCACACTAGGAGAAAGAGCTGATATCAAATCAATCATAGTCAATGTTGGTGTGTTCTGGCAGGAACGTTCACAGGAAACGATAGAAGAGAGTGAGAGGATCTCTGATTAGATTCATGTTAAAAAAGTGCTCAGAGGTGACGGAGCTGATCAGAGCCCAGGAGAAAACTGAACTGAATCAAATTGAACGACTCCTGAATCAACCAGAGCACTGATCTTCAGAGGAGAGTCACTGAACTGGAGCAGCTTTCACACACAGACGATGGAATCCACTTCCACCAGTTAACACTCACTGTCTGATCTACAGAGGGTGCTGTTCCTCACAAAGTTTCCTCCTAAAAGCTTATTACAACAATAATAACAACAAGTGTGTTTTTGGTCTGATTCAGTCTGAGATTCATTCCTACACTTTTCTCCTTCTCTATGATGTGTTTCCTCTCTGTAGAGTTTCCCGTCTCTCTGTGTTTCTCCTGGATGGGACGACCAGCCCAGTTTTACTGTCAATCAACATCTCTCATTTGATGGAGTGAGGAAATCTCTCTCAGATCTAATAAAACAACTGGAGAAAATCTGTGAGGAGGAATTTTACAAAATCTGTCCACAACAAACATTTGTTTTGCATCACCATAAAAAGAAAAGAAATTTAGAAAATACAAATAAAAAATAATCTTGTAAAAGACTGAGCATCTGTTACTGTGCATGTATCTGCTGGCACTGGGGGTGTGGCTATATTTTTTTGTTAGAAGTGGGTTATTTATTTATTTTTTGTTAGAAAGATTAGGGTAGTAATTTTCTTGCTGTTAATAATTTTTTCTTGGTCAGTTGGAGTCTAAATTCCAGTGTGTTTTGTTTATATTGGTCCACCCTGAAGTTTTCACCTGTTTTTATTGTGTGTGTGTGTGTGTGCTTATTACCTTATTATCTACTTAATACACCTTTTTAACCCCTCCCTGAGTCATTTGACTTATTCCAGCTAAAACATATACATTCCGTTTCATTATACACACATACACATGTGCACACACACATATATATTTATTTTCCCAACCCTTGAATGGACTGCAACAAACAAAAATGTTCCTCCGTGTTAGTCTTTGCTAATCATGTGCCGCCTGTTTTTTAATGTCATCAATAAATCTGTCTTTTTTGATTGTAGTACAAAAAACAAAACTCTATCTTAAGAAACTGATTAAAAATTGCACCACTGTCATAGACACGCCCGGCTCATTCACGTTTCACCGTTCACATTCCCCTGAACTTTACCCAAAAAATTCCCCAATCACACTCACTTACCATATTTAAGCAGTTCACTTACTCTGGTTGCTTGTCTGTTCTTAGCTGATAGAAGGACTCACTTCCACGTCGCTTTGTTACAAGTTTCTAGTTTTCAAGGTCTCTCAAAGATTTTATGACTTCCAGACTTCCTTACACTCTAAAGAGTTTCAAACTCTAAAGACTCCTAGAATATTCCAGTGACATTCCCATGACTGCTGCGTTCCTCGTGTACTGGGTAATCTAAATCTGGGTATTCTCTAAGTTCTTCGCTTGACTCTAAGTTCTCTAAAATCCAACCTTTGAGTTCTGTTATTAATCCTGTTAGAATAAACTGGTCTATTTGGTTCTGAGTCTACATCCTGTTACAGAGACCAGACCCCAACCATTACCAGACCAGACCGATTCCAAGAGCTGAGCATAGCACTCCAGAGACCTCTCAAACAAAGCCCTTCTCCCACGTCAACTCGTCAGCTCGGCTCACAATGACACTACAGGGCTTGAATAGTGCCACGTGGGGGAGCAATGTATGGAAATCCAAACGTCCACGATCCCAACCATTGCTCCCCGCATGCCAGAGAAATCCACTCTCCACCCTACACTGAGCTTATGCAGGTGGACAATACGAGACTCACCCAGACAGAATGTCACCGCCAGCTGACCCAGAGGCTGTGCTTGTTTTGTGAAAAGAACATGTCCATCCCAACCTATTGGAATTTCTCTTTTTATTCTGTGGAACTAGGAGTTGGAGAATTTGCCCCTTGTACTATGACTTATATTTTGACTTATATTTATAACCTAATTTGTTTACATTTATCTTTATGACAGTGCTTGTGATTTTATTTGTTTTATTTACTGGTCGTTAGTAGTTGCAGACACCATCTTGAGTTTTACTTTGTTTCGTTTATTGTTTTATCACACTAAGTTTGCTGATCATTTATTGTTCTGTCAAATGATCATTTATTGTTATCTCAAATTCAGTGCAGATTGTTTATTATTGGCTTACAGTAAGGTCTTCCCTGATGTGTAATCCCTGACTTTATGGCTATTATAATCCAGAACATTGAATATGGTTGCCATGTTGCTCTTTGATTTTGATGCATAACTGCAAATTTTCTGCAAACTGTAACTTGATAACACTATTTCTGACAGTTTTTTTGTCAATACTCCTTGTGTCACCTACCCGGATAAATACTGTCGTGCTTTTACAGTAGCCTTGGACATTTTTATGCGCATATATAGCCTCCCTTAAAAGGCGATAGTGAAAAGAAACTGCGGTTCCGGATGTATTTGGATTTTTTGCCTTCCGGAATGTTGGACGACCAGTTTGGTTGGGTGCATTATTTAGCTCTTTAAGCTCTTCTCTTAATAAGACTCTTTTCAACCGGAAAAACCAGAGTGCTACTAGGGCCCTTGGAACCAGTGTTTATGTAGGTGTGAGTTTTGCCAGATATTAGGATATATTTAACATCTCACATTGACCTTTAGTCCACCCTTAACACCCCTTATACTCTAGCGTGTGCCTAATTTACTTGTAGTGCGTAACATTTCCCTAGTCTTAGGTGTTTTGTCAATTCTGGTCTAGATGTAATGTACTTGTGCAAGTGCTTGTGCTTTTACATTTTCTTAGCCTGGTGTGTTTTCAGTCCTAGTCTAGCCGTGATATCCATTAGCATGAATGTATACTTTATGTGTGCATTTGCGATGATTTAGTGCTTTGACTCTAGGTTTTTGCCCTGTGTTTTACAGGTTAGTTCAACTTGGCATTCTTCCATCACATGACCAGGTTTTTGCACCTCCAGTATTGCCGTTGTTGTTTAGGGTATGGGCATTCCGGACACTTGTAGCCTAAGTGGAGGCAGTTCTAGCACCACCTTGGTTGTACTAGGTATGGGCGCTCCACGGGCTGTAGTGTCTGCACTGCTCTTGCCACTGCTTTGGGGTCTGCAACCCGTATCTCAGTGTTTTTGCCTCTTGCAACATTTGTCTTTCTCTTTGTGGACATTCTTACGCTCGCTGGCCCTCACTCTGGCAATGCCAGCATCTATACCTCCGACCCTGGCGCTGCCCCCTTGTGCCTTCTGATACCTCTTTTTCTGTCGGCATATGGCTTTACATTATGGTCGCCCACCCTAGGCTCTTGTTAGCTCTTTTGCCCATATGTTCTCAAGCCGTAAGAAGGACTGGTTTTCTGCTTTCTTTTCTTTTTTCACATTTCTTCGCCATAGGTCTTATAGATCATGTGGGATTTGAACATTACTCATGGCATGACTTTTTGTCCTTCAATTCTTTGAGGTATTTTGTTTGTTATGGCCTCAGCCCATGCGTCCTTTCTCCTTTTGCGAAGTCTTGAATTGACCATCTCCACTTGCCTCAATGGTTCGTTCCAAATTGTCTATTTTGCCCAGTGTCAAGCTTGTGTGCTTTATTAGTGAGATCCCACATCTTTTCATCCAGCTTTTGTTGGTGTCGGTCGTTGTCACATTTTGCACTTTTTAGAAGTTCCTTCATCTGGGACATGTGCATCTAGCCTCAGCAGTGGAGCAATTGCATTTCTGTATGGTTCTTTCCACGCTTAGGGCGTTCAAGGTTTCCAAACTTACCCAAAGTTCTCTGCCATTTGCTGCTCAGAGCCCGTGCCTCTTAATTCATGTTAGACTGTGGCCATGGTAATATTTCTGCCCAGTTCTCTACGAGGTTGCTGACAGCTTGGACTGGTGTTGATACCTGGCTTTGATTCTTCCTTTTTTTTGACCTTAAAACTTTTTGTTTCTTGCTTTAGACTTTCATTCGCTGTTTCTTTGTTTACAGCTAGTGTGTCTGAGGGCATTCGCTCTTTTGGCGCTATGTCTTTATCATTTTTTGCTCACCTTGTTGTTTTTTGTACATTCTCTAATGCATGCAGAGGCCTGATCTGATACATTTGATGAATTGATGTTAAAAATGATCAATCCCAGACATTAAAAATAGCATGTTATAATTAAATATGAGCATATAGATGCTGTTGTAATAAGTTATCAAATAATCTAAATTGTATATTAGTTCATTTGAATTGCATCATCATTATTATTATTATATTTTTATAGTAACAGTATTTGGCAGAAGGCCTGATCCAGAGTGACATAAAAAGCACTTAAAAATCTTTATCAATAACTCCATCAGTGCCACTAAATGTCCTCGAACCCCACTGCTGCCCGTCTGCCACTGTTGGGTTGTTGAGCAAGACCCTTAACCCTTCCTGCTCCAAGCGCACTCTATTATAGCTGACCCTGCGATCTGACCCCAACCTTCTAAATTTCAGGGTGCTGAAAAGTATATGTGACCAAAACATTAACATTTTTTACATAAATAAATTTATTAATAGGATTATGTTACTTACCTTTTACCTACCTTTATTCTTCCGAATTAATTCCTAAACCTGAGGAACTTTCTGTGTTAAGGATGTTTATCTGGAAGTATGCATCCCTGAGATCTACTCCGACAAACCAGTCCTCGGCTCTGATTTGAGACACAATCTGCGCGATGGTAAGCATTTTAAAACAGTATTTCTTGATGGCACAGTTCAGATGCCATAGATATAGGACTGAATGGGATGCATCCCCCAACAGGTTAAGAGTTGTTACCTGGTTTACTCACTTCCACCTTTGAATTATCAACCGTTTATGTCCTTTTTCTGCCTTACTCCACTGGCATTTCCTTGTGTCTGGCCTCTCGCATAAAACCCTCTATAAGTTAATGTTTCAAAACACTGCTGCCCATATTATCACGTGCACCCCTCTCTCCATCATATCACACCTAATTTACAACAATTTTAATGGCTCTCCATCACTTACCATATTAACCACAAAATACTTCTCCTTACTTTTAAAGCCATTTATAAGTTTGCCCCTCTATATTTTTTTGATCTCCCTCATATTATTACACCGTTCACACTCTCAGATCATCCATTCCTCCATTCATTGTACTGTTCCCCCTGTCTGCCTTGTTGCTATGGGAGACAGAGCGGCTGAAAGCTTTGAAACTCACCCCCTTTTGACTTTGCATTGTGTTTTAATTGTATTGTATCTTTATTGTTATTTACTTAACATTGTGTGTCTTTTAAAAATATATATAAGCAGGAAAGGAAAAGCTAATAAGTGTGGGTTTGGATGCAATAATTCCGCCATTTTTAAATATCGGTTACCGGTTTTGCAATATGCCGCATTATGGCATTCCACTGTGGGGATAGACAGATTTTCCTAACCATGGTGTGCTGTTAGTGGTGGGTTTTTTGTGGTTCGAACATTCCTGCATGACGTTAAAACGGTCAAATATGTAGCATGTGGTTATATAGCCATGCCTAATCTTTTGAACGTTGACTCTCTTTAAATACTAGAAATGTAAATGTAAAGTCACACCCGCTCATTCTGTCGTGTAATAACACTCAGAAACAGAGAGCTCAAAACTTAAACTCAAACTCTTCAACTTTTCTACAAACAACATGATGGCTGAAGTGGTGAAAAATGATCCTCAAGCTGCTTCTTCTGCTGACTCTTACGCCGGACCTGGAGATGTGGTGTGTGATTCCTGCACTGAGAGAAAACACAAAGCAGTCAAGTCGTGTCTGGTGTGTCAGGCCTCTTTTTGTGAAGATCATCTTCAACCTCACTATCAGTCTCCTGCCTTTAAGAAGCACAAGTTAGTTAAAGTCTGTAAAGAGCTCCAGGAGAAGATCTGCTCTGAACATGACAAACTGATGGAGATCTACTGTCGGACTGACCGAATCCTCATTTGTTACATGTGTATGATGGGCGAACACAAAAATCACAATACTGTTACAGCAAAAGCAGAAAGAACTGAAAAACAGGTGAGAACTGGCTGTCTTTATGCTTTTCTTAGTCAATTAATAAAAAATATTTTCTATTTATTTTCTTTTTAGCTGATTTTGATTATTTTATGTGATTGTAGTAGATTGAAATGAAATAAAAAGATGCCTAAGAGGAAGTGTTAACTCTGTCAGACCAACATTAACAGCCAACAATAACCTGACATTATTCATATAACAATTGTGCCTCAGGCACACAAGTGCAGAGTACAAGTAAGCTTGCTTGCCTTTGTTGCCCTATTCTATCACACACACGTTTTTGCTATTGAAAACAATGGTGCTGAACTCTGCAATATGTGAAAAGCACAAAACAATGTTTTGAAGCAAGCGTGTAATGATTCCGACCTTCCACAACTTAATGAGTCAAGTCACCTTTATTTTTTATAGCGTTTTTTACAATTAAGATTGATTCAAAGCACCGTTACAAAATCACATCGAAAAAGACAATATTAAACACTTGCTAAAACACTCAATTAAATTAATATCTATTAATTAAAAGTCCCCAGTCAAGCAGCCTAGAGTTGACAGCGGCAAGAAACTAAAACTCCATTGGTGACAGAATGAAAAAAAATTTGGAAGAAACCAGGCTCAGTACGGGGGTCAGTTCTCCTCTGACCAGACAAACCAGGAGGGTACCCATGCTGCAGCATTGTCTCCGTGGTTTTGTTCTGATGGATGTCTAGAAGACAAGATTATCACTGGGAAACTGTCTTACTGTCTCCAAGTGCTGATCCAGCAACTGGGCTGGTGGCGACGATGAGTTTGGAATATCAAAGAAACAGACGTATGTTAGTGTAGATGCCATTCGACTTATACAAATATATCGTGTGTTATTGGTGGTGTTCTAGGTTCCGGTTGACCTGACTATTGTAGCCTGACTTTCCTTTAACAGATTTAAATAATGAAAATGTGTGTATTATGTGTAGGCCAGGTTAAAGAGATGGGTCTTTAATCTAGTTTTAAACTGACAAATGTGTCTCCCTCCCGAACAGTGCAGGATAAATTATTCCAAAGTTTGGGCGGTAGATAAGAAAGAGTCTGCTGTCTGCGGTTGATTTTGTTATTCTAGGTTTTATGAGATTGCCAGAGTTTTGAGAGTGCAGCAGACGTGGAGAACTATAACAGGCTAAGAGCTCACTCAGGTACTAAAACAGTGATCTAGATTATTAAATGCAGAGCTTTATGTCCAATAATTAACATCTCTGTTTTTTCAGGATTTGGCAGTAAGAAATTATTTGTGATCCAGTTATTTATATTGAGCATGCATTTGTTAGTTTTGCCAGGCTGCAAAAAAAAATATATAGCTGTGTCTTCAGCATAGCAGTGAAAGTTAAAACCTAATAATAACTCCCGGAGATAGCATGTAAAGTGGGAAAAGTAACGGTCCTGGAACTGAGCCTTGGTTCCATATGATTAAGATTATTGTACTTGCTAGCGATATTCACTGCTACAAATTGATGGCAGTCAGATAAGTATGATTTAAAATAATGCTTATGCACTTCCACTAATGCCAACAAAGTTTTCTAATCTATTCAAAAGAATGTTGTGGTCGACAGTATCAAAGTTTTCTGAGCTATTGGATATGCTTATTACTTACAAAACAGTCTTTTGTGGTAAAAGTGATCGTTCTAAAATACATTTGGAGCAGAATTTACAGTTTTAGCTATATGGAGTTTACACCAGAATCCAAAATGATCTAAGATATCATCATTATGTGACAGTATTAGATCTACAGCATGATTTTGATTATGAGTAGGACCTGGGATGTGTTGTGTATGTATTGTTTGATAGACAACATTACCAAGCGTTTTATTTATGTTCATGTTTAAGTCTTTCTGGTTTTCTGATCTCTGCGCTGTTTTTTGTTTACGTCTTCTACCTGCTATTTTGGACTTATTCTGATTCGTGTGTACCAACCGTTGCCTGTTTGTTGACCACGCTTTTGTATTATTGTAAGTATTCTAACAAAGCCTTATATTGCATCATGGATACCACTAAGAAGTCTTCTTCACAGAATACTTCGCAGAATCGGGATCCAGCAGGTTTGGCTCGTCTTCAGGCCAAAGTAAATTATCACGGCCTAGCACTACAAGCTTTTCAAGCTTAACTGGCGTCACTACAAATGGTGAATCAGCAGCTCACTCAGCAACCGCCGCCTCAGCCCAGCACTGGAGTGTCTACTGTTCGCACTTCTGGATAAATTTGACAGTATGCCAGAGCTTTGCAGAGGATTTTTACATCAATGCCAGATCTTTGTCGGAAATTAGCCCAACGCTTTCCAAACTGAAGTGTTCTTTCATATTAACTCTTTTCACTGGAAAAGCCTTAGATTGAGCTTCTGCTGTTTGGGATTTGCTAATTCAAGCATCTGTGGACTAGTTCATAGCACAGCTATGTGAAGTTTTTAAATACCCCAAAAGGCAGGTTGGACATTTCAAGCCAGCTGTTAAGCTACGTCAAGTTGGGCTTTCAAGTGGGCTTGACAACACACGCTCACAAGCAGAAATTACTTGTTATGATGATACCGGCATGTTCTCACAGTATGTGGCAATTGTGCGGCTGGATAATTTTCTTACAGCCCTCTCGAGAAAAGCAAAAGTGCATCTCATACACTAGGTACTACAGTGGCGTCACCACAATGGGACTGTAAGCCCATGCAAGTGGGTTTTACCAAACTCTCTCCTAGTAAACGTTGACGCAGACTTCTAGACAAGCAATGTTTCTACTGCGGGGGCCCTCATCATTTCAGCTTCAACTACCCCAATAAATCCATGTCTCACTCATCTTAAATAAGAGCATTCATGCTGTCATCCACCCTGTGCCTCACCATACACCATACATGTCTGTCTCGTCATTGAGAGAGATCACGCAATGGTCAGCTCACTGTCATAGGAAATATTTTTGGCACTGCTCTCATACAGCAACAGCCTGACTAGTCATTACCATTTGTGGTAGAAGTTGATGCTTCTGACTGAAAAGTAGGCGCCCTTGTGTTTTTTTCTTAAGGAAATTCACCTCAGCTAACCAAAATTACAACGTGGGCAACAAGGAATTACGGGTTTGAAGAAGCCTTGATGGACGAGTGGCTTAAGTGGGGTGGCATTGACACTGGAGACACTGGGGAGCACCTACCAGTTTCTGGTGATTACGATCACAAAAACCTTGAGAATCGTAAGTCTGCCAAAAACCTCGACTCCAGACAAGCATGATGGGCTCTGTTCTTTATCGTCCAGCAATGAAGAATGGTAAGGCAGATGCTCTGTCTCGAAGGCATTACCCTCCCCAACAAGATCGGTGCCCCAGCCCTATTTTAAACCCTCAGATTTTGCTGGGTCCCATTCGATGGGACGTCTATGAAGGAATTACTAGGGAGCATCATGCATCATGCTGCCGGGTCCAGGTATCAAACGAAGCATGGAACTAATTGAAAATGCTTATTGGACATCATAAACTTTATGAACAACTGCCACGTCTGCACACAGTCAAGTGGTGGCTTAGTGATAAGGTGTTGTGGAAGTGGTGGATTGGTGGTAAGGTGTTGGACTGATAACAGAAAGATCGGGGTTCAATTACCAGCACCACCAAGCCACAATTGTGGGCCCCTCAACCCCCAATTGCTCAGTTGTATAAAAAGAGTATAAAAATGTAAAAACCCCACGAAGGGCGTCTGGAACCCGTTGCCCATACCTCAGAGACCCTGGTCACACATCCCCATAGACTTTGTTACTGAACTCAAGGTTTTACCATCATTCTAACATCATTGATCAGTTCTCCAAGGCCTGCCGCTTAGATCCTCTCAATGGTCTGCCCACAGCCATGAAAATGGCAACCCAGTTGTTCACACGTGTTCCAGAATTATGGTATCCCTGAAGATATCATATCAGACCATGGTCCTCAAGTCACGTCTTGCCTATGGTAAGAATTCTTCAAGCAACTAGACTTGAATGTCACTAATGTCAGCCTCACCTCCGGGACCACCCGCAATTGAATCGCCAAGTGGAGAGGTTAAATCAAGAGCTGATAAGGTATTTAAGATCCTATTGATAAACCGGTAAACTGGGCCCTTCCTAACTTCTTTACAAGGTCAAAACACCTGAGACCCATCAGGCCATGGCACTATGGCAATGAGGCTGGAGCATTCATTGGCAGACTACTTGAAAATGTCATCCCTCCACATCCTCTGAACTTATCCGTAGTAGTCCAACAGCCTCAGGAACCCTGTGTGTTTAGTTGCCTCTTTCTAAAGGGAATTTAATCTCATGGTAGACCAGGATTATAATTATAATCATAACCTATCATTACCAGGATATACTTGTTTTCCCCAGGCTGACTTGAGCAGCAGCCTGACAATGTCCATGTTAATCCTCTTGACAGGGACACTGATAAATTCTATAAAAAGTAGTGAAATAAAGGATGCAGTGCCAGTTTCCTTGGGGTCATATGCTGGCACCAGCCATTTCATAACTTTCAAAGCTTACAGCGAAATTGGCAGGGGCTAACAATGTTCTGCAAGAAGGCTGCCCATCTGGACACCGGGGCACAGTATGTGAGGGACCTATCCTTGAGAACGCTGCACCAGGCTGCTTTTTTCAAAGGAGGAGAGCTAGGCCTTGGTATCATTCTTAAGGGTACACTTGGTGAGGTGGCATAGAGAAAAAAATGTATTTGCCCAAGCAGGTTATGTAAGCATTTAATTTAAGGTGGTTTGGCAAACACGAATTTAAAAGCATTTTTGCACATTTCTCTTGCAGCAAGTGTGTGGTGATCTTGTATCTATTGTGTATCCCAAATGTTTTTATGTGCTTGGTAAAATAAAGTAATACTGATTTAAATGTTACCTCACAACATAAGGTGTAATATCTGTTTTGAAATAGTTATTGCCAACATTTTATATATAACACTGATCTTTTGTTAAAAAAAAGATGCATCTGTTTTGGTTTCAGGATGAGCTGAAACAGGAGCAGATGAAATTTGAGCAGAGGATCCAGGAGAAGCACAGGGAGGTCCAGGAGCTGAAAGAGACTGTGGTTATTATTAAGGTAAAGAATGAACTGAGGGACACACACTATGACCAGTGTAGAATCACACTAGGAGAAAGAGATGATATCAAATCAATCATAGTCAATATTGGTGTGTTCTGGCAGGAACGTTCACAGGAAATGATAGAAGAGAGTGAGAGGATCTTTACTGACTTAATCAGATTCATGGAGAAAAAGCACTCGGAGGTGACGGAGCTGATCAGAGCTCAGGAGAAAACTGAACTGAGTCGAGCTGAACGACTCCTGGATCAACTAGATCAGGAGATTAATGATCTTTACAGGAGAGTCAATGAACTGGATCAGATTTTTCACACAGACGATGACATCCACTTCCATCAGGTAACACTCACTGTCTGATCTACAGAGGGCGCTGTTCCTCACAAAGTTTCCTCCTAAAAGCTCATTACAACAACAGTAAATGTTCCTGTCTGAGATCACAAGTGTGTCTTTGGTCTGGTTCAGTCTGAGATTCATTCCTACACTTTTCTCCTTCTCTATGATGTGTTTCCTCTCTATGTAGAGGGTCCTGTCTCTCTCTATGTCTCCTGGATGTGAGGACGCACCCAATTTCACTGTTAATCATCTCGCATTTAATGAAGTGAGGAAATGTCTCTCAGATATGAAAAAACGATTTGAGGAAATCTGTGAGGATGAGTATCACAAAATCCGTCCACAAGGTGAACAAACATTTGTTCTGCAATTTAAATTAACTGTTAAGATGCTTTATTGTAAGCTGGTTATATTTATTACATTTATTTGCTTTGTACTGTTTCCATGTTATTTCTCCACAGATGCAGCAGCTCCAATAATTTTAACCTTTTACATAACCTAAATATGATTGTTGATATTTTATAACCAACCCCATATCTAATGCTCTATAATATTTACTTACGAACGTTTGTTTTGCATTATAACAGACATAAAAACTACAATGAAACAAAAATTACAATGTATTAGCATTAGCCTTATAAATTATACTAGAAACTGTTTAGCAGACAAAGTGATTATAACTTTGTGTCTCCACAGATGCAGAATTTATTCTTTCCTCAGTACCGAATATCAGAGAAGATTTTCTGCAGTGTAGGTGTAAAACACACGCACACACAGACACACACGCACACACAGACACACACGCACACACACACACACACACACACACTCACAAACACACAGACACACTAACCATTTAATGAAGATCTGAATCAGATCTGTTTTGAATATATTTTATATAAAGCTGCATCAGGCAGGCAGAAACACAGACATGTCTCAGACACTTTCTAACCAGTGGACATTTTATTACTTTAGATTTTTGCCCTCTGAGTCTGGACCCAAACACAGCACATCCTCAACTCCTCCTATCTGATAACAACAGAGCGGTGACACTCATTGACACAGAACAGGGTTACTCTGATCATCCGGAGAGATTTCACAGCTGGCGTCAGGTGTTGTGTAAGGAGAGTGTGTGTGGACGCTGTTACTGGGAGGTGGAGTGGAGCGGTAATGTGGACATAGCAGTCGCTTATAAAGAAATTAGCAGGAAAGGAGAGGGCAAAGAATGTAAGTTTGGACTCAACAGTCTGTCCTGGGATCTGGAGTGTTTTCCTGGCTGTGTCTCTTTCTGTCACAACAGCATTCAGAATGTACTCCAATGTTCAGCACCGTCCAGAATAGGAGTGTATGTGGATCACGGTGCAGGAACTCTGTCCTTCTACAGCGTTTCTGACACCATGAGGCTCCTCCACAGAATCCACACCACATTCTCTCAACCTCTATACGCTGGCTTTGGTTTATGGAACAAGTCTGAGGTTACTTTGATACAAAATTAAATACTAGAGAAACTGATGATGTGCCAAATTACAATTTTTTTTTCTGATGCAGTGACACTTTTGTGCACAAAAATATAGAAGTAGTTGTAGTAATGATAACAGTAGGTGTGGTGACGGTATTAGTAGTAATAGTAGAAGGGTGTGTATTGTTCTTTGTGTTTGCTTGTGTATGTATTAAATCTTTTAGGAGGTCTGCTTCATTCTTTAGTTTCTATTGATTCAACCTTTACATGACATCATCACTGGGTGGAAGGTAAAGCTGGAATGGTGGATGGTGCAGAGGAGCTTAGTTTTTCATGGAACTCCTTCTGTTGATTGGTGGTTGCATTTTATTCAATTGAATTTTATTTTATTTGTATAGCACTTTTATCTAAGCACCGACACCTTTAATTTCTGGTACTCGCAGATACTGATACCAACCAATGAGGTTTCTGTATCGCTCGCCATTTCCTCTTGTCTTGCTTGCAGGGTTGGTTGCCGAGCGCTAGCATTACTGTTAGCGGCAAATTCCTCATGCAGCCTTGTGCTGTCATCTGAAACTTTTTTGAAACCCTTTTTGTAAATTAAATATATTTATAAATAATTGTTACTGTGCATATATATGCAGGCACTGGGGGTGTGGCTGCCATTTTTGTTGGAAGTGGGTTGTTTTAAATATTTTTTGAGACATTTTTGCCTTTATTCATAGAATAAACAGAGATGGAATGGGGGAGATAAAGAGAGAAGGGGGTTGGGACAGGAAGGGGCCTGAGCTGGAATCGAACCCGGTTCGCTGGGGTGCAACTGCGCATGTGGGTGCCGGCGCCTTAACCCACCATTTTGTCAGGATTTTTAAGGGTAGTCATTTTCTTGTTTTATTTATGCTTTTTCAGTTGGAGCCTAAATTCCAGTGTGGTTTGTTTGTCTTGGTCCACCATGAAGTTTACACCTGTTTTTATTGTGTGTGTGTGTGTTTGCGTGTGGTTATTACCTTTATCATTAAATCTTTTTAACCCATCCCTGTCATTTTATTATTTCATTATATATATATATAGTACACTGTGCGCCGCAACTACTTACTTGTGACAATTAACCATTAAAATGTGCTTTTAAATAATATCAATTATCCCGTTAAATATTTGCATACAAAAGCTAATGTTCCTTAAGAAACCGACTAAAAATGGTGCCTCAGCCACTATCCTAGACGACCGGAAACGGAAGTGCCTTCCCGTGTATAATAAGGAAGTGTTTGTACTTCTAGAACATTTTCGAAACGGTGATTAGCACAAAACCAGAAGCTCAAAACCTGCTACAATAAAAAAACTAATAACTATATGCTTTAAAAAAAAAATAATTAAAAAAAACCCCATTGTGTGCTACTTACATTAAAAATATTTCAAATCACGTCGTTGTGACAACTTGGTATTCGTAACGGCCTTCTTTTATGGACGTCACTTCCGGTTAATGTGTAGCTCCGCCCCCTGTACTTGATTCATTCCTCTCCATGGCAACGTCACATCGACACAAGTGTGTGTAGCTCAGACGCGCCTAATGTCTCATTTGAAAGGTAATAACATGCGGTATTTGGATTTTAATATGCGTTATAACGCAGTAATGAGTAAGATTTTGCACATTTATTAACCTTTTTTTGAGTATTCGCTAATGAATGCAGAGGACTGATCTGATGCATGTGATGAATTGATGTTATTAATAATAAACTGAAGACACTATAATAATAATAACATGGTATTATTTAATTTAAAAGTAGCATATCAGCTTATTATATCAATTTCATTATTATTATTATTATTATTATATATTAATCTGCTAATCATATTATAGGATTTACATTTTGACAGTAACATCATCTGGCAGACGGCTGATCCGGAGTGACGTTCAAAAGCACTTTAAAATCTTTATCATCGATTCCATTATTAGGATGAATTTGGCTGAGATTTGTGATAACACTGCGAAAGGAAGGGAATACGCACTGCTCGGGAACTACGACTCGTCAATGGTTTACTACGAAGGTGTTCTACATCAGATCCAAAAGCACTGTCAGTCTCTTAGAGATCCAGCACTGAAGGTCAAATGGCAGCAGGTGAGACACACTCACACACACACACACACACACACACGCTCACACATTGAGTGAGCTCTTATACCCTCATGAATCATCACTGTGAACTGTCCATTAATATATCATCATTTCTTTATGATTATTGGAGGATGAAGTTATTCTCTACCTCAGATGCCACGCCAACGAACCGTTAGCTGAACATTTGATACATATGACACACAATAGATCTAAAATCCTTTAAAAATCTTAGAGTTATTTAGATTGGTTGGAATTTAGCAGAATTTGACGGATGTGTGTTTGTGTGTGTGTGTGTGTGTGTGTGTGTGTGTGTGTGTGTGTGTGTGTGTGTGTGTGTGTGTGTGTGTGTGTGGTGGTTTTTAACAGTCTGCTTAAAACAAAGTCAATGTGACGCATCCTCCAAATTTCACCTTATTTTAAATGAATTGAAATTATTATTAATAATCATTTTTTATTATTATTATTGTTATTATTGGTAATATTTTTATATTTAAATATTACTCTTATGAATAATATTATTCGTATTAGTAGTATTATTATAATAGTATTATTACTACTATTATTACCTTCATCATCCTCCATCCTCTAATGTTTATTATTTATGCTATTATTATTATTATTAATTAATTCATTCATTCATTCATTTATCTTTCATACCCGCATATTTTATTCGGGGTCACGGGGATCTGCTGGAGTCTATCCCAGCCGTCTCTGAAAGGGGAAAAGACACCCTGGACAGGTCACCAGTCCATCACAGGGCCACACACACACACACACACACACACACACTCACTCCTATGGACAATTTAGAATCACCAATCAATCTAAAATACATGTTTTTGGACTGTGGGAGGAAACCGGAGAACCCGAAGTAAACCCACACAAGCACAAGGAGAACATATAAACTCCACACAGAAAGACCCGTGCAGGGGAATCGAACCCGGGACCTTCTTACTGTGGGGCAACAGTGCTAAACACTAAACCACAGTTATTATTACTATTATTATGATTATTATCATCTATTACAGTCTATTTACACTATGTCTGCTGCATTTTCCTAGATACGCTTGCACATAGACTTACACACACACACACACACACACACACACACACACACACACACACAGTGATTCACTTACAGAAATCATGTTGGCTGTTCTGTATGTTTCATTTAGAAAAAAAAAAGGAAGCCACTGTGAATATTGTGTGATATAAATATCGGGTTTATTAGTCAAATAAAGAATCAGACATAGTAAAACAATAAAATGAAATCATTTTAAATAAAATAAAAGTATGCGTAATAGAATTATAGTATTCTTTTATAATATTGTTCCAATTTTGTGCTAAAGTGTTTTTTCAGTTTGATCAGTTTTACCTTATAAGAGCAGTTCTGTCTATCTATGATGTCAATCACATAGTCATGTCTTACACACGTTCCGTCCCGTTCTGTCCCTGATTGCAGGTGCGACTGGAGCTGGTGGATGAATACGAGCAGGTCAAAAGCATTGTTCATACTCTGGAGAAGTTCAAGATGACCAAGCCAGCCGATGTTCCGCTTACGCAACCCGAGGACTATGTGAGAGATCCTGACGTGTGGCCGCCCCCCACACCTGCAGAATACAGGTACAGCTGCTAGTAAAGTTGGGCCCCTGAGCAAGGCCCTTAATCCTGCCTTTGATCCAGCTGTGCTGCGTCATGGCTCTGACCTCACAGTACCTGCCATGAAAAATAAGGAGAAACACATTTGATTGTGCTGTAATGTTTATTTGACAAATAAAGTCTTCTCCAGTGATGTACTTTATATTAGAAAAATTAATGAGGACATTTAAGGGCCCTGCTCAGGGGCCCAGCACGATAGAAATGTCATACTTTTATACTATATAATGTGCAATAACCAGTATGCGAGGCAAAGTAGCATGTCCGAATCTTCCCAGATGATTATGACTTTTCTATATGATGATGACTTTTCTATCCCCATCTCGCGGAGGTGCTGATTCGCCATATACCAAAATGGCGGAAAGCGGCACTTCACAAAAGCTTAAAGTCGCTTTAAATGCTTACGGAAAAAAATTGCACTCATTGATCGGTCAGACATCATGCATGGCGGATGTAGTACGTCCCAATGTCCTTCATACTACGCATAATCATACGATATAGAACAGACTGTATTGGTTGGAAGGTACGTACTAACTCAAAAGCAGAACCTAAATAAGTAGTTTGTGATTTCGAATTCTGCATTATGATGTATAGGGTTTGGGAGTTGTAGTTCCTGTCGGCCATGTTTGTAGTCCGTTGTGGTTGTTGGAAGTCCTTTCACTGACCTGATATCGAAAAACTTCTGTAGCAGCACCGGAGAAGTCACTTTAACCTAAAATAATCTCAGTTTAAAACAGTGCAATTGCAGGAGACGCATAATGACTCCAATACAGACATAGCAGGCATGTGTTTCCCTGCTACTGTAAAAACCTGTGTGTGTCATGTGCTTTTGGACCCCCAGACCACCTGCTCAAATGAAGAGGCCAAACATTATTGCGAAAGCCCAGCGTAAAGACTGTCCTGTCCGCGGTGCCGCAGGAAAAATCGGGCCACATCCTAAACCAGAGCGACCTTCTGGCCGTGAACTCCGCAATCCTAAAGTTAAAGATGAGAAGGTTAGAGGAAATGTTTTACACAATATATAAAACACAAAAAAAAGGGAGTTAGAAGATCAGAATAACCAGATGAACACGTCAATAAAGATAAAATGACTTTTTAGTAAAAAGCTGTGTATTAAATATTAAAGCATCGCCTGGCTGAAGAGACACAGAGCATTAATTCTGTTGTTTTTTCTGCTCTTTAGGGTAAAAATGTCCAGGAGGGGGCAGCAGAAGGAGATGTAAAGAAATTTGATGATGCCGGTTATGACAGCGACCTGGTCAATGTTTTGGAGAGAGACATTGTGTCAAGAAAGCCCAACATCCACTGGTAAATACTGAGGAATGTCTTTGGACTTGAACAATAAGATGCAGGTCTTCACTAAATTTCCCCCTAAAGCTCGTTGTGTTGTTTTAACTGGTACACAGAACAGATAAGATCAGACACAACAGATCTTGTTTAGCGGAACGGTATGACATAGCTTTTGTGCTAATTCAAAAAAAAAAAAAGGAAGAAAAATATTACGAGGATAAAGTCAAAATAACAAGATTAAAATCAAAATGTCAAGGAGAAAGTCAAAATAAGTCTAAATTTGAGAATTGAAGCCGAAATCCTTCAAGTCGGTTTTCATCCAACTACAACGCTATTCTCATAATTTTGACTTCGAGGTATTTCGACTTTATTCTTGTAATTTTGACTGTAATTTCAAGTTGTAATTTCAACTAGAATCTTGTAATTTATTCTAGAAGTATTTTTAGCTTACTCAATTGACCTATCCAGAACGATCTACGTTTATCTCATTTATCCAGCTGAGCAGTGGAGGGTTAAGGGTCTTACCAAGGAGTCCAGTGGTGGTATTTTGGTGGTGCTGGAAATGAAACCCACAATCTTTAGGTTGGCAGTCCAACACTTTAACCACTAAGCTACCGTTACCTTTATTTATTACACTTATCTGAGGATTGAGGGCCTCGCTCAGGGACCCAGTAGTGGCAGCTTAGAACTTACAATCTTCTGGTTACCAGTGCAGCACCTTAACGACAGAGCTTCCAGCTCCAGTTTTCCGTGCCATCATTGCCTCAGGATAAATATTAATTCCGTTTTGTCTGTTGTCATGAATTGATTAGGATGGAATTAAATGGTTAATCTTACAGAATGCTGTACATCTCGATTCATGCAGGAACGATATCGCAGACCTAGAAGATGCCAAGAAACTTCTGCGGGAAGCCGTAGTTTTGCCGATGTTGTTGCCAGATTTCTTTAAAGGCATCCGGCGCCCATGGAAGGTTAATATATTCCCGTGTTTCCGACAGCACACATATTTATTATTATGATTACACAAGTCTGGCAATAAAGTCAAGGAAGGATGTTAGATCTAGTAACCTTTTACTGACTCTATGATAATTGGCTCATCGTGTTTGTCTGGGGATTTATTGTTTCTCCGTTTTAGGGTGTACTGATGTTCGGACCTCCAGGAACTGGCAAGACCATGCTGGCTAAAGCTGTAGCTACCGAGTGTGGTACAACGTTCTTCAACGTTTCCTGCTCTACACTCACCTCCAAGTACCGGGGGGAGTCCGAGAAACTTGTTCGTCTTCTCTTTGAAATGGTGATGAAGCCAGTTGACGAGCATGTGCTCTTAAATCATTTTTAAGGCAATCTTAAATAATTTTGATGTATTTTTTGTCTTCTCTAAAAATGCTTTTCTTCGTATCAGGCTCGATTTTATGCCCCCACTACTATATTTATCGATGAAATCGACTCCATTTGCGGGAGACGTGGCACATCAGATGAACACGAAGCGAGTCGCAGAGTGAAGTCAGAGCTTCTGGTGCAGATGGATGGTAAAAAGCAGATCGCCAGATTAACATTTAAGTTTAATTAATTTATTTATTTATTTGGTTTTTTTTGTAAATAATCTATTTCATCCCTCAGGTGTAGGCGGTGCAACAGAAAACGATGACCCCTCTAAAATAGTGATGGTTCTAGCTGCAACCAATTATCCATGGGACATAGACGAAGCACTGAGGAGAAGGCTGGAGAAGAGGATCTATATCCCGCTGCCCACTGGTACAATCCGTACATTTTCCCGTCTAGTTTTATTTATGGATTAATTATCAGTAAGTCTATCAATGTATAGGGTTAGAGATCGACCGATAATTGTTTTTTCTGATAGTTTCCCAGATATTTTAGGGGTTTTTTTTCTCATTATCGGATTTCAGTTTTGTAATATCAGATCCACTGATATGCAGCGTGATCTTGTGGTGGATAAAGGAATTGCAAAGGTTCTTTGCATGTTTAATATAATTTACATTTACATTTCTGCCATTTGACAAACGGCCTTATTTACATTGACATTTTCAGCATTTGGCAGACGCCCTCATGCAGAGCGACTTACATTTATTTTATTTACACCACTGAGTAATTAGGGGTTTGCTCAGGGGCCGGGAATCGAACCCCAATCTTCCAATTAAAAGTCCAACATTTTAACTACTCCCCCACCATTATACTACCACTTATCCAGATTGACTTACATTCATCTCATTTTGTTATCCAACTCAGCAGTTGAGGATTAAGGGCCCTGCTCAGGGGCCCAGAAGTGGCAGCCTGGTGTTGCTGGGAATTGAACCCACAATCATCCAGTCAGCTTCTTTACCATATAATCAGATAATACACTACACTATAACCTTGTTTGGTTCAGTTAGAATCACTAAGCTGCACTAAAGTAGCAAAGTGTCTTATTTTTTTTATTTAGATGGCTTGGAATTTAGTGTGGTATAAATTTAATGTATTTTTTTTCAGACTCCTCTATAGTGATAAAAGTTGTTCAGTTGTGTTTGCTTTGAGGAAGTAAAATAACAGTAGCATTTCGCACTGTTGTTATCATTGGCTCAATAAAACAGAAATAAAACAGGTAACAATAAATATTGGTTATGCATATCGGCTATCGCTCACATCAACATGCAAATAATGGGGAAAAAGATCGGTTCTAATAAATCAATATCGGTCGACCGCTACCTACTGTAACTGCTGCATTTACTGAGTATTTGTAAGTCTGTTATCTTTAACTGCGCACTGAGTTCAGATAAACCAATCTAATATTTGATACGCATTACCTCTGACTGCTCTTTCAGTGAAAGGGCGAGTGGACATGCTGAGGATTTGTCTGAGAGAGGTAGAAATGTCTCCGGATGTTGACTTGGACAGTATCGCTGAGAAGATGGAGAACTACTCTGGTGCTGACATCGCCATCATTTGCAGGTACAACAGAATAAAAACATATAATTGGCCAAGTCATTCCAGACTGTAGCTTTATAACTTAAGCAAGAGGAAACAGGAAGTTTAAACCCTGTTCCAGCGTGACAAAGTCCCTGTGCACAAATCCCCTGATCTCCATGAAGACATTGCTGTGTTCTAGATGAAATGGAGGAACTCCTATGTCCTGTACGTAAGACATACATGAGTCCTGACTCTGAATCAACCCAACTGCGATGAACTGGAACCCTGACTGAACTCGAGACTGATCTCACTAATACTATTGAATGATCAAATCCACACAGTCACATCTTGTGGAAAACCTGCACGGAAGAGGAATGAATCTAGACTGAGATGGTCCAGGTGTCCCAACACAATTTGATGTATAGTTTCTAAGATAATTCTAAGATGTACTTGTGAATGTGGGTATGGGGTTGGTAGGCCTTGTTCGGGGGCCCAGCGGTGGCAGCTTGGTGGTGCTAGGAATTGAATCCATAAGTCCATTACCTTAACCTCCCTTTCAAAACCCTAATCAATCCCTATAATAATTAAATATTAATACGACCAATTCATCAAATTGAACAAATAAAACATTTAACTGTTTACACAGAGAAGCAGCCATGATGGCGATGCGCGGGAAGATTCAAGGTCTGAGTCCGGAGGAGATTCGAGCGCTACCCAAAGACGAGCTGCAGATGCCGGTCACCATGGAGGACTTTGAAACTGCACTTAAAAACATCTCCAAGTCTGTCGCTGTTGCCGACCTGAAAAAATACGAGGACTGGATGAAGGAGTTCGGCTCTGTGTAATTAGACAGACAGAAGAAAAGAATAGAATCCAATGCACTGTCAATTTTATATAAAACATTTATAGTCTTTAATTCTGTTCTCTTCAACTAATTATTCGTTTTCTGTTTTAACTTTATTACTTATAATACATTTTATTACTGTAATGACGCATTCACATTTCTAGCATTTGGCAGATGCCCTTTTTTTGAGCAGTTGAGGTTTAGGGGCCTTGCTCAGGGGCCCAGCAAGGTCAGCCTGGTGTTGCTTGGAATTAAACCCTTGCTTTTCTGATTATTAGTTCACCTTAAGCACCTTGACCTCTGAGCTACCACTTTCCCCACTAAGTAACTTTGACTTATTGTGTATGTTTAATATTATTGTTGTTATTTTCTTTCAGCTACAGAACATACTGTAAGTGTCATAATCGTTTATGATGCAGCTTAAAATGTTTATTACAGAAAAATTCTGGAGGTGGCTCTGACCTCCGACCAAAGGCATGAGGGTGGAACACACCGCAGGTGTGATGGCAGATAATTACAGGCCACCAAGGAGGCCTATTCTTTCATCTGATCATAAATGATAACTTTAGGAGATTATTGATAAACTTGCAGGTCCCTAAACTACAGCCCTGTGGACCAGATACACCCCACCCCCACATTTGGACCGGTCCTCTAAACAATGCCAGAGACATACTTTATAAATGTACTGTTAAGTCTAGGTTTTACTCATCTCATATCTGTATTCCACAATCAAGGTTGGCTTTTAAACCGAAATCCCATCTTGTTATTAATGTAGACTGATGTTTTTCCAGTACCAGAGCGCTGCACTCATCATACCGTTCCATGGTGATGAGCAGGTGATACCGCACGCCTGTTGGATTGGAAAAGAGAAATTAAACCAGCATGAAATAACAGTCTGAGCTTCGGACTGTAAACATGTGACTTTACTTTTCTTACAAAAATGTGTGTCCATAAATCTTCCATCAATCTCGAGTCAGTAACTATGTAGGAAACAGGAAGTGATGTCACTTTCCCTCTCCGATAAGAAGTAAAGCACGGTAAGATTTATATTTAATAATATATAAAATATTTATATCTAAAAAGAGGTTTTTTTAAGCTGTCAAAATGGTTACCACAATTTCCAAAGAAAAAAACTATCATCATGCACCTCCTGGAACACTACCTTTATTTAATGCTACATACACACACACACACATTCAGTATAACACATGAAACTTCTGATTAGTGGTCGATTTAAGATTTCAGTACGATCGAATATACAATAAAATTCCTTCTGTTTGGGAAAATGTTTACTGAATATTTATGGAACTTTCTCACAACACAAATGTCTGGAATTCGGCAGACGCCTTTAGCTAAGCTACCACTTCAAGCTCCTTCAAACCTCACACTAATTTCACATGACATTAAGGTAGCGTCTCCTTTAAACACAGCTTTTACAGGGCAAACCTGTTCGACGTGTGGAGGGGAGATGGGTGGTGCTCTCGCGGGCTAAAGCTTTCCAATCTCAGAGTGCAGTACATCACATGCTCAGATTTTAATTACACATACTTATTCACACACACAAACACACACACATTGTAAATAGTCCAACATTCTTTCCTTTTAGCGATTGTAGTGTCTCAGCTGATCACATGACCTGCGCCTGTTTTACCAATGATTTGTTTGCCTGGTTCTCTACATATGTTCCCGATTGTCTGCACACATTCATTGTTTCGAAACCACAAAATACAAAACTCGCACCAAAGTCATACACACACATATACACACTTTATAAATAGAGCTGTCTACAAACCAACAATAGACTCTGTCGCAAAAGCATCTTCACGATGATATGGGATTTTTTTAATGACCAAGCCAGAGGCAACAGTGGCAAAGACAGTGGGAAAGTGGTGGCTCAGTGGTTAAGGTGTTGAACTAATACTAGAAAGATCGGGGTTTGATTCCCAGCCCCACCAAGCCACTACTGTGGGTCCCTGAGCAAGGCCCTTAACCCTCAGTTGTAGAAAAGAGCTAAAAGTAAATTGCTTCGGATAAGAAGATCTGCCAAACTTCTGCTGTAACTTAGACTTTAGGAAAAACCTTTAGAGGAACCAGACTCATCCTCAATATGAGCATCAGTGTTGTTTTTAGGATTTATTACACTTTTTATATCACTTCCTAAGTTTAATGGTAACTGATGAAGGTTCAAGTGGTATCATCCAGACTTAGTAAGCCTTTGCTTGTCATATATATATATATATATATATATATATATATATATATATATATATATATATATATATATATATGACTACACAATAAAATTATTTTAATCTTATACCCCAGCTTAGGAGGTTAGTTTTAGTGCACATACTGACCCTGGAGCAAGGGAGTGGGTTAAGTGGAAAGTTTAAGAGCTTACAGTTGAAATCGGCATTGGTGGGGCTTGAACCTTGAACCTCAGTTTAACAAACCAAGCCTTTGCCATTTGCCCCACCAAAAATTACCTTGACCACTGAGATACCACTTCTGTTGCCTATCAAGCGGAAAAAAATTACTACCCCATTTGGTCCACAATGTTGGGCTGCTAATCAAAAGAGATTGTAGGTTCAATTCTCGGCACCACCGAACTGCCACTACCGGGCCTCTGAGAAAGGTCCTTAACCCTCAACTGCTCAGTTGGGTGATAAAGTGATAAATGCAATGTGTGTTAAATAGCAACATCTGCCAAACGCCAGAAAATGTGAATCTGAATGATGAGAACACTTCCAGGAAGATGTAAGATTTCAGGATGAATCAGGTACGTCAAAGAACCAGGAAGTATCAGGAGCAACGAGTTCGACTTTTAGAGAGTTAAACATGATAAAAAAAAGCTACGTAACATGATTTTGTCTGGGGTTTTTGTTGTTCATCAATTCAGCGTTGTAATAATGTTCTGTCATTAACGCACAGAGATTACTCAGGCAGGCAGTAATTAAATAATGAGACAAATTTTTATTTGTAATGTTTTATTGACTCCATTAAAAAACAGGATCTATTTTACCTGCCTCTAGTCTTTTTATTATTATTTTATTACCTTTTATAAAAAGAGTAGGACCTGATTTATGGACCTGTTGGAATGACAGTGAAGCTCATTATGCCTGCACCCATGCTCTTTTTAAAGCCACGCCCACTCTCTGTGTGTGAGATTATAAAGCCCACAGTGACAGAAAGTTGATTTCAAACCAAAAGCTGAAAACTCCAGCAAGAAGACGCGCAGACACATTAATTCTTGTCCGGTAGTTTATCGTAAACCTCTCTTCCGTTCTCCTGCTTGTCAGAAGTTCAGGTTAGTCCAAACTCATGCAGAGCTCCGGGAGAAGATTCTGCTTTCAGCCGGATAAACTAATCCGGGTCTATTGTGGTCCTGCGCAGAGCTTCACCTGTACCTCATGCATGACAGATGAACACGATATGGTTTCCAATAAAGTAACCGTGAAACAGGTGAGCACTATTCTTTAATCTATTAATTTGTGTTATTATTTCTATAGGTTGTTTTTCCTTGAACAGGTCAGACCAGTCCTTTAAACAAACATCAAAAATCTCTGCACTGCTTTTAACACTTGGAGTGATCACATGACCACGATGATGCTTTGGATGCTTTGGAAAAACTCAGTGTTGAGATTTTAACACTTCATGTTGATTAGTCTAATGTTTATATTCAGTTGGAAAGTTCAAGATTAGATTTAACTTTATTGTCATGTGTCAAAGTTCAGTAAAGCAGAAATGTGTAAACCGCTATATATATATATATATATATATATATATATATAATTATTTGTATGCAGGCTATTTGCATTCCTGGTTCGTGAAATGAGATATATATAGATATTGCAAAAATATTTTTCACTGGAAATAACTGCATAATAAAGATAAATAAATCTTTAGCATTTCGGCATTTTGTTATTTTGTCATTATAAAAACTAAAATAAATGTAAATTCGCTCTGATTTATCTGATGTTTTTATCCACCTCAGCAGTTATGTGTTAGGGACCCAGCACTGGAAATTGAACCTTCGTCCTCCTGATTAGTCCAACGCCTTAACAACTGCACTACCACTTCCATAACAAACAGAGCAACGATTATGGCGGGCTGAGGGACATAAAGCACATTGAATCATGGTCCTGGTGGGACGGGTTTATAAGCTAAATAGAAAGCCGTTGTTTTCTGGAGGTGTGTTGTGCATGATGTTATCTGATTGGTATGTACTATTAAGGGGACAAGGGTTAAACTTTTATATACAGAAGGAGAGAAAGAAAACAACTGGCAAACACAGTGTTTATACTGGAATGAGGAAACGTGTAAATGAGGCTGCCATCATTGGAACGTGTCACTGCCTGTACTATGGAGACGGGTATAACTGTTTACTCAAACACAACGCTAGGAAAGCAAACACACAAACAGGACCGTACAGATGACTGGAAAATTTATCTAAAGTCTTTGCATTCACTTCAAGCTCTGTGAAGTGGAAACTTTGATTGACAGACAGGATTTAATTGGAATTAGTTAACAGAAAAAAAAGCTACAGATGTACAGACATGTTTTTTTGCATGTTCAATGATCTGCAGTCCAAAAAATCTGAGAAACGTTCCTGAGTAAACTAAAATTCTACCACTTTAGATAATATTGCCAAGCTGACCCAAAAATAAAGATATATGTTTTTGATTTAAACTCAGAGCGAGTTAAAAAAGGAGCAGATGAAATCCCAGCAGAGGATCCAGGAGAAGCTAAAGGAGATGCAGGAGCTGAAACAGACCGTGGATTCTATTAAGGTGAGAAACGAACACACACAAACACACAAACATATTTAAAACAAAGAAAGAGTTGATTATCTCTTTGTATGTGCATGTGTGTGTCCTAACAGAAACGTTCACAGGCAGCAGTAGAAGACAGCGAGAAGATCTTTACTGATCTGATCAGTTCCATGGAGAAAAAGCGCACGGAGGTGACGGAGCTGATCAGAGCTCAGGAGAAAACTGAACTGAGTCAAGCTGAACAACTCCTGAATGAACTGGATCAGGAGATTACTGATCTTCAGAGGAGAGTCACTGAACTGGAGCAGCTTTCACACACAGACGATGACATCCACTTCCTCCAGGTAACACTCGCTGTCTGATCTACAGAGGGCGCTGTTCCTCACAAAGTTTCCTCCTAAAAGCTCTTCAGGCTGAGATTCATTCCTACACTTTTCCCCTCCTCTATGATGTGTTTCCTCTCTGTAGAGTTTCCCGTCTCTCTGTGTTTCTCCTGGATGGGACGACCCGCCCAGTTTTACTGTCAATCAACATCCCTCATTTGATGGAGTGAGGAAATCTCTCTCAGATCTGAAAAAACAAGCTGAGCAAATCTGTAAGTATGATAGCAATGCAAAATGATTTGTTAAAAAACTAAAATAAAGAGAAATAAAATTCATGTGACAGGAATAAGAAACAAGCAGGATAGGTATGTAATCACGGCTCCCAGAGGAAACAAGACGCTGTATCAAAACACTTTGTAAATGTAAAACTGACAAAAAAAACTGTAAAACTTGTCACATATACTCTTTACAACACAGTAAAATTTGTTTTTTCGCATATCCCATCTTAGTAAGTTGGGGGCCTGCTTTGATGCCGCGCCTCTGGACCGGGAAGGGTTAAGGGTCTAGCTCAAGGACCCAACAGTGGCAGACTGGCGGTGGTTGGGCTTGAGCCCAGGTCTTCAGATCAACAACTCAGTCAGGCAGTGGTAGGGCTTGAACCCGGGTCTAAAACCTGTCCAATTAAAAAGCATTTAAAGCAAAGTCTGGAAATTTGTGTAATGTGGCCAAAGACTGAGTATTGCCAATTCTCTTAATGGAAAAAATGGCTAATAGGAACATTGTCTATAGTCTCAGGTGCTTATTGGATGATTCCCCCAATGGTTTACACAGGGGTCACATAACCTTCCCAACATCATTACAAGGTCGCATGTTGGAAACCTCTGTTGCCATGCAGGTCTCAGCCTCTGGGCAGCACAAAGGAACCGAGGGGCATGGAAGGCTGCTATGGCCTCCACATATACCAACGTAAAACTGCACCAAATAGGCAGTTAACTGGGTCCTGCTGTTTCTGTCTGCACCATGAAACAAGCACATACAATTTAAGATAGTTTTGACCTCTTGTTCTATAACCCAAGCCTGTTGGGGTGCCACATTCAAGCCTACAATGAAGCACTGCAGCTGGAAGTAGGTACCTCTGGGATGGCGCTGATTTTTTTTTATTTTTTACCTTTTTTAAACCTTTAAATGACTGATAGTACAGTGTCGCCAAAAAGAGCCAATGAGGTGATTGGGGTTTCCAGTAGGTAAGATCTGTCCCTATCTTCCATTTTGGACAGGCTTAACCACTGCCGCCATGGAGCGGCCGACTGCTCTGGTCATTTCCTTGGTGTCAGGATATACCTTCTCCCCCTTTATCTAGGTCTTTCAGCAGTTCTGCCTGGATTGCCTGCAACATGGCCATTGTATGCAGGAAAGACCTGCCAAGATATACACCTCACCCATTAGTGCTGATGTTGCTTTTAATGCCTTGGTAGCTTAGGCACCCCCAACGACAATGCCGCACCTGAGGACAGATTGCTAGCCAGGGTGTATTCTGTCCAGGGCACTGCCGGATAGTCATCCTTGGCTCCCACTATATTGGAGTATGGCACCCCATAGCCACTGAACAGCCTGGCCAAGCATGGCTTTTCCAGAACCTCGACACCTCAGTGTGAAGATCTGGAAAAAATGGGAGGCCCCTAGGTGAAGGTTGCACCCTTGCTTCCAGAAAAGCCTTAGAGACTACATGCCTGGCCATTGTCCTTAACATCGCCAAGAAGGAGTGGAGCAAATGCATTGGCTTCTACTCACAATGCTGGCAGTCAGCCCCCTAGAGAGTTGACTGTGCATGCGCTACTCCTAGACACACAACACAAAGCAAGTGTGTATCCAAGCCTGTTATGTATCTGGGGCACATTGTTTGTATTGTTGTCTTAGTGTTTTTTTTGCTTTTCTTATATTACTTATTTTTTGCTTGTGTTCTTACACAAACATACACTGAAGAAAAAGAGCTCATTTGTGGCGAAGCACAGTGTGTATTTATACAGGATTACTTCCTGACCGATGATGTCACCCGCCTATGCTCGAGCCCAAGTTCCTGAAGGGAAACTGAATTAAAGCACAAAGTATTAGCATCGTTCTTGTTAATTATATTCTTAATAATATTCTTTTCTGTTTTGTCTTTGTGTTTCCACAGCTGCCGCAGTTCAGATGATTTTACCCCCAGAACTGGATAGCAGAGAAGAATTTCTGCAGTGTAAGTGTACAACACTCACAACCACACACACATACAAACACACGTGGTAAAACTTCAGTATTTTTCAAAATCCAAAACCCACCCGTTTTTATAGAACAGCAGTAGGAGGACAGAAAGACAGACTGGTGTTTAACACACACAAAAATCCTGTAATCAACAATTAAGATTATGTTAACATTTTATTACTTTAGATTTCTGTTATTTGACGCTGGATCCAAACACAGCACATCCTCTACTCACTCTGTCTGAGATGAACCGAGCGGTGACATGCACTGAGATACAACAAACATACTCTAATCATCCAGAAAGATTTGACTCCTGGGAGCAGGTGTTTTGTAAAGAAAGTGTGTGTGGACGTTGTTACTGGGAGGTGGAGTGGAACGGTGAGACCTGGGTGTCCGTATCAGTCTCCTATAAAGACGTTGGCAGGAAAGGACTGGGTTATGAGTGTGGGTTTGGACGCAACAGTCAGTCCTGGAGTTTGCAGTGTTCTTCTTCCTCTGTCTCTTTCTGGCACAACGACATAAAGACTTTACTTGACAGTCAGGCGTCCTCAAGAATAGGAGTGTATGTGGATCACGGTGCAGGAACTCTGTCCTTCTACAGTGTCTCTGACACCATGAAGCTCCTTCACCAAGTTCACACCACATTTACTCAGCCTCTATATGCTGGGGTTTATCTATGGCAAAAAAACTCGACTGTCAGGTTATGTGTTCCGAATGAAATGGTGATAAAATTGTAATTATATATAATATAAATTGCAGTTGTGTGTATATACTATATTTTTGTCTTGTAATTGTAAAAACTATAACTGCATGCAGGCCTTGGCGGGTTTTTAATTAAAAAACTAATTTAAATGATGCATCTTTTGCTCTGTTCCTGTTTTTTATCTTTCAGTTTTAGGTGTTCAATCAAGCACCTTATTGTAACATCACATTAGCATCGTAAGGCTGGTTTGCTTACGGCAGTTCAAGCTGTAGGATTGCCAAAATACTAAAGAAACTTTATTAGCACAATGGTATAAAACTGTAAAAAAAAATTTTGGTCTATTAACACCCACTGTCACTTACACCAACGACGGAGACAATTGCTTTTGAGTGATTATATTAAACAGATAGAACATCAACGCTAATGAAGCGTCAATATTAGTTAGCACATAATAGAAAAGAAAAATTGTTCATTAATAATATTTTGTTATTGTCACACTTGAATTAGTTACAAAATAGATAAAGGAAATAAGAAAAAAGAGAGAGGGATAGAGCGGATCCTTAAGAAGAGAGACTCAGCAAAGATAGACAGGAAAAGATTAGAGCAGCAGTTACATTTTTTTTTTTATCCTTCCTTGACCATGTGACTAAAATCACAATCAGCGGATTACAGCGTCACCCACTGTGCAAAAGTAGTGACGTATAGCAGACCCCTGATGTCTACACATGTTGGTCTACAGGACTGAAACTGTTTCTTGACGTTTTATTGGTTGGTCCCCCATGTTTATTTTTAGTCTCTATTTCCTTGTATGCTTATCACAATTTCTGCCCTTACATCCGCTCTAAACTTTGATTAATGACTAATGACGTCCTTATCCAGATCGACTTACATGTATCTTCTTTTATTATCGTTGAGAAGTTGAGGTTTAAGGGCCTTCCTCAGGGGCCCAGCAGTGGCAGCTAAGTGGCAGCTAAATGATCTTCTAGTCAACAGTCCAACACTTTATCCACTGAGTGTCCACTTCTCCTCATACACGTCAATCTTATTATTATTAATGTTAATAAATGAGCTATTACAGACGTTTGATAAGTGTTTATTTAGTAATTAACTCTATAAATCGAATGAAAGGAATAAACAAGCATAAAACAAACACAAATAATAATTTCACTGTGGCGGTTCATTCTGGATGTGCAACAAACCTATTTATGGCTATAACCTTCATATGACAAAAATGTTTGTAAAAATTTGCATATTCATGATCTTTACCAGTCTTATTAAAGTTAATCCTGTTTCCTGTTTAAACTGGCATAAAGCGTGAAGGTGTCTAAGCCCGGAGTGTTGAAGGAGTGTTTGGATGGCATGATGATGATCCTCTCCAGGACAGGAAGTAGATCTGCCCCAGTGCATCTCCACACACAATCTGACTCAAGTCGGTGGGGTTCACCTGCAGTACCTCCACCGGAGCACCACACACAAACACACCAGAGTGTGAGAGTGAGGAGTGAGGGGAGGAGAAGAGAGAGAGCTGGAGGAGAGAGAGAGAGAGAGAGAGAGAGCGAGTGAGGGTTGAGAGAGGAGAGAAGGCCGGGAGAGAGAGAGAGACAGTAAAAGAGGGATAGAAGGGAGGAAGGGAGGGAGAGAGAAAGAGAGACAGAGAGAGAGAGAGAGAGAGAGAGAGAGAGAGAGAGACAGTAAAATAGAGATTAGACAGAAGGGAAGGGAGAGAGAGAGAGAGAGAGAGAGAGAGAGAGAGAGAGGAGGGTGGGAGAGAAGGGAGGTGAGAGAGATAAAGAGGGAGATATATTACAAATAATACACACAAACAAAAGAGAGAGAGAGAGAGAGCGAGAAGGGAGGGAGAGTGAGAGAAAGAAAGAAGGTGAGAGAGAGATAAAGAGGGAGATATATAACCAAATAACACACAAACAAAGAGAGAGAGGGGAAAGCGAGAGAGAAAAGAGAGGTAGATGGAGGGGAGAAAGAAGTGGAGATGAGGGAGAGAGAGATAAAGAGGGAGATATATTTAAAAAACACAAACAGGAATTACAAACAAAGAGAGAGAGAGAGACACACACCTGTTTCTTAGTGTTTCTGTCCCACAGTTTGATTGTCCTGTCGTAGGAGGCGGAGATGATGAGACTCTGTGTGAGACGCAGTGCGCTGATCCGGTCACTGTGCGCCTGCAGATTTTACACAGGATATGACATCATTATCATGTATTAGGTTAGATTAGATCAGATTAGATCAGATTAGATTAGATTAGATTAGATTGGGGGGGAGGGGTCCTTGGCGTTTCCTTTTTTATCTAGCTATGAGCAGGTGTAACACTATGATTAGGTTTGTTGAATAAACAGTGGAAATATGATTCAGGTTTAAACACACACTCACAGGTTCCCTGCTAGTCCACGAGCTCAAACCCGCCGCCTGATTAAACCACATGTGACCCGTCGAATCCCCACATACAATCAGTTCTGTGGAGAAAAAATAAACACCACACAGTGTACAAGAGTGTGCACAGGAGCAGGTGTGACGAGTGTGGTAATGAAGCGAGTGTGTGCACACAATGACTGGACAGGTACGAGTGTGTACACAGGTAACATGTGTGTGTGCACAGGAACAGTGTGTGACGAGGGTGTGCACGGGTAATGAGTGTGTGCACAGGTAACGAGGTGTGTGACAAACAGGTAATGAGTGTGTGACGAGGTGTGACGAGTCTGTATACAGGTAACAGTGTGTGCCAAGCGTGTGCACCGGTAACAAGTGTGCGGATGTGTAATGAGTGTGTGACGAGTGTGTGCACAGGTAATGAGTGTGTGGCGGGTAACAAATGTGAGTGTGTGGACAGGTAACGAGTGTGTTATGAGTGTGTGGACAGGTATTAGGTGTGTGACGAGTGTGTGGACGGGTAATGCGTGTGTGACGAGTGTGTGGAGGGGTAATGAGTGTGTGGAGGGGAAATGAGTGTGTGAAGAGTGTGTGGAGGGGTAATGAGTGTGTGACAATTGTTGTGTGTGTGTGTGTGTGTGTGTGTATTTGAACTGAAGTGAACTGAATCTCTCAAGCTTTTTAGTGTGTAAAATAAATAACACACCGTCGTGTAATGCAGCAGCCGTGATGCTGTACTTCCTGCTCTCCTCTTCCTCTTCCATGTCTTCCTGATGATGTTCTTCCTCCTCCTCTTCCTCCTCCTCCATGTCTTCCTGATGATGATGACGATGTTCTTTCTCTTCATCCTCCGGTGTCTGACTGAACTTTGGTTTTAGATTGGAGAGGGTGTCCATTTTCAGTCGTCCTGTTCCTTCTTTCCTCTGCTTTCTTTTTCCTTTCTTTTTCTCTTTGAAGTGAGCGTGCTGCAAACACAACCGAAAACACATCTCACTTCTGGAATCACAAAGACCGAGGAGCTCATCATGAACTTCCAGGAATCCCCTTATCTACATCAACGGCTCTGTAGTAGAGCGTGTCTCCAGCTTTAAGTTCCTGGGAGTCCAGATCTCGAAGAATCTGTCCTGCCATCTGAACACCTTAACTCTTTTTAGGACAGCACAAAAAAGTGTCTTTGCTTCCTGAAAAGACTAAAAAAAAATATTGACTGTTGGACCTCCTTCTGTCCAGAAGATACACGTCCATCCGTACCAGAACCACAACCATAAATCTTCTGAACTTGACACTACACTTCTAGGACACTCATGTCTCACTACACGTCACCATCTTACAGTTCTGCTTCAATCTGTTCATTCTTCTACACGTTCTCCGTATACTAACATTTAAACTGTACATAATCTTCATTGATAAATTACACCAGTTTATCCGTCTATAAATATAAACTATCTGTATAAACACTGTATATTGTCGCTGACGTACATACAGTGTACATGATGCACATATTTACAGGATATATTCTATCTATCCATTCATCCATCCATCTATCTATCTATCTATCTATCTATCTATCTATCTATCTATCTATCCATCTATCCATCTATCTATCCATCTATCTATCTATCTATCTAGTCATCCCTCCATCCCTTCATCCATCCATCCATCCATCCTATTTATTTGACGTCATATAAATTTTCCTCTGTGTGTGTGTGTGTGTGTGTGTGTGTGTGTGTGTGTGTGTGTGTGTGTGTTTTTACTAACCACATAGGCCAATTTTGGTACGTCCTCTTCTTCTCCCAGCAGCCACATGCCGTCTTCGCCATTTCCCAGAATTCCTAGCACTCGCACCTGATTCAGCCACCTGACCCCAGAACAGCAGAGTGTGAGAGAACATGAAAAAAAATCATATATATACACACAGTATGTGTGTGTGTGTGTGTGTGTGTGTGTGTGTGTGCATACTCACTCCTCAGCTTTTGGTTGCTGTCCTGCTGCAGATGGAAGAATGCGCGTGACTGTGGCATCCACACACACACCAAGCAGTGTGTTGCAATAGTATAAGAACATGACACTGCTCGACACACTGTAGCAGGAAACTTTAGAGAGACTGAAACCACAAAAAAACACAAATAAAACACAACTTTATATTTTATACTGAATCCTTATACTGACTCTTTATACTGACTCTTTATACTGACTCTTTTTATACTGAATCTTTATGAACTGAACGCTCTTATACGACCGACTCTTTATACTGACTCTTTATACTGAATCTTTATGTCTTTATACGAACTTTCCGACTTTATACTGAATCTTTATACTGACTCTTTATACTGACTCTTTATACTGAATCTTTATACTGAATCTTTATACTGACTCTTTATACTGAATCTTTATACTGAATCTTTATACTGAATCTTTACACTGAATCCTTATACTGAAATCTTTATACCCAATCTTTATCCTGAATTTTGACCCGCATGTATATCCTAAAATCTTGAATCACACTGAATCTTTACACTGAATCTTTAACATGAATCTTTACACTGAATCTTTAACGGATTCTTTTATACTGAATCTTTACAAACGGATTCTTATACTGAATCTTTACACTGAATCTTTACACTGACTCTTTATACTGACTCTTTATACTGAATCTTTCCCCCTGAATCTTTATACCGGGGTGGGGTGGGTTGACGGGTGACGGACCCCTGACAAAACACTTAAAAAAAAAATCATGGTGTTCATTTGGGTTATTTTAATGACAGCAGTCTGTATAATTGTTATATAACTGTATAATATATGAACAGTAACATCGTCTGCTGGAATGTACTCATTTGTGCGCTTTGGGTCAAAACTCTGCCATGCACAAATGTTGATTTATGTTAAGTGTTATTATAACAGTCAAAAATACTACTCAAAATCCCGTAATTATTAATCAGAAACCTTTCGCTCTGTCAGTCGCTTTATATTAGCCGTATTTAACTGTAGCACTGCCCTCTACAGGTGGACTGGTATTTTTCCAGTATTAGTATACCATGCATCCCTTGTGTTTAGTGTGTGTGTATACAGTGTGTGTATACAGTGTGTGTGTGTGTACAGTGTGTGTTATTACCCTGTGATACATCGCTCCGAGTCCCTCTCCAGCCTCCACACACTCACTGAAGCATCACTGCAGCCAACTGCTAACTGATCATCCGGCATACTGCATAATGCAGTGACACAGCGATCACTCAGCTACACACACACACACACACACAGAAAGAAAGAAAGAAAGAAGGAAAGAAAGAAAGAAAGAAAGAAAGAAAGAAAGAAAAAAAGAAAGCAGAAAGAGGTGTGTAAATTAGAAAGAATGAAAGAAGAGACAGACAGACAGACAGACAGACAGAGGTGTGTAAATGAGAAAGAAAGAAAGAAAGAAGAGACAGACAGACAGACAGACGTGTAAACGAGTAAATAAGATGAAGTGCATTTTAAGTTTGATATTAATGTTGATTTTTACTGGTTGTGGTTTCGGTTTTTTTTTGTCACCTGTTTTGACTGAATCAGTTTGAGTTCCTGCCACATCTCCAGTCTCCCTGAGCTGAAACCACACGCCAGCACATCCTGCAGGAAACACATCACACTCACACTCTCCAGCTGCCTGGGAGGGATATCTATAAACCACACACCACCACACACACACACACAACACACACACACACACATCAAATCAAATAAATGAAGTGAGCGTGTGTAATTGGGTGTGTTGTTGATGATGAAACTGCACCTGTATTAACGCTCCAGGCTCGGAGACTGCGATCATCAGACACTGTGAGAAAATCCTGAGCAGAACAACTCGCTAAAGCATGAACACCACCGCTGTGACCCACCAGAGTGCTGCGGTGCTCCACCTACAGAGAGAGAGAGAGAGAGAGAGAGAGACAGAGAGAGAGAGAGAGAGAGAGAAGGATCATATACGTGAGAGGGAAAAAAAGGAGAGAGAGAGAGAGAGACAGAGAGAGAGAGAGGGATAGAGAGACAAGAAGATATTGAGAAATGAGAGCTGAGGCGGAGGAGAAGAGAGAGAGAGAGAGGAGAGATGAGAGTAGATGGAGATATTAAATGAGAGAGAGAAGAGAGAGAAGAGAGAGAGAAAGAGGAGACAAGAAGAGGATGAGAGCGAGAGAAGAGAGTGAGAGAGAGAGAGAGAGAGAGAGAGAGAGAGAGAGAGAGAGAGAGAGAGAGATATTAAACAAGAGTGAGAGAAAGAGAGAGAGAGAGAGAGAGAGAGAGAGAGAGAGTGAGAGAGAGAGAGGAGGGAGAGAGAGGGAGAGAGAGAGAGAGAGAGAAGAGAGAGAGAGAGAGAAAAAAACTTTAGTAAAGATAGTGTAGAGACAGCTGGGTTCATCTTTAATCTTCATCAGACAAGAAACACTGACCACATCAACCCAATCATTATAATCTGATCTGATTTAACATAACCTAATCTAATTTAATCCAATCTAATCTAATCTGATCTAATTAATTCAAACTAATCTAATAATCTAATTTATTCTAACCTAATCTAATATAATATAATTCAATCTAAAATAATCTAATCCAAACTAATTAATCTAATCTAATCTCATCTAACCTAATGTAATCTATTTTCAATCTAATTAAAATTTATCTAATCTAATCTAATCACATCTAATCTAATCTAATCACCACTAATTAAATCAATATTTAATTTTCATCCCATCTAATCTAACCCCCTTTTAATCTAATCTCATCTAATCCAGGCACATTATATTTTGTGCTTTTTATTTTCCATGGTTTTTTTTGTTGTGTTTTTTTTCTATAAATTTGATAATATTGTTAAACAGTTGTGTTAATAAAGCACACAGTGAACTCTGGGAGGTGGTAGATGGTTAAGGTGGTTAAGGTGTTGGACTGCTTAAACAGAGGATTGTGGGGTTTAATTCTCAGCACCACCAAGTTGCACTTCACACCGAAGCCCCCTGGAAAAGCTAATTAATCATCTCCTTAATGAAAGCATCGTCATTGGTAACGATTATCGGGTGTCCCAGAAGCAGAGCTGTTAATCCCACATCAGTAATTTAACCATGTTGTGTATATATATATATATATAGGAAGATGTTCTTCACCTGCAGTGGTTTCCACAGTTTCACAGATCCATCATCAGACGCTGTAGCCATCAGGAGGTTCTCAGGTTTCGTCACCAGTCCTATGAAGAAAACCAGAAAACGAATAAATAAGTGCTGGTGTGTGTGTGTGTGTGTGTGTGTGTGATCAGGAGAGAGCGTGCTTTAGAGAACGAGTGGTAGCTCAGCAGTAATGATGTTGGAACTGCTAATCGGAAGAAATAGGTTCAATTCCCAGCACCACCAAATAGACACTGTGGGCCCCTGAGCAAGGGCCCTAAACCTATAACTGCAACTGTAAATGTAAGTGTGTCTTGATAAGAGCGTATGAAAATGTGAATGTTATAGGTGTGTGTGTGTGTGTGTGTGTGTGTGTGTGTGTGTGTGTGTAAAACCTGGTTCCGAGATGATAGTGGTGTGGTGGAGGCGAGATGAATGGGCCTTGATCTCAGTAATCACACCCAAATCAGATTTCCACACCGTCAGCTGTCCGTCAGATGAACCCAACATCACATAGTCCTCCTGCAGCCCCCACACAAAACAAACACACACACACACACACACACACCACACACAACACACAACATAAATACAGTATTAACAACAAGTAAAATATAAAGTCTCAAAGCGATAGACAGATAGACAGATAGATAGATAGATAGATAGATAGATAGATAGATAGATAGACAGGACAGACAGACAGACAGACAGACAGACAGATAGATAGATAGATAGATAGATAGATAGATAGATAGATAGATAGATAGATTAGGGGCCAGACAGACAGACAGACAGACAGATAGATAGATAGATAGATAGATAGATAGATAGATAGATAGATAGATAGATAGATAGATGGATTGGGCAGACAGACAGACAGACAGACAGACAGACAGACAGACCAGATAGATAGATAGAAAAAAAAACAAACAGACAAACACCTATACAGAAAAGACACATAGTCAGACAATAAAATAGACAGATAGACAGACAGTCAGACAGATAGGACCATTAACAAAAAATAGATCAAAAAGATAGATAGATAGATAGATAGATAGATAGATAGATAGATAGATAGATAGATACACTTCACACCCGTGGACTCACCCAGCAGCACAGCGCCCCCACAGAGGAAGCAGTCGAGAGTTCTCTGATGCAACTTCCTGTATGGACGTCCCACAGTCGCAGTCTGCAGTCATTAGAGCAGCTCAGCTACAGACACATTTACATTATTTATTCTTCCAAGTTTACACACACACATGAACACACACGCTCTCACTATAAATACACTGTTCATGGCTTATACATGTGTTATTAATGTGTTATAACAAGTAATACACTGTTTCTTATTATTATATGAAGGGATTTTAAAGCAGGTTCCAATACTTTTGAAGCAAATGGTCCAGTTTGAAGTGTTATAGATTTGCCCACTCACCAGGGCAGATGGAGTCCAGGCACATCCGGTGATCCAGTCTCCATGACAGTGTAGGAAAGAACGAGAGAGTGACGGAGGATAGGAGTTAATATTCCAGACCATCAGAGCCTGACACAGAAAAAACAGGACATTTGGGTCTTTAAAATCATTGTTCACAGTTCTCTGCAAACTCTCTGCACTCTGATTGGTCAGAAGGTCTCATCTGTTCATCTGTAGGATGTTTGTCGGATTGTTAGTAAGGAACTAAACCTTTTACATCAAGAGTGACTTGAAAAATAAACAACAACTTGGGGGACGTGTTGGAGGAAAATGATCAACTTCTTGGTGGTAACAAATTACTAACGAGACTTAATTACATGTACATTTACAGCATCTGGCAGACGCCGTCATTCAGAGGGACCTACTGAGCCATTGGGGGTTAGGGGCCTTGCTTAGGGGCCCAGAAGTGGTAACTTGGTGGTGCTGTCGGCCATATTGAAATCTACAGTCATCTCGTTTTCTCATCCAGCGCCAGCTCTCGGCAGCTCCGCCCTCTTCCACACTATTTATACTATACAGCTGTTTTAGGTGTGTAAACTGCAGTGATGTTCAACAGAAACTTAGTCAGGTTTCAGCGGGCGTCTCACTTAGGGGACCGTCAATAAATTATTACATTTTTTGTGAATTTTTTGTGTCTAATTCAATTGGGACACAGCCACAGTGGTGTGTGTTGTGTTGTAATGTTTTTGTACCTTGTCTTTTCCCCCTGAAAGTAGCTCATCTCCTTTCGGACTGAAGGCCAAACAGGTGACGCCTCCACTGTGACCTCTCAGAAGACCCGTTGCTGTTGGTGCAGACCGAAGGTCGGCGGTCAAATCCTTTGTCAGCCACAATGCAATGGTGAAGTCATCTAAATGAGCGGAAACAGGATTAAAATCAGTAGCTTTAACGCTCAGTGTCACGTGGTGACCAGAAAAAACAATTCGTTTAAAAATGTTTTTCTCCAGCTTTGTTTTGTTAGTATCACTTCCTTTTTTACTTTTTGCAGTGTCTGTCTCAACTATTTGAACATGTTACTGCCATTATTATTACAATGGAAATAATGGTGATCATTTATTATTATTTATTATGTATTATTGTGAGAAAAACATGGATTTATAGGATTTGTAATTTATCATAAATAAAATTATCAACAACATCACCGCCACCACCACCACCATCACTATCATTACCACCATCATTACTATCATCATCACCATCACCACCACCATCATCATCACCACCATCTTCATCATTATCATCACCACCATCGTTATTGTCACCACTATCACCAGCATCATCGTCGTCATCATCATCATCATCATTACCACCATCATCATTACATCAACATCACCACCACCACCACCACCACCACCACCATCATCATCAGTATCACCACCACCATCATCATACCATCACCACCATCATTACCATCACCACCATTTTTATCATCATTATCATTACCACCATCATTATTATCACCACTATCAACACCATCATCATCATCACCACCACCACCATCACCAACATAACCACCATCTTCATCATCATTATCATCACCACCACTACCATCATCATTATTATTATCACCACTCAAGCTTAAGCTGTTGCTATAGAAACAAAAATGTATCTAATCATTACCTGGAGATTGGAATTAAACATTCCGCAGTCATGATTTTATTTCATTTTGTATTTTGGAACCCTGGCGTGTGGTACTGACCCGACGCAGAGGCGACGTGAGTGGAGTTCTGGCTCAGAGCGAGAACAGAACCCTTCTGGATCCCGAAAACTCCTGCGAGCGTCAGAGTCTCATCTTGCCGCTTCCTCCACAGACGCAGACGATGATCTAAACCTCCAGAGAGCAGAAGAGCGTCTGCTGAGGACTGCAGCCAGAGAACACACAGCATGGACACACGCAGATCCTCGGTGGACCATACACAGCCACCTACAACACACACACACACACACACACACACACACACACACACACACACACACTGATCAACTTTTACTTATAAAAATTAAAAGCCAGAATGGTTTATTGTGGTAACGGAAGTCTACCTGACTGTATGTTGTAGAGTTTAAGCCCGTTGCCATGGTAACCCACAGCGGCGTAGCGACCGTTTACAGCTACACAGAGAGCAGCATCTTCAGATACCGCTGCATGCCTCGTCAATTTCTGTAACGGAGAAGACCATCCTAATCGTTACCGTCATAAAAACCATCATCATCATCATCATCATCATCATCCTTACCATCATCACCACCATCTACACAATCATCATTATCACCAACATCATCATCATCCCCACCACCACCACTGTCATCGTCATAATCCTCACCATCATAATCATCATCCTTACCATCATTACCACCATCCACACCATCATCATCATTGTCATTATCATAATCATCATCAACATCACCACCACCACCATCATCATCACCATCATTGTCATCATCATCATAATAATCAACATCATCATAATTGCCATCACCACCTTAATTATCATCACCACCATCATCATCATCACCACCTTTACCATTTTTGTCACCATCATCATCATCATCATTATCAACATCATCATCATTTTCATTTTAATCAACCTCCTCCATGGAATGACAGACTGGCAGTACCTTTTCTTCACCCAACACTGAAACTGAGTATCCAAGACCTCCAGACCACAGCTGCACCTGAAATACGCACACACCCACACACACACACACACACACAAAATATTTGTGTACATATAAGTTTAATATCTAAAACTTACTGTTCATGTGTGTTTCTGTGTGTGTGTGTGTGTGTGTGTGTGTGTCTTCTCACTATGCCATCATGCCCAGCACTGAGCAGCGACTCTCCATCATACAAGAAGCGCAGAGCCTCAGTGGATCCACGATGAGCTTGAGAGCGCCACACACAGGACAAACCGGGAACTGACCACAACTTTATCTCTCCATCCAGCGCCCCCGAACAAAGGAGAGAGAGAGAGGAGGACGGAGAGAACGACACACTGCGCACTGAGGACTGGTGACCTGACAGAGTCTGGAGGTGAGACAGGAAAGAGAATAAATGAGAAAAGAAAAAACAGAAGGAATAAAAGAGATCGTGTTAAAGATCATAGAAAAAGATAGAGAGAGAAAATAATCAGACAAATGCGAGTGAGAGAATGATATAGAATTAAGGATAAAAAGAGATGAACAGAATGAAAGAGAGAACAACATTAAGATGAAAAAAAGGAAGAAAATGATAGATTTTAGTGAAAGAAGAAAAAAAAACCAGTTCCAGCTGAACTGCATTGTTCCTCACCATGCAGTTCTCCTGTTTGGTCCAGTCCCACACGCGCACCGCTCCGTCCCAGCAGCCGACCGCCACCAGACTGCCCTCAGGGTCAAAGGTCACACAGTTCAGAGGGGAGGGGTTCCGCAGAGAAGCCTCCTGCGTCCCTTTGTAAGAGGACCACACCTTTACACACACACACACACACACACACACACACACATTAAATAGATGGTAATACCATAATAGGACATACTGTGTTAAATGCGAACTGTTCAGACCTTCAGAGTAAAGTCTAGGGAAACCGTAGCAAAGTGCTTCCTGTCTTTGCTGACATCACATCCTGTTATCCTGTTCGTGTGGGCGGTCAGGTGGGCCGTCCTGAAGAAACATTTAACACACTAAGTCATTATTTTATATCTTAAAAAAACACCAAGAGAGACAAACAGATAAGCAAGAAAAAGACAGATGATCCAGAGGACAGACAGATGTTAAGGTTGAGGGATAGATATTTAACATGCAGATGTATAAGTGGACAGGCAGATAATCAGGAGGACAGACAGATGTTAAGATGGACAGAGAGATGTTCAGGATAACTGACAGATGTGTAGCTGGACAGATATCCAAACAGACAGCTGTTCATGAATACAGATGTGAATAGATAAATAGATAAATGTTTAGGGGAACACACAGATGTTTTGATGGACAGGCAGATATTTAAAGAGGCAGATGTTTAAATAGACAGACAGATGTTCAGGTTAATACATGGATGTTCAGGTAGACCGATAGATGGTCATGTGGATGGCAGACAGCCAAACAGACAGACAGATGTTCAGGTGGACAAAGAGGTGTTTAGGCAGACAAATGTTTTTGTGAACAGACGGATGCTCATGTGGACAGACAGATGTTCAGGCGGACAGACAGATGTTCAGATGAACAGACAAATGTCCTGACAGCCATTCAGTCGGATGTCCAGATGTTTAAAGAGACAATCAGACAGACAGATGTTCAGACAGTTATTTAGACAGTCACACTGACCGGCAGCCGCTGTTTAGGTCCCAGGACTCCATCTGTCCATCGTACGAGGTGGTCCACAGAACACACTCACTCAGAAACACACATCCTGAGATCCCGTCACAGTTACTGAGCAGTGACTTCACTTCCTGTTGTAAAAGGAGTGATAGAGAAGAACAAAAAAGGAAAAGATAAAAAAGAGATATAATATTTTCTATCAGAATCCCAACAGGTAAGAGACGAGGAAGGAGTCGGGACCTGGTTGGTGTGTGTGTGGTAGAGGTGGAGAGAACCCTGTTCTGTCCCCACCACCAAAAGACCCCCAGCAGGACTCAGAGACACACAGGACGGAGTCCACTTAAATGTGGAAACTAGCTCCCTGCAGAAGTACAGACACACACACTTTAGGTGACACAAAAAATATTAAGTACATAAAGACTTTGTGTTAAAAATATAATTATTAAAATAAATATAAAATGAGTGATGTAATAAAAACATCCACAGGTTCTCGGATTTATTTCACTTTTAGTTTTTTGTGTTTGTCTTTAATGATACAGGTGTAAAATCTACCCCGCTTCCTGTGGGGATTCTATAAAACTGTTCATCCATTTGACCGGGTGAATGTTTCCCTCCTCCACCACTCTCTTAGCCCAAGTGTGAGCCGCAGAGACATCGGGTTCGTTCAGGGCTTGCTGCACAAACAGAGCCGGCCAATGGGAGAGCAGGGGGGCGTGGCGCTTCAGGAACGAGTGACAGGCCACGAGGTCGTCCGAGAGATCTGTGGAGGTGATCAGGTTTATGCTGGATTGTAAACAAAATCCTGACGTCAACAAGTGGACAGACAGATGTTCAGGTAGACAGACAGATATATGTACAGGCAGAGGTTTAAGTGAACAGGCAGATGTTTAGGTAAACAGAAAAATGTTCAGATGTACAGAAAGATATCTAAAAAGGCAGAGGTTTAAGTGGACAGACAGATGTTCAGATGGACAGACAAATATATGAACAAGGAGACAGACAGATATATGAACAGTGAGACAGACAGATGTTCAGGTTGGCAGACATATTGTCAAATAGGCATATGTTTAAGTAGACAGATGTAAATAAAAGAATAGATGGATGTTCAAGCAGACAGATGTTCTGGTTGACAGACAGGTATCTGAACAGGCAGAGGTTTAAGTAAACAGGCAGATGTTCAGGTAAGCAGACAGATATGAGAATAGACAGAGGTCTAAGTGGACAGACAGATATCTGAACAGGGAGAGGTTTATGTGGGCAGACAGATGTTCAGGTGGACAGACAGATATTTGAATAGGCAGAGGTTTATGTGTGAAGACAGATGTTTAGGTACACAGACAAATATCCAAATAGGCAGAGTTTTAAGTGGACAGACAGATGTTTAGATGGACAGAAAGATATTTAGGTGGACAGTGAGATATTTGAAAGGGCAGAGGTTTAAGTGGACATACAGATGTACAGGTGGACAGATAAAAGTTCAGAAAGGCAGACAGATATATAAAAAGGGAAACAGACAGATATGGGAACAGGAAGACAAACAGATGTTCACGTTCACGACAGATGTAAATAAAAGAATAGTCGGATGTTCAAGCAGACAGATGTTCAGGTTGACAGACAGGTATCTAAACAGTTTAAGTGGACAAACAGATATGTAGATGAACAAACAGATAAAGGAATGTCCACGTCAATAGAGATGCTTAGGTGGACAGACAGATGTGCCGACAGACATTCAGTTGGAATGTGGAAGGTGCAGGCAGAACTAAATGAATAAATAAAAAAATTATAAAGTATAAAGTATAAAGTTGTAATGTACAGATGTGCAAAGAAATGTAGTGCAACACACCGGACGCGTCGGGACAGCACGGCTTTTCCACTTCATTTATGTCTTCTGATAAAAAAAGCAGAATAATCATTATTGTGGGTGGGGTTAAATGAATGGCATAAGACATAAAGGGGCGGGGCTAAGAGAATGCTAAGCGCATTTCACCACAGAAAACATTACCATACCGTACAGAAGGTAATTCCCCATAAGGCTGTGCAGGAATCCATGCCGCACGTTAGCATACAGGAAGTAATAACTGCACAACAGGAAGCGCAACGCGTCCCACTGGCCAGCCTTTATCTGAACATTAAAATGAAAAATGGTGTGAGATATAAACGGAAAGGTGAAGTGTGGAAGCAGTGGAAGTGGGAGGAGTCACTGACCAGGTGAGCAGGAAGCTGTATGAGCGAGTCCGGGTCGCAGTGCTGGAAGGTATCGCATCCGTGAGGGTCCGACTGCACCCACAGGTGAGCTACCAAAAAACAACACACACAATTTATTCTTTTTATTTATATTTGCGTGTATATTTTTATACCAAGTGAGCAGTTGAGAGTTAAGGGCCTTGCTCAGGGGCCCAGCAGTGGCAGCTCTGTGATTTTGGGAATTGAACCTGTAATCTTCTGGTCACTTTAACCGCTAAGCTACGACTTATTATTTTTTATTCTAATGAGCAAATTCCATATGAAACGTACCTGCGAGAATCAGGTGCGCTCTGCTCCTGTCGTCCGGATCGGAGAGGTAAAGTCGCTCGAACACCGATTTCACATCCGGATTACTGAGAACCAGAGACTGATCCGGTTCCGCACACAGAGGCGACCCAATCAGACTGCGACAGAACAATAAACAACAACATTGATTTCAGACAGAGACTCAAACGGTTACAGAGACATTCAGTCAAAGATTCTTTAAAGGAGCCAAAATTGTCAATAGTGTAGAAGAGCAACATCTGGTTCCCTAAAAGAACCTTTCAGCATAAGTGTTAATACTGGACGATGGTGTAAAACAGTGAGCGAGTGTGTGTTTGATAGACATCTGTTTTGATTCATTAAGCACCAAAAAACGACAGGTTCCCCCAAAATAACAGGATCTCCTAAAGCGCAAAAAAATATTTCAAGTTTCCCCAAAGCAAAAAATATAACAGGTTCTTCCAAAAGGACCACAAAAAATCTACAGCTTCCCCAAAGCACCAAATAAATTACAGGTTCTCCCAACGGATCAGAAATATTGCAGGTTCTCCCAAAAGCACCAAAAAATACTGGATCTTCCAAAGCACCAAAAAAGTACAGGTTCTCTTAAAGCATCAGATAAATTACAGGTTCTTCTAAAGGACCAGAAAAAAATGACAGATTTCCCCAAAGCACCAAAATTATTACAGGTTCTCCCCAAAGCATCAAAAAAATTCTGGAACTCCTAACGCACCAGAAAATGACAGGTTATCTCAAAGCACCAAACACAGAAGCATTGAGGGTTCTCACAGCTTAAAATAAAGAACCATTAAACTTACTACTAAAAAAACAGTGAATTTTCCCCCATCCAGTGAATTTTCCATTATCCTGGCGTTTACCTTTGCAGACTTCGTGCCAACTGGGAGAACGTGGCCATGGGCACTCTGGTTTTTGGGTTCCTGGCGAGTTTGATGATATCTTGCCAGTCCAGTGGGGTGTTTGAAGAGCTCAGATCAGAGCACAGGTTCAACAGGAAGTGCAGATCTCTGTCTTTAAGACCTACAACAGAGAACATGGTAATTTTACTGAATCAAATGTAAATGCAAACCTGTTCATCAACCGGTTCATCTGAAACCAGCAGTGGCGGCTTAACCACCGAGCTACCACTTCTCCCCCAATGTCCCTTTAATTATTCTGTTTATTACATATCAATAAGGATGTGGACGGTGAGTCGTACCGGTGGAGCTGAGCGTCAGAGCCGCCAGAGTCCAGTTAAGTCCTGTTCCTCTGTATTGAGTCTGTAGCCGGATCAAGCTGTACTGAATCAGCTCACACAGAGACGCCGGGAGCAGCTGCAGGGTCTCCTTCATCTGGAAACGACATTTCAAAACAACTTTAAACATCAAAACTATCCTGGACAGGCATGATTAATCAATGGTAGATAATTAATCTTTAAGAGTTTTTATCAGTGTTCTAGAATGGAGGAAATCAAATGGAGTTCAGTTACACAGAGAGAGAGAGAGAGAGAGAGAGAGAGAGAGAGAGAGAGAGAGAGAGAGAGAGAGAGAGAGAGAGCGTGAGAGAAAGAGAGATGAGAGAAAAAGAGAGAAGAGAGAGAGAGAGAGAGAGAAGAGAGAGAGACGTGAGAGAGAGAGAGGAGAGAGAGAAGTAGAGAAAAGAAAGAGAGAGAGAGAGAGAGAGAGAGAGAGAGAGAGAGAGAAGTAAGAGAGAAAAAGAAAGAGAGAGAGAGAGAGAGAGAGAGAGAGAGAAAGAGAGAGAGAGAGAGAGAGAGAGAGAGAGAGAGAGAGAGAAAGAGAGAGAGAGAGAGAGAGAGAGAGAGGGAGAGGGAGGGAAGAGAGAGAAAGCAATTCAAACACGCAACCATCATGAAAAGCTCACCTTTTCAAACGTGCCGTAGTTCCGGAGTTCATCACAGGCCAAGCGAAGATACAGCGGACTCACCGATCCCTTCTTCATCAGCAGCGTCTGGAGCTGCAGATACAAATAAACACGTCAGTACATTGTGCTACACATCTCACACACACACACACACACACTCGTAGCAGTGTGTAAGTTCATATATCCGACCTGGTTATTGAAGGCAGAATCACTCAGTTTCTTTCCATAGCTGCTCAGTCCCTTCTGGATGATCGCCTTCCGGTCTGGCAGCAGTAACGGCCCCAGCGGAAACAAGCTGCAGCTTTTAGTTTTGCTGATGATGTTGCAGAGATCCGAATCTGTGGTGACGCTCAGGACCAGACACACACCCTGAAAGAAGGTACGCGTTATATCGGTGAACAGAAGCGCCAGGGCAGGCAGTAAAGCAGGATGTGTTCATGGTTTCTCCTTTGGCTTTAAATCTGTGGGGGGGGTTTTTAAATTAATGGGGGGGGGCGTCACCAGTGTCATCGCAATGGGAACTGGTCACAAACCCCCCTCTTGCGCTCGGTGTGCTTAGCACTTTAACTGGCCACTGGCAGCGCAATCTCATACCCATTTCATGTCCTCACTCCTGTCTTGTTATTGGTTGATTCCTGATGGTGTCATGATTGTTTCCTGGGCCGCATCTCAAACAGCAATGGTACATCAAACAGTTAAGGGTCTGGGTCCTTGTTTGGAGAATTGGGGTTTAAGCAAACCAGGACCTTCCGCATGCTAATTAAAAGAATATGAGTTCAGTTTCCAGAACCTCAAAGCTGCCACTGCTGGGCCTCCTAAAGAGTATTATCTCTCTTTCTTCTCCAGGGATGCTGTATCATGGCTAAACCTGCAGACTGCTAATCAGAAGGTCGTGGACTCAATACCCAGCATTAACAAGCTGCCATTGCTGGGCCTCTAAGCAGGGCTAATAATCCATAACTAATCAGCTGGATAAAAAAAATAATAGATGGAAATGTTAGCCATGATTCAGCGCTCCAGAGCAAAAAGGAAAGATGGGAGTTTGCCTAAGGGCCCATTACTGCCAAAATGCCATTGTTTGGCCCCTTATTTAAGGGCCTTAACAGTCTTTCAGCTTTATGGGGGCTCTGTATCATGGCTGAAACTACAAACTACTGATCAGAAGGTTGTGGGTTGCATTCCAAACACTAAGGGCCCTTAACTTATCTGTTTTAGATGTATAGATTTTGATCTCTGATTTTATTCATTCTACTCTCATCCTAGTTATATAACACTAGCAGCAGGACCCAGAGATTTTATTTCTTTTTTTCTTATACGCATAACTTCTACTGATATCTGTCAACTCTGTGTGTGTCACCTTAGGAAGGTGTCGCGGAATCCATTCGGAAATTCTTTGTCCTTTAGCATCATGCACTAGGTCCGCCCCATCGACGAGCAAAGCCAGAGACGGTCCTTTCTTCACCTCCTTTAGATGGGAGAAAAACTCTGCCAGCAGGTCTCTGTGTAAACACGCTGCACTAAGTACCGAGTTTTCAACAAAGAACCTTCTTGTTCATTACAAGTTGTAGACGTTCCTCACCTGTAAGGTGTGTCTAAAGGAAGCCCCTCCTCCTGCTGCTTTCTTATTCTCTGCCACTGGACCAAACAGCGTAAAAGGGGCTCAACTCCAGAAGCTGATTGGCTAGCAGCGGTGGAATAGGATATGACATCACACAAGGGTGCTTTCTTCATCTTGTCCGGAGTTTGGAGTGCGTGAGACAACGCGGCCTAAAAGAACCAAAGAGAATGCGAAGAAGAAATAGATGTTGATTCAAAGTAGGGGACACTTGTTACTGTCTGCTACCACATTTATTGAATATAATATAAACTTTTACCATAAAAGCCGTTTTTCCGACTCCGGCCCCGCCTTCCACCAGGAGAACTCCGCCTTTCTGCTGACATTCTTCGATTTTTTCTCTCGCCTTCGAAAGCAGCTTGGCTCTGCCATAAAACTGCCGCCATTGGGCATCCTGGTGCACTTCCTGTTCTTTAATCTCTGCTGTCAGATCCGCCTCATCCGATTCCTGAGAGTCAAAAGAGGAAATGAGACCACTAAAGATGGAGACTGTAAGGGGGCATGACATTCATGCAGGTGGGTGGACTCAAAAGGCTGAGGACCTCTGTGTCTTAAATTTAGTTTAGGTAGAGTTGTTGGCTCTGTCTATCTGCCTGTTTGGTTAAGGGGTGTGGCCTATTGTACTGTCTGATAAAGGGAAGAGGGCTTTCTGTCTGTCTGTCAAAGGGGTATAGCTTCTTATCTGTCTGATAAAGGGGTGTGGCCTATCTATCTGTCTGATAAAGGGGTGTGGCCTATCTGTCTGTCAGATTTACATTTACATTTACAGCATTTGGCAGACGTTCTTATCCAGAGCGACTTACATATATCTCATTTCTACAACTGAGCAATTGGAGGTTAAGGGCCTTGCTCAGGGACCCAGCAGTGGTGCCTTGGTGGAGCAGGGAATCAAATCTACAATCTTCGGGTTGGTAGTCCAACACCTTAACCATGAGCCACCACTTCCTCAGATAAAGGGGTGTGACCATTCTTTCTGTCAGATAAAGGGGTGTGAACTTTCTGTCTGTCTGATAAAAAGGTGTGACCTATCTGTCTGTCGGATAAAGGGGTGTGACCTTTCTGTATGTCTGATAAAGGGGTGTGGCCTATTTGTCTGTCTGGTAAAGGGGTGTGGCCTACCTGTCTGTCTGGTAAAGAGGTGTGGCCTATCCTTTCTGTCAGTTCCAGTTAAGGTGGATTTAGTTAAATAAAGTAAATTAATCTTATTTCGATTCCTGACCTCCACAAACAGCTTTTGGATTGCAGACCACAGATCCTCCATCACAGCCCTCGCAAAATCCTCCAGACCGCTAACGTACGCCTTTCCATCGAGGACTCCACCCCAGTCACATGGATAACTACAGGGACCACCAACAGTGAACAGAGTAACAGTTAAACGAGTAATAGTGTGTATTCGTCCTCGTCATTTAACATTTACATTCACTCCGTTTGGCAGACGCCCTTAAGCAGATTGACTTACATTACATTTTTTTATTAATACAACTGAGCAGTTGGGGGTTAGGGGCCTTGCGCAGGGGCCCAGCGGTGGCAGGTTGGTGGCGCTGGGAATCGAACCGCAAACTAGTAATTAGTAGTCCAACACCTTAATCACTGTGCCACCACGTCTCTACAAGGTACCATTACATTATACAAGAATAAACATTATTGATCACTATAAATTGATCACTTTTTGCGAATTTGTTTTATATAATAAACATATAAAAATAATAATAAATAAATAAAATCATGCTCACTTTTCTGTCACTTTGAAGCCGTTGTTCTTAATCCAGTCCTTCAGTGCGTCCAGTTTAGTCTCAGTTTCCACCGATTCAGACGCAAAGTCACTTCTCCAAGCCTCGGGTACTGAACTACACAAACAAACAAATCACAAGGAACCAATTACAATAAATAAAAACAAATGACCAGCAATCATTTATAGCAAGAAGTGACACAAAACCGAAAGATTATATTCTGTATAAAAAAATAAATAAAAACACGCTATATTGCCAAAAGTTTATGGACACCTCAACACAGTTGTCTAGAGTTTCTTTGTATGTCCCAGCAGGACAATGTGTCCTGTACAGAGTCCTTATTCTGACTCAACCACTTTAAAAGGAACCCCTTTGCATTTATAAACATCTCTGAGGTGTTAACGGTTCCGGCGGTTGTGATTCGGTACCTGAGCACCTGCGGAGATCTGAAATAGAAGAACGCGCGGCTCTGAGCGGAATCTGGAAACACGGCCTGGAACTGACGAATCTCCATCTCAGTGATAGACAGACCGTCGGGAGACGAATTCAACTGACACAAAGGAGGAGAAAAACGGGTCACAAATAAACATACAATTAGAATCTTTTATGTGTTTGTTCTGTCTTTATTTCTTTTTTTTCTTTCTTTTAGTCCTTTTTTCTTTGATTCTTTCTTTTATTTAAATCTTTTATTTTGTCTTTTCTTTCTTTCTTTCTTTCGTTTGTTTTTTTTTCATTTTTCTTCCTTTTATTTTTCACTTTTATTCTTTTATTCATTCTTTAATTTTTCTTTTATTCTCTATCTATCTAGCTACCTTTCGTCTTTTTTTCTTTCTTTCTTTTTTTCTTTCTTTCTTACTTACTTGATGTATAAATGTATAAATTATTATGTCTTTACTATCATTTTTTTTCTTCTTAAATTTTTCTCTTTTATTGTTTCTAACTCTTTTATTCCATTTTTTGTTTTAGTCTTTCTTTGTTCCTTTCTTTCTTCCTTCATTTACTTTCTTTTCATTTTCCTTTCTCTAATTTTACATTTTTATTCTTTCTTTCTTTCTTTCTTTCTCATTTGGATTCCTTCTGGTCTTTTATTTTTATTTCTTTATTTCTTTTTGGGGTTTTCCTTTTCTTTCTTTTTTCCTTTTTTCTTTCTTTCATAAAAACCAACACGATTCAATGAAACTTTTATTTATTTATAGTTTTGATGGTTTTGTGTATTTTTTCACTTCTTACCCAGCTGTACTGTGGCAGTGAGGGTAGTGAGGGTCGAGGCGGCACCACGCCGTATCTCTGTCCCAGAATTCCCAGCAGCACCTGCGAGCGACACACCTCCTGGAGGCAAATTTCAGTGGCACGCGCCGACTCGTCCTCCGTCACGCCCCAGCGCAGGTCCACTTCCTGCAGGTGGAGGCAGAGGGCCGCTGCTCGCCGGCGCAACTCCGGGAAAACGCTGCGGATCAGGACGTCTCGCTCGCCGTGCATATCTCTGAACGTGGACGAGATAAAGACTCGCACGCCGCGCCACCTGCAGACAGACAGAGGGACAACACAGAGCGTTAATCACTCATCGGCACCGAGCGCTCCTCATCCTCTAAACAAATATCCAAATTCCACAATAAAATGAGTTTTATCATAAAACATAAGGTCGAATCTTTATATGCCCTTTTTATGACATTTATATAATATAAATAATTTACTGTATATATGTATAATTATCTGTTAATGTATGGAATTTTTATGAAATTTGTGCCAAAATTAAAAAATAAAACTTATAAAAAAATTAAAGATTAAAAAGAAAAAATGATTAGAAGAAATAATTATATATTTATAAACTAAATAATAATATAGCAAATATGAATAATGAAATTATATGTAAAAAGAGTTTTGTTAATATTTTTTTCTTTATAATAAATAAAGTTTTTTTAGTCTTTTATCTTTTCGTTTGCAAATACTTTCGTTTGCAAATATTTTTACTGTTATTATAAAAATTATAATGCTTTGATTTTTAATCATTTCCTTTACTACCAACTTCTTAATTCCCCAATTCATTAATATTTTAACATTTCTTACCCGGGTTGCCAGTTACTCACCTTGAATTTTAATTGTACAAACATTTAATTAACAAAACATGAAAAAAAAACTCCAGAATGTTTAAAACACGGGTTGCCAGATGATTTATAATATATGGACCTGATATGTGAAAATGAGCAACGTGGCAACAAATACAGATAACAGCACTGGGTAAAACTTTACTTGGAAAAATCCCTACTTGTAATACTTAAAAATCCCTTAATTGTAATATTTTACTTAAATCTAAATGCATGATTGACATTTTGTATGGTGGTACCTGAGTTTAGGAACCTGGGGCAGGGGCACAACATCAGCGGTTCTCTCTGGTTTAGCGGCGGAACCTGCTGGAGGAGGAATCTTGTGCAGTTTGTCCATTTGCTCCACATGATCCAAAAGTCTGGAGGAACCTCGCTCGGAAATAAACCTGTAGAAGATGGACCCACAGATGGACATGATAGGCAGGTGTTCCAAAACTTTTGGTCAGATCATAGGAACTTTAAAGAGAAACCTGTTGTTACCTGAGGATCTGCTCACTGAATCCGTACAGCGTCACCGTTTTGGGATCGTCTCCGTCATCTACGCAACTTCTATAGAATAAAGATAAAATCAAGTGAAGAAGAGAGATGGTGATGATGTAATTCACACAGGAGGAAAATTCAGCACAAATACACCAATCAGAGCAAAAACATAACACATCCAACACAGATATGCCCCATTCCTTCCCTTTTCCTCTATTTCCTTCCTTTTCCTTCCCCTCCCTTCCCTTTCTTTTTCTTCCCTTCCCCTCCCTTCCCTTTTCCTCCCTTCACTTCCCTTCCCTTCCCTTGCCTACCTTTTCCCCCTTCCCTTCCCTTCCCATTCCTTTCCTTTCCCTTTCTTTTCGTCTTCCCCTTGCCGTCCCTTCTCTTTTCCTTATTTTATTTTTCCTTCCCTCTCCCTCCCCCTTGCCTTTCCTTCCATTTCCCTCACTCCTCCTTCCCTTCCCCTCCTTTCCCTTCCCCTCTCCCTTCCCTTTCCTGTTCTGTCCCTTCCCTTTCCCTCCCCATTCCTTTGCCTTTTCTTCCATTTCCCCCTACCATTCCCATCCCTTCCCCTCCCCTTCTTTACCTTCCCCTCTCCCTTCCCTTTCCTTCCTATCCTGTCATGTCCCTTCTCTTTCCTTTCCCTCCCTGTCCTTACCTTGCCTTCCCTTTCTTCTTTCCTTTCCCTTCCCATCCTGTTCCGTCCCTTCCCTTTCCCTACCCCTTCCCCTCCTTTTCTCTCCCTTTCGTTCCCTGGCCACAAACTCCAGTTCGCTCATACGCTGGCAAAATTCCTGCTTGTAATTTTTATTCTGAAAACCATGAACTTACGAATGACTGATCAAAATGTTCACAACTAAAGGTTTGTTGATGGAGAGTTTCTGAAATCTTTTAACCACCAGCATCATCCACCAATCGATGGAATATTCCCCCACGATAATGATGTTATCCACCTGAGAGACACACAAAACAAAGATCATTCAAATCTGATAATAATACACAATGCAGACAATTACGCTTTCTGGGTGACTAGAAAGTCTTTGTATGTGGTATCCTTTCGTTATTCCTTCACTGGAACTGCGAGACTCCGCCCCTGTTCCGGCAGGACAATGTCCCTGTGCACAGATCACCCGATCTCCATTAAGACATGCTGTGTTCTGATTGGAGTAGAAGAACTCTCATGTCCTGAACAGAGTCCTGATTTTGACTCCTTAAACTGAACTTTGGGGTGAACTGGAACCCCGACTAAACCCCAGACCTCCTCACCTCAACATTAGTGTCTGACATTAGTGTCTGATCTCACTAATACTATTGAGACTGAATGATCAAATGCACACAGTCCTCACAACCTAATGGAAAACCTGCACTGAAATCGGGACATGATTATAGGAGAAAGAGTGGGACTAACAAATTTTCCACTTGAAACAAATGTTTTACACATTTCTAACCTTTGTTTTGTCCTCCAGGAGCTTGGAGAAGAAGTCGTTGTGTGGAATTTTCTGAGTCAATTCATCAAAGTCCTGGTGACACAAAAAACCATCATGAACTTTTCTGAATTTTGCTGTGCAGAAATCGTGTTAGGAACATCATTCCTATATACAGTAAGTGAGAAAGTGTTATACAATAATAGTCTAATTAAAACGGTTTTAGATATCATGGACACGCCGACTGACCGAGACCAGCTTGCTCAAACTCCTGACGTTCTCCAAAAGTCCGTCTTCCTCTATCTGGATTTCCTGTACGTATCGGTGGTCCCCCAGAAGGAACTGTGTGTGCTCGCTGCAGAAGCGGATCATCATGGCCAGGAGTAACCCCGCCTCCATTGCCTAGAAAACGCACAGCGATAGGCCAACCGAGTCATGTGACCAGAACTGATCTGATATTTGAGGTAATAATAAGGCAATTTGAGGAATAAGAGGCTTTTTGACATGAGCGTCACATTCTCTGCTTACTGAAACGGAGAGGTTCCCTTTCTCCGTGTTTTCATCTGAAGACTCAGGAGGGAGACTGAAATCAGCTCCTTTTACTTTAGTGGACCAGCAGGAGTCCAGGAAGATGATCAGCGTGTGTCCTGACAGGGGCGGGATATTGTGTCTGCAGGAGATCCGCACGGCGCTGTCCAGGGTCTCACGGTAACGCTGCAACAGCTCCGGAGTACAACTCTGCTGTCTGAGAGAGAGAGAGCGAGAGATTACAGAGCGAGAGAGAGAAAGAGAGAGAGAGAGAGAGAGAGAGAGAGAGAGAGAGAGAGAGACAGAAAAAGAGAGCGTAAGAGAGACAGAAAGAGAGTGAGAGAGAGAGAGGAAGAGAGAGGAAGAGAGAGAGAGAGAGAGAGAGAGACAGAAAAAGAGAGAGAGAGAGAGAGAGAGAGAGAGAGAGAGGTAGAATGCATGCACACCTGGCTTTCTGGAGTGCTTTGAGTCTGGAGTGATAGAGTCCACGGATGAATGGAATTCGGAGAGTGCTGCGGAGCCTCTGCCGGTTCACCGTGGACCAATCCAATCGTCTGAACCTCCGACTGGACGGAATCGACTTTAAAATCCCACGCAGGACTTCCTTACTGCCGGTTTTCACCTTCACACCGCCAGTGACTGCAGAGGAGCGCAAGGAATTCATTAAAACAATTAAATAATTCATCAATAACTAAACCGATCGATTAATCAATAAATACATGTACAGATGGCAAAGACTTCATTAAAAAATTATTTATTATCAGGAAGTTAATGTCATTTACAATAATATAAGCTTAAAATATATAAAGTAAATACATAAATATATTTGGCTGATTTATTTATAATTTATTCCTCATCACACTCGGATCCAGCACACAACGATGTCCATGTTTCATTCGGATTAAGTGTACACTTCATCAAGAACACTTCCTGTTAGAGGAGATTGGATTTCTCACCTGCTGAACTGCTGAGCTCCAGAATGACTTTATAAGCAGAAAGGAAGCGGAAAGGAAACTGACGACTCTTTATCACAGCCGACTGAAAACACACACACACACACACACACACACACACACACACACACACGCACACACCTCAATAAAGAAGGGGGAAAAGAGAGAGAGTAAGAATGATAGAAAATGAAAGAGTTATAGAGAGAGAGTTATATAGAGAGAGCAAGAGCAACAGAGTGAGAGTGGGAGTGATAGAGAGTGGGACAGTAATAAAAAGAAAGTGATACAGAGAGAAAGTGATCAATAGAGTGATAGAGAGAGAAAAGTCATAGCGTGTGAAAGAGAGACAGTAATCAAGAGAGAGTGAGAGAGTGAGTGATAGATAAAGAGTGAGAGAGTGATAAAAAGAGAGTGATAGAAAGTAATAAGGAGAGTGATAGAGGGAGTGATGGAGAGAGTGAGAGTTATAGAGAGAGAGAGCATGATAGAGAGATTGTAATAGAGAGACAGAGTAATCGAGAGAAAGTGAGCAAAGAGAGAGAGAGAGTGATAGATAGACAGAGTTTTACCTTGTTTCCTAGTTGTCTGAGAATCTTCTCGTGGTGCTCCAGGCTGATCCCCTTTGTGATCATGTTCCTCAGGTTCCTCAGCATGGCCATGAAGGGCAGACGGTTTTTATCTACACAGACACACACACACACACCCACACACACACAATGAATTCTTTATGCTGATTGGTCAGAAGGAGATGTAAATTCAGGAAAGAGGAGATGAGATCTGGACCTATGAGTTTCTCCCAGGTGGTGGCGTTGTTTCCTTCCTGACTCAGTTGCGTCTCCCACGTTTCCACCTGCTTCAGTCTCATCCTCTGATTGGCTCTTTCACTTTGCCACACCCCACTGAGCCCACTGCGCCAGAATGCCCTCACATCCGCCGGGTACCTGTACACACACACACACACACACACACACACACAACACACACACACACACACACACACACACACACACACACACATACTTTCCTTGCTTATGTGCATACAGATGTTGTGGCAATTTTGCTTTCATTTTTAGTTCCTGTTAGGCTCCGCCCCCCACACAGTGATTGGATAATGTTTGTTACTTCAAAGCGCTTTAAATTTTAGTTAAAAATTTGACAGAATTCCGAGTTTCCTAAAGGTCGACCGATACATTTATTTCCCTAACCGATACCGATCGCGATTATCGGCATGTTTATGTGATCAGTAGCCGATATGCAGAATCGATATTTATTGATTATTAATATATTTGTGTTAGTTATAAACCGACGTCGGATGTGTGTGGAAGTCTGGTTATTCTCTGGTGTTCCAGCAGCAGCTTGGTGGTACCTACCTTCTGCCGAGGATGCTCATCACCAGCTCGGCCGGCTCTTTGATGTGCAGTCGTCTAATCAACTTCTTCATGTTAAACTCGCTTTGTTGTTTATCCACCACTGCACGCTGCTCTGTCTTCATCTACACACACACACACACACACACACACACACACACACACACACACACACACACACACAGACCAAACACCAACTCCAGATATCATTTTTTTCCTTTTCAGGTCGTATCTTATTTATTATAATAAATCTATTTTTAAACATTGTTATAAAATAAACGTCATGAAAATTTAGTGTCGTACATATTTCTTTAGATCCTCAGGTTCTACTGCGACCAACCTCGCCCATTCACCCCATTTCTCAGGGGACGCCTCCTGCACACACACACACACACACACACACACACACACACACACACATATATCAGACATATACACACACAGTCACACACACAGACACACACACAGACACACACACACACACACACACACACACACAGACACACACACACACACACACACACACACACACAGACACACACACAGACACACACACACATATCAGACATATACACACACAGTCACACAGTCACACAGTCACACACACACACACACACACACACACACACACACACACACACAGCCACATACACACACGTATATCTGTGTTTGTGTGAGTGTATGTGTGTGTGTGTGTGTTTGTGTGTGTGTGTGACTGTGTGTGTGTGTGTGTGTGTGTGTGTGTGTGTATATATGTGTGTGTGTGTGTGTGTCTTTGCGTGTGTGAGTGTGTATATGTGTGTGCATGTGACTGTTTGTGTATATGTGTGTCTGAGACTGTGTTTGTGTGTGTGCGTATGTGTGTGTATGTGATTGAGTATATGTGTGTGTGTGTGTGTGTGTGGATGTGTGTGTATATTTGTGTGTGTTTGTATATGTGTGTATGTGTATATATTTGTGTGTGTGTGTGTGTGTGTGTGTACCTTTGCTGTGCGTTTTTTCTTGCTGTGTTTTCCGCGGTGTTTGCGTGTGTTGTACTTGGCGAGCTGATATTCGCTGAACTGCTTAAATTTGTCAGTCAGAGCTTTTTTCAGCCCGGACGGCAGCGACCTGCTAAAACACTGACACAACAAACCACAAAGAAAAAAATAACTAAACACACACACACACACACACACACACACACACACACACACACACACACACAATCATATACAGCGCTATAGGGGGCAGTGGCGGATAAATAATTAAAGATCTGGGTTGTTGACCAGAGGATCGCAGTTTAAGCCTCAACACTACCAGGCTACCACTTTTGGGCCCTTGATTAAAGCCCTTAACCCTGGCTGCCCCTGGGCCTCTGGTGTACAGTATGCCAAGAAAAGAGACTCCAACATGATAGTATTATATTATAACAGAAAACTCCCAGCCTACCGTGCTGTAAATCCTCACCACCTCCAGCCAATCAGACGGCAGCTGTACAGCAGAGCAGAAATACCTCCTCAGGTGCGGTTTAGACTGGGGCAGGTGGGCGGCCAGGGCGAGCAGGAAGTTGGCTGTGATGCGGATGTTCAGTTCCTGTCTGGTGTAAACAGCTACCTGAGGGGTGAGACAGGATTTTAGAAAGGATAGACAGAATACAGGTCTATAAAAAGACAACAGAGGAGAATACACTCCATTACATCATTAGACATCATGGAGGAGGTGAGACCACCGCTTACCTTGAGCAGAAACTCGGGGTCAGTGAGGGTGATTTCGGTGGCCAGGGGTTTGATTTTGCTCCACACAGTTTCACCGGAATCCCAGTTCAACTGGCCAGGGGAAGTGGTTTTATTCACCAGGGAACAGCAGACCAAATTCAACAGCTTATACTGATCAGAGGAAGTATACACACACACACACACACACACACACACACACAGGATGTCTTCTGTCGCTTGTGAGGGCAAATAAAAGTCTACATATAAAAACTGAGACAAACTGAAATAATGTTTAAAATTCACCTTCTGCTCTTTCAGTAATTCTGCGTCTTGGTTAGAACTCGAGTCAAACTCTCCGAATCCTTCATCCACATCGAGCGTCTGCTTCTCCTCATCCTCAGTCAGCCTCAGATCCAAAACCGGCATCTCATCCTGCAGCTCGCCGTCCATTCCCTTCTGTTCCTCAGGATCCGAGAACTTTAAAAGCCACATACAGTAAACGGGTTTCACACTCAAACCTACAGTAACAACTCTTATTCCTGATTACAGACATTCTTTTCGATCGAAATTATCGAAATATCGCAAACGTGCGTATCGCGATGATTTTCGATTAATGAGCGATTTCATACTTTAAATAATAACATATGGTCAAAGTTGTAGGTTGCGACGTATGCGCGGGTTTTGACCGATCAACAAGCCGTTAAGCTTTCATAGCGAGCTAATCTTAATAACGTGACGCAGCCGCAGCCACTGCTCATACAGACTGAATCTCCAGTGGCAACGCAAAGGGTAAAAAAATGACAAATCTTAACACTTACCTCAAAGCCGTGTAGAAATCTACACACACAGGTGCATGTGTTGGAGGAAACATCATTTGGTTATATCTTTTTTTTTTAAATATCATATAGCATATCGAATATCGCATTATTTAGCATGCTGGTCATGAGTGGGAACCGATGACATCAGTGGGCGGAGCTTCCACCACAGGCTGCGGTTTGAGAGGCGCCATTTTTAAAAGCCAAGAGAGTAACAACGAAAAATACGTTCATTAAAATATTACATTTGATTGTAAACAGAAGTAAATCCGGTAGTTTATTATTAGTGATCGGGAGAAGAGGCCAACGCTCTTCTCACCACCAGGTAGACAAAGGAAAATCCAGGCCGAACTAGAAAACTAGTGGGGGGACGTTAACAAGTAACAAGTCGACAACTAACTTAAAAAAAAATAAAACAGGGATTAAAGAGGAAGATAACAGGTGATTCCGGTCACATGGTCTGTGGTGGTGTAGTGATTAACACTGCAGACTCCTGTGTGTTCTGAGAAGTGATAGTGCAGTCATTAAGGTGTTGGGCCGCTAATTGGGCCACTGGTGGGCCCCTGAGCAAGGCCCCTAATTGCTCAGCTGTATAAAATACAGGATCCATCCTTACATGTCACTGCCACATGCTGTAAATAGCGACACTGCGGATTCTGGTCCCTTTCAGTGTAAACGTGGACCGGTTCGGAACGAGTGCCTGCTTTGTGTGGAACACATACCTCATTTATCTCGTCGCTGTATGAATGGAGTTCATCTGTGGAGCACGATTCATCCTCCTCTACTGTTACATCTCCGAGTTCCTTACACTGAGCTTCAGCAGCAGCAGGTGGCGCTGTGCTCTGAATCAGTGCACTCAGAGGTTGACAGGAGCAGAGAGTAGAGCCGGACAGAGCGCTGTACTTCAGCTGAATGTTTTCAGTGGAAAGCAGAGACGAAGACAGGCGACTGGATGAGATAGACAGCAGAGGAGACGACGAGGTGGTGGAGGACAGGCTGGATGGACAGAGAGCCGGACATGACGAGGTCAGGTTCGCCCATGAAGGAGGCTGGAGGACCAACGACGAGGCCTGGTTCAGGATCCGGTTCTCCAGACTCTGAGCAGTGCCGTGCGAGTAATGCAGGGCCTCCATTTTAAGGGTTACGTCTGTCTGAAGCAAAGGGACTTCCTTCATTTCTGAAGGAGCTTCTTTCACCTACGGCTGTCTGCAGATGAGAAAAAAAAAGGGCAAAGATTATTGAGTAGGTGTGTTCGGTTGGAGAGGGTGTGTGCGGTTCTTCTACACTAAACTATATCAACACTAAAGTGAGGGAGTGGCGAGGACTTTCGGACTTTACTCACCAAACAGAGCAAAGAAGAGGAAGAAGACATAATTCAATCAGTTCCGATTGGCTCGACTTTAACCCTTTTTACCGGCGGACTGGCAACCCAAAATCAACTTATGGGATTTTTTCAGTTAGTTTACAAACGACTGTAAGGTTTTTGTTAGTTTATTGCACTTTTTTTAACTATTTATACAGTTATTATGGATTCATTACATATATAGCTGTCTAATGGGGGTGGGGGGAGTAAGTATTGGTGTATGAGGGTGTATTAATGTATATTAAGGGGTAATAGTGGAAAGTGGTGGCTCATGGTAATGTGTTGGACTCCCAACCTCAAGATTGTGGGTTTAATTCCCAGCTCCACCAAGCTGCCACTGTTGGGCCCCTGTGCAAGGCCCTTAACCCCCTAATTGCTCAGGTGTAAATTAAAAATAAATAAATAAATGTAAGTGGTAAATGTAAACGTAATTTAGGTAGTTAGCACTGTTACCAGGGACATTATGTGGATGAGTCCATCGCTGGGGTGCCATTTTGTGTCCCACTGAAAAGTTTAATTTAATTAAGTAAAATTACAATTTTTTAAATTCCTTTTTTTAATTTTCTAAATTAAAAGTTTGATGTTATAGATTTTGTAATAATAGTCTTACTGTATTTAAGGAACCCTGGTACCTAAACCCCCCCTATGAAATATGAATAAATGGAACATTCAGTTTAACCAGAAGTTACAGCACTTTAAATGTCTTTATGTCCTTTTTTCTTTCTCTTTCTCTTAAATAAACTAAAAGATAATCTGAATTTAGTTCATATTAAAAATAAATATAAAATAAAATGATAAAACATTCAGCATTGATTTTAGTTTCACATTTGTTACTTTTGTGGTAAAAAAAACCAACACCTGGTGTGTATTTAAGAGCAAGTTTTGGTTTGCCAGCAAATAAATAAGATTTTAAAATATAACATATGATTTTTGAGAAAATAAATGGCAGCATATTATTCTATAACAGTTTTTTTAAGGGTTTTTAAGGGTTAAATGATTTTCTGTCTGTGGTCTATAATGATTCGGGAGCCTGTTAATGACCTTTCACCCAAAACTGCTCAGTTAGATAATAATGAGATTAATGTAAGTCGCTCTTTTTAAGGACGTCTGCAAACGTCTTTCAGTGTTTTTTCCATCTGTTGCATCATTTTATACAAAACAAGGCTGAAGATCAGATTTAAGCCAATGAGGTGCCGCTAGCGATTTTGGTGACCTGCCCTTAGCCGCGCCCCTGCTGGTTGATATACAGAACAAACGCTTGGGGTATCTCAGAAAACTGAGGGTAAAATCAGCATTTAATCTAAAAGAGAAGAAAAAACACATTTCGCTCATTTGGAACTTTTCTATAAATATTTCACCTTAGTAGTCTAGAGCAGCAGTTCCCAACAGGGGGGGTCCATGAGCCAACACTTCCCCCCAGTACCATACAGTTAGGTTTTTTTTTCATTTAGGAGCAATAAAGGGTTAAACATATTTCACAAAACACCATCAAGATCTTTGTGGATTTGACGAATGAACAGCCATTTATCTCTGGGCGTTCATTTTTCCTCAACATCATTGCACAAGTCTGGTCCTTCCAGTTTAATGCCTAAGCAAACACTCAAATATTTACCAACCTTCACAACTAAAGCATGAGAAATCCAGTGAAGCATTTCATTCTATTCTCCAACCACCTGTTGAGTTCCAGCCCAATCCAGTTCGGTTCCCAATGTTCTGTCGGGGTTTTTTTTAGCTGACTGACTGAACTAACCAGGTTTTGGTTTTGGTCCAAAGAATTCTTTGGAATCTACAGATTACGTGATGTGGTCTGTATCCAGTCCAAAAGACAATAAGCCCTATAGACGGTTTCCCAGTGATGATCTTGTCTTCTAGACGGCCATCCAGACAAAACCATGGAAACTTCACTGCAGTATGGAATAACCGTCTGTTTTGTCTGGTCGGACAGGGAGAACTGCCTGGTTTCTGCCAAGGGTCTGGCAGAACTCTTAATTTACAGATATTAATTAAACAGAAACGAGTGTTTTTAGTGAGTGTTTTACTGTTGTGTCCTTTGATTCTGTAAAGCTGCCTTTTCTGTAAAGCTATTTTTGGGTCAGCATTTAACAAGCAAGTTGTGTTAACATGGTCTCAGTTTCAACATATCAAAGTACCTTAACAAAAGTAGAGTCGGGAGGTCTGGAGTAGGTGACTGAGTCGAGAAGCCTGCAGTCTTAACAAAAGATCTAAAGCTTTAACATCAGCATAACTTGATAGGACAGCCTCCAAAATGTGTATAAGCACCAGAGGTGTGTCTTTTGTCAAGGGAGACATTAATGACCCCAGAAATGCTGCGATGAGTTCTAAATCTGCAATAAAAAGATTCCTGCAACATACTTCCAAGTCTCCTCGCCTTCTACTGGTTTCCGTCAGGTAATTTACAACATTTTTTATATAAAGAGTGACTTGACTAGTCTGGAGGTGATTATAGGAGAAAGAGTGAGACAACATCTGGAATAGAATGATTAAAAAACACAGCTGGAGGTAAAGAAGTCTTGTTGTATTACACACCCTAAACAATCATTTCATTATAATCATTATATTTTGGGAAAACGCCATCTGTAGTTGTAGCTGAAGTCTAAATACAGTTCAGTATTAAATCCTTACTCTTCATTGCATCATTCTGAATATTAAAGTTCTTATTTTTAATCCCCAATATTTTTTTTTTAACCTCATGCACTTATTTTAATGACAAATCTGGCAACCGCAGAGGTATAAACACACCCCGCCAGTGATTTTAATAATCTGGATGGATCTTGCCAAAAATCAGCAGAGATTAAACAAACAAACGTTTCTACACTATTTAGCTGAGACTAAACACTAAAGTGGAACTCAGATTCGAGTAGAAATGACCGAAAGCTCTAAAATAGATTAAAGACAGAAAAAAAACATCGGACTGAAAATCAGGAAAAGAAAAACCTGCGCTGGTTCCCGTTTGTTTGAGCTGAAGGAAGTTTTGTTAGTTAAATGACTTCTGTTCTGTCCATCACTGTTCCGTCTGATGAGATCAGGAACTGTGTGTAAGTTTATAACGTGAGAAAAGAATCTCTCAATATAATAAATTTACTATATATATTATTATCCAAAGCTACTTACAGTTATTTATTTTTTTTATACAATTAAGCAAATGGCGGTTAAGGGGCCTTGCTCAGGGGCCAAACGGTGGTAACTGGGTGGTACTGGGTATCGAACCCCACTCTTCCGGTTAACAGTCCAACACTTTAACCACTGCGCTACCACCTCCTAATATGGTGATATAAGTGGAGATAAAGAAAAGTGAATAAGAAGTAGCTGAGTGGTTACAGTGTTGGGCAATCATCACTGTTTTATCCAACTGAGACGTTGAACATCAGGGGCCTTGCTCAGGGGCCCAGCAGTGGCAGATTGGTGGTGCCAGGGATTTAAACCCACAATCTTCTGATCAGTACCTTAACTACCACCTTCTTCCAGAGACTCTAGTCCACATCCAAAAAATTCAGCGCAGTCTTTTGGAAATGTATTTATTTTTATCGCGCCCTTTAATTGATGACGTCATGAATATAAATCTAAATACCGGAAGTAAGGAATTTAGACTATAGAATATTGTATTTTGACTTCCTATAATAAACAAGTTATATAAAATCTAAGCGCAGTTTAAGATCAAATAGTTACAGTGACTTACTAACTAACTAACTAACTAACTAGGGGCACTAGTTTTTTTTATAAACTCAGCTCCACCCGTATATAATCTAAACTTTCGGCTCGGAAACAATAATAAACAAATCGACTCGGAAATGCATAAAACTTACAATTTCTGGATGTTTTAATGGAAACGACAGCCGGATAATAAAACACTGAGAAACGCGTTAAAGCGTCGGGTTTCCAGCGTCTCCTGACAGCGCAGACGCAACCAGCGCAAATCCTCTACTACCGTAATATACAACATAGAGGAGCACTCCAATATCTACTATTAGAATTTTTATATATATATATATATATATATATATATATATATATATATATATATATATATATATATATATATATATATATATATATATATATATTTTTTTTTTTTTTTTTATTTTTTTTTTTTATTATATTATATATATATATATATTTTCAAACATTAAAAACATAAACTAAACAGTGGAAGTGGTGTCTTAGTGGTTAAGGTGTTGGACTGATACCAGAAAGATCAGGGTTTGATTCCCAGCTCTATTAAGCGACTACTGTTGGGCCCCTGAGCAAGGCCCTTAACCCCCAATTGCTCAGTTGTATAACTCTGGATAAGGGCCAAATGCTGTAAATGTAACTATCTAAGCTCATATATTCCTCCCTTTATAGAATATAACATAAAAGACAAAGAAAAGAAACTAGCCAATTTTAAATTTCATTTATATTTATTCTTTTCAGCAAGTTTAAGGCAACAATGGTAAGAAAAACTTCCTTAGATTTTGTTAGGAAGAAACCTTGAAGAAACCAGAGTCAAGATGGAATCCATCCTAAATCTGGGTGATCTGTGGACAGTCGTCTATTTTTAAAATAGAATCAGGAGTTTTTCAACAACTTACAAATCGTTGTACTTTCTGAGTTCATTAAAGTTAAACACAAATGTTTTTCCTGACAAAGCCGTCAAATGTCTAATGACAGAAAGTCGAGGACACACAGAGAGAGAGAGAGAGAGAGAGAGAGAGAGAGAGAGAGAGAGAGAGAGAGAGGCGGATAAATAGAGATAGATACTGTAGATAGATAGATAGATAGATAGAGAGACTGTACTGTAGACAGACAGACAGACAGACAGACAGACAGACAGATTAATTGATTGATTGATATATAACCCCATGATGTTATGTATCTCTTTTACCGGGAATTATAATAATAATAATAATAATTTAATATTATAGTACAATAATAATCATAATATTTGCTTTGTTACAATTTAAAATATTTTTACTAAACTACACTACAGATTAGATACAGCCTTTCACTACTTTCTTACTTTTTGATCTTCTCCAAATAATAATAAAAATAATTGGACTTTTGGTATATAAATGAAATTGAGTCTGATTTATTTACAGTACATTAGATCTAAAAATACAATACTGATGAAACTCATAGAATTGCTATGGAAGTTTACTTCCGCCTTTCCTGGCGTTGATCTAAGCACTCTTTTCTATTGGCTGAATCGGTTTGCTGCGTCTGACGTCATAGCGCAGCCATTGCTGTTTTCTGCCCCGTCCGCGTTCCAGCATAAACTCCGAGATCTGCGGGGGGGAAATATAAACAATAATCATCATCATTTCGACCTTTAATGATCCTTTAATCACCGGAGACGCGTTATAGAGTAAGTCGAGTTATAATTTATTAGTTTAGGACTGATATATGACAGCTTCTTACTCTGTTTATATGCTGGTAAGTTTAATAGATCTTCATACAGTTAATAGAATTCATTATAAGGTTTATTTTAATGTTATTTATGGCTTTAAAGTGTTTATAATGATCTCTGTAAATATTTGTGAGCTCTATTAGAGTTTATATTAAATAGTTTGCATACAATGAATAATTCATCATCACTGATACCAGAAGGAGCGGTGTTCGATTCCCAGCACCACCAAGCCACCACTGTTGGGCCCCTGAGCAGGGCCCTTAACCCCCCACTTGCTCAGTTGAATAAAGAGATAAATGTAAGTCGCTCTGGATAAGAACGTCTGTTGAATGCCGTGAATGTAAATTCTGCAGAAAATCAGGATCATCTAAAAGCACCGGGTTTATTCTGAACTGTAAACTGACCTACAGCCATCCAGATGATCTCAACATCCACCAGACTGATCATCATCCTCAGAACATCTAAACATTAAACAGGTCGTCTTCTCCTTTCAGCTGTTCCCTTTTAGGGGTTTGCCACAGCAAATCATCCGTCTCCACCTCACCCTATTCTCTCCATCCTCATCTGTCTCCACCTCACCCTATTCTCTCCATCCTCATCCGTCTCCACCTCACCCTATTCTCTCCATCCTCATCTGTCTCCACCTCACCCTATTCTCTCCATCCTCATCTGTCTCCACCTCACCCTATTCTCTCCATCCTCATCTGTCTCCACCTCACCCTATCTCTACACCTCCATCCTCCATCCTCATCTGTCTCTCCACCATCCATTCCTCCATCCTCACCCACCCCCTATTCTCTCCATCTCATCTGTCTCCATCTCACCTCACCCATTCCCCTATTCTCTCCCATCCTCATCTGTCTCCACCTCACCCTATTATTCTCTCCATCCTCATCTGTCTCCACCTCACCCTATTCTCTCCTCCATCCTCTGTGCTCCACCCTCACCCTATTCTCTCCATCCTCATCGTGTCTCCACCTCACACCTCTATCCCTCCCCTTCCTCACCCTATTCTCTACATCCTCATCTGTCTCCACCTCACCCTATTCTCTACATCCTCATCTGTCTCCACCTCACCCTATTCTCTCCATCCTCATCTGTCTCCACCTCACCTCACACTATTCTTTCTCCTATCGTCTCACCTCCTCTACATCCCTCTGTCTCCACCTCACCCTATTCTCTACATCCTCATCTGTCTCCACCTCACCCTATTCTCTCCATCCTCATCTGTCTCCACCTCACCCTATTCTCTCCATCCTCATCTGTCTCCACCTCACCCTATTCTCTACATCCTCATCTGTCTCCACCTCACCCTATTCTCTACATCCTCATCTGTCTCCACCTCACCCTATTCTCTACATCCTCATCAGTCTCCACCTCACCCTATCTCTACATCCTCATCTGTCTCCACCTCACCCTATTCTCTACATCCTCATCTGTCTCCACCTCACCCTATTCTCTACATCCTCATCTGTCCTCGTTTATTGCATCCATATACCTTCTTTTTGGTCTTCCTCTTTATCTTCTGCCTGGTAGCTTCATTTCTAACATCTTTTCCCAGATCCAGACTCCACCCGTGAACTGATGATGTCAGTGGGCGGAGCTTCAACCACAGAGTGGAGTTTGAGTGGTGCCATCTTTAAAAGCTAACATTTACATCTGTGGCATTTTGGCAGACGCCTTTATTCAAAGCGACTCACATTTATCCCTCTTGTACATCTGAGCAGTTGGGGTTAAAGGGTCTTGCTTAGGGGCCCAACTGTGGCAACTTGGTGGTGCTGGGAAGTGAACCCTGATCAGTTCATTAGTGATGGACAGAAAAGACCAACAGAGCTTCACCCTTCCCATCAGCTTCACTAGCAAAATATAGAAATAACTAGAAAATAGCATTAAAAAGCGCATATATGGGGGGATAGTGGAGGAAAGGCAACCGCAGAGTTCAACTGATTCGAGAAGAGGTCAAGAAGTTAAACGTTTACAGAACTTAAGAAAAAAAATGAATGGCAAGCGATTCCAATCACATGTTGGTGATGTAGTAGCGGGTCTTAAATTTGCTGGTATTGGCTGAGCTCTGCCTGTGGTTCCGCCCCCTGCTGGAGAAGAGGTCATAGTGTGTTATTTGCTGATCTGTTAAATACAGTGGGTCAATTAAATCAGTTATGTTTTTTTTAATGCTAATGCTGTTGTTGATTTGCCCTCACAGGGTAGTGTTGTAACGCTGCACAATTTTTATAACAACCACAAGATGGCAGCGGTTAGTAGTAAAAAAAACAGGCTTAAATTTTAATAAAATCGATTATCGGTCGTTTATTTTCCAGCAGTGGATCTAAATAAAATCAACAACTGTTATAATTGAACATCATTTTGGAACCCGTATCTCCAAGGTTACGGTTGGAGGTTAATGGCTCTGATTATGCTGTCCTTTCTCTGTTTCAGTCTTTGGTTTGTTGCTGTGAGGGATAAACTGACATGAAGACCAGAGAGCTGACCATGCAGGAAAAGCACGACATCGTGAAGCTGAAAAAAGAGGGAAAAACCATCCGGGCCATTTCAGAGGCACTGGGCATTGCTAATACTACAGTCTGGAACATTCTGCATAAACACGCCACCACCGGCTTGCTGACCACCAAACACCGGACGGGTCGGCCGAGGAAGACGTCGGCGGGTGACGACCGGAAGATCGTCAAAGCGGTGAAGAAAAACCCTCACGTGACAGTCAGCAGCATCACCAACACCCTCCTGCTGACCGGGGTGAAAGTTTCCCAGTCCACCGTTCGGAGGAGACTCCGTGAGCAGAAATATCACTTCCGTTACATTAGCTGCGTCCCGCTGCTCGAGGATCAGGAACAGAGCGATACAGAGACGAAAGACGACGAGTTAAAGGAAGAGCAGTTCGATTCGCGGAAGCAGACATCAGACTCGAATCACAACCGGACAGAAAACAACACGACCTGCAAGGAATCGGCGGACGGATCGCAGCTGGTGGGCGTGTAGCTCTCTGACAGCCAATCAGACTCTCTGTACTTACTTCCTTCATTCCAGTCAGATAGACAGACAGACCACAGACGGACATGTCCTCTGTTTAATCTAAGAGGAAGGACATGTTTACAGACTGTTACAGTTTTCTCATTGAGATCAATTTATACTGTTGTAAAAAAAAAGAAGGAGTCTGCTGGAACTGCACACTTGTGTGTGTAAGCGTATGTTCCTGCGCACTTGTGTGTGTAAGCGTATGTTCCTGCGCAGTTGTGTGTGTAAGCGGAGTATGTTCGTATGTTTGCACACTTGTGGTGTAAGCGTATGTTCTGCGCCGTGTGTGTTGTAAGCGTATGTTCCTGCACACTTGTGTGTGTAAGCGTATGTTCCCTGCATTGTGTGTGTAAGCGTATGTCCTGCACGCATTGTGTGTGTGCCTAAGGCAGTTGCGCTGTGTGTGTAAGCGTATGTTCCTGCACTGTGTGTAAGCGTATGTTCCTGCGCAGTGTGTGGTAAGCTATGTTCCTGCACATTGTGTGTGTAGCGTATGTTCCTGCGCACTTGTGTGTAAGCGTATGTTCCTGCACTTGTGTGTGTAAGCGTATGTTCCTGCGCATTGTGTGTGTAAGCGTATGTTCCTGCACACGTTGGTGTGTAAGCGTATGTTCCTGCGCAGTTGTGTGTGTAAGCGTATGTTCCTGCACACTTGTGTGTGTAAGAGTATGTTCCTGCGCACGTGTGTGTGTGTACTTGTGTGTGTAAGCGTATGTTCCTGCGCACTTGTGTGTGTAAGCGTATGTTCCTGCATGCCTGACTTGTGTGTGTGTAAGCGTAAGGCACGTATGTTCCTGCGCACTTGTGTGTGTGTAAGCAGTTGTGTGTGTATGTTCCTGCACTGTGTGTTAACGTATGTTTGTGTGTGTAAGCGTATGTTCCTGCGCAGTTGTGTGTGTAAGCGTATGTTAACATTTCTGTTCGTCAGTGGAATAAATAAGGGTTCATTTGTAGAACATTAAAAGAATTGGGATGCCATTTGAGCCACCACTGCCCCTGAAGCACATCCGATGGACACTTTACTGTCCCATGATGATCCCGCAGGAGAGACGGTTCGCCATATAAGAAAGTGCCGACGCTGCGACTTTTTAAAACTTTAGATACTTCAGGATAAAAATACTGTTTCTTGTGATTAAATTTTACTCGTTTATCATCATCCAACTTTACTTTAAACATGATCACCCTTTAAATTCACGCCGCGGTGATGTCATATGTCACGTGATCGATATCAAATTGGCGGATGTGGAACGTCGGAATTTTAATTATACGCCCTGTAATCATACTATATATTTTGTTTACATTTTGTTTTATGTTTTTGTGAAACATTTTAAAACTATTTTTTATTTATTTATTTTTTAAACAATGAACAGTTACAACAACTCCAATATAAAATATAAAATACATACGTTTTATCCTCTTAATCAAAAATATGGTATATTTTATACACTTATTCATTAATAATTATTTAAAGGTTGAATTTAAGGCTTTAGAATAACTTTTTACTTTATTTAAATGTATTTTCATTTTAAAATGGCTAAAATTAGAATTTATGGATGTGTATTTACCATTAATAATTATTAGGTTTTACTATTTTACTAATAAGTTAATCTTATTATTTTAACAAGAAATATATATTTTTGTGTTTAAATGTTTGTAATTATTTGTAATAAAAATGCCGTCACGCTTCAATAATAAATACAGTCATAATTCAACAATTTATTCATCCCAATAAAAATACATTAAAAAAAACCTTTCATATCCCATTCTTTTAAAAGTTTATCTTTTTAAGCTGACCATTTTTTTACCTGTACGTTTTGTGGACTATGAAAATCTGTTCTTTAAATAAGACTGAATGTGTGAGAGAGATTTGTGTAAATGATGTGAAAGATTCTTTGGAAGGTGAAGAACAACATATTCATCAGTTATTTCTTTAATTAGGAAAGTTATTATATACATAAAAAATGTGGATAATTTCTACACTAAACTTTTAACATTTTTAATCATGTTATGGCATGTTATAGTATTCACAGCAAGAAGGTCCCGGGTTCGATTCCCCTGCAGGGGTCTTTCTGTGTGGAGTTTGTATTTTCTCCCTGTGTTTGTGTGGGTTTTACTCCGGGTTCTCCGGTTTCCTCCCACAGTCCAAAAACATGTATGTTAGATAGATTGGTGATTCTAAATTGTCCATATGAGTGTGTGTGAATGTGTCTGGGGCCCTGTGTTGGACTGGTGACCTGTCCAGGGTGTCCCCTTCCTGTCCTCCCTTTCAGAGAAGGCCGGGATAGACTCCAACAGATCCCTGTGACTCCAAATTAAGGAATAAGCGGATATAAAGGAATAAATGAAAAGACACTTTATTGTGTATATTAAACTTCTGGAACAAAAAAAAACAAACAGTAAAAAGCATTGAAATGTCATTATTTTATTTTAAATTCAACATCTTATTTTTTATGTTAATGTGATTATCATGTAAAATCTGTTTTCTGTTGTTATTAAATTAATAAAACTAAAAAAGAAAAACATTTATTAATAATAAAGTATATTACAAAAAATAAAAGCTTACTTCCGGGTTACCCAAAAAACGTGCTTTTCTATTGGTCGGTTCGCCCAGTTGCGTCTGACGTAACAGCGCGACCATTTCCGTACGCTGTATGTGCACGTATCGATCAGCGCGACAGTCAAACCAAAAATAATCTACAGTTTGTAAGGATTTTTATGCGCTTTATATAGAAAATGTCGAATATAATAAAAGAACAAATATTTAATTCGTATTTTGTTTAATATATTACTAATAATAGTAACAATAACAAATGGCTGGTTAGCATTTTTATGATTAGCAAGTAGCTTTCTTCACGCAGCAGGTAGCCAGCTAATATTACTGCTAGCAGCTAATTTATTACAAATAAATCCGGAAATCTTAATGAATTATTTATTTTTTTGTAATTAATAGGACTTTGTTATATTTTTAATGCATTTTATAATTATAATATGTACATTAAGTGTTTTTTAGCCAAGTTATGTCTCTATATTAAGAGAGACTTTATTATCCTTTATTAAAGTAATAAACTTGTGTAATATTATAAGATATATATATATATATATATATATTATATATATATATATATACAGATAAACTGTGTCCTCAGGTCCAGTTCTGCAGCCCGTCCACCAGTGCAGGACAGCCTGGACCACCATGGAGGGTATGTGCCATTTAACTCAGCTGATCCTACAGAAACTCTGAGTGTTTTTTAATAACTGCTGTTTTTTTATTTGTGTGTTTTGTTCAGGTTGTTTTTTAACTTGTTCCTTTTATAACTGTAAACGGACCTACAATCATCCCGACGCTCTGAACAGCCACCTGAAGGACCATCATAGAACCCCTGCGCTGTCCATGCCCGGTCTGTAGGACGGACCAGTGAATGTGTAGTTTCACACAAAAAAAAATGAACCCATAATTCAGTTTAGGGATTCAAGCCATGATTCATGTCTGGTTCAGACTCGCATCAGAATCATTCCGTATTTCAGTATAACTTAAATCCCAGCCCTTATTAATGATAAGAGAGTTGATTATAAATAGAGTTGATTATAAATAGAGTTGATTATAAATAGAGTTGATTATTTATAGAGTTGATTATAAATAGAGTGCTACCAATCAATGATTTTAATGGTCGATTAATTGGCAATTATCAGAACGATTCATCGATTAGTCTGCGATCCTTTCAGCTCATTCAGTCAGTTCATTCATTTGTTTTTTTGCCTGTAAATCAATGAAACAAAGAAAACACATCACTCGCTTTAAAAAAATATTATTAAAGCTGCAGTTATTTCAGAGACGATTCAGTAAATGTTTATCGATTATTCAGCGTTTAGTCCAAATATTCACTTTATTTTCATACTAATAAAAGAGAGAAATAACTTTGTCAATGTGACAGACAGACAGATTATAAGACAAATAATTAAATAGATAGATAGATGGACAGATAGACAGACAGATGGATAAGACAGACTGATGGATAGAAAGACAAAGAGATAAATAGACAGGCCACCTGTTTAAAGATGGACAGATAAACTGATAGATAGACAGACAGACATTTAATATATTGTTGATAATATTGACTAATGGTTCAGCTCTAATTATAACTGTACATACATAATCCCGCTGCTCGCCTCTTACAGCTTTTTTTTTTTTTTTTTTTTTTTTTGCAGGTAAGTCCTTCCTGTGCTCGGCGATCGGATGTGACGGCTCTTTCGCCAGCATGCAGCAGCTGATGGATCACATGCGGCAGCACCACAAGCCTAATTATTTCTACCTGTGCGTCTTTACTCATTTCCTGTTTGCCTTTTTTTTAATACACCGAGTCGCTCACACTGAACCATGTAACCGTGTATCTCTCACCTACAGATGTGAGAGTTGCAGAGCCAAACTCCGCTCCTACCGCACCCTCCTCAAGCACCTCCAGACCTGCGCCAAGGTCGCCAAAAGCAAAGCCGCACGAGCCGAGGGCGGTACTGCGCCCGATCCCGCTTTCCCAAACACGGATTCCGATCCTCGCGCTTTTTACTCGACTGTCGATGAAGCTCAGCAGATGGAATCCGATCCCTCGACACCACCTCAAGCTCTGCAGGGGTCCATGGCTCCTGAAGCAGAATACGCCGCCACCACGTTTCAGGCTGTGAAACCCCAGAATCAGCCGGGCGCTACGTACAGCCCGTTTCCCCCGAGCTTGTCTCCTGCACCCGATCCGGATCCACAGCGCTCAGCCAGAGTCGGACCGGTCGGCATGGTAACCTCTTCACCTCAAACTCCTCCTGGATCCAACGCCGTCTGGAGGAAGAACCAAGGTAAATGCTTTCACAGCTGAGGGGAGACGTTCGGGGGAGACGTTAAATCGCTCAGCAGAGACTCAACAATTTAATGCCTAAAAAACATTTATTATATTTAGAACTGAAAATATAGAATATAACATTAATACATCCTGTTGGCCACCAGAGGGCGCTAATATCTCAAATGAGCATTTACCTATATTTATTCAGTGAAATTTACCGTTCTCTCGTTTCTTTAAATTCAGCTGAGCAGTTATGACTCGAGGGCCTTGCTCAGGGGCCCCAGTGGTGGCAGGCTTGTTGGTGCTGGGATTTAAACCCACGAATCTAACGAACAATCCAACACCTTAACCACTGAGCCACCACTGCTTCTTACATATGACATGGCGGTGCCGTAGAATTCTGCATTCTGATTGGTCGAAAGGTGTTTTTATGTGCAGGGGCTGCAGGACGTTATCATTTCTACAGCAACAGCTCGGTGATATTCTGTAGTCGAGTTACTTTTGTACCAATTAATCGTTGTCACCCGAAGGCACTAACGCGCTTTCATGCGTTCGTGCGGTTATAGGAAAATAATCACAGTAACGTCCCGTCATCACATCACCCCGCTGATGATTATTTACTATAACAGCACAGATCGAAGCCTGTACAGAGCTGAAACCTTCACAGCTTCTCAAACGAGCCATGAAACGTCTTTGCAGTATTACAAGCATAAACGTTCTTCATCATCATCATCATCATCATTTACAGTTTTTAGACCCTGTTTATTTTCTGTCCAGGTATCAGCTGACCCCCCCCCCTTCTCCCCTCAAAAGGATGGTAAGGGTTAAAGTGTGTAGTTGTTGTTTAGTAAAACTTTGTTTCTGTGGTGTCGCACTGTTGCCCCTCCCCCCAGCAGACTTGCCTGCGCCCATATTGCAAAGATGGAACTCTCCTCAGGTGTTAAGTAGAGAGGAAGTCCAGGTGAGGAACGGAGAAGCGCATACACACACACACACACACGCACAAGATCTTATCACTTCCTCCTCCTCCTCCTCCTCCACTGCTGTTGCTTCTGCTGCTGTTGCTTCTTCTGCTTCCCAGCAAGTCATGTGATCGATCTCATCATCACTAACAGATTATTATAAAGCATCACCGTGTGGCGATTACCCACAATTCTGCTCTCTCCTTCCTCTTCCTCGCTAATCAGCAGCGTGAGTCCTGGGCTCGACAGACGCATGTGGAAACGCTGACAGAGCTTTAACATTTATATTTGCAGCATTTTGGCAGACGTCCTTATCCAGAGTGACTTACAGAATTCCCTGTTACACAACTGAGCAATTAGGGGTTAAGGGCCCTGCTTAGGGGCCCAGCGGTGGTGGCTTGGTGGTGCTGGGAATCAAACCTAGGTGTTTGAGTTGGTAGCTACCACTGGGCTACCACTTTCCCTTGTTTTACATTTCATCTCTTCATCTTCAGCTGCTTTCATGCTTTTTTTTTTTATCCTCTTCATCATTAACAGTTTTTATTACGTCACCCGTTAATAATTTATTCAAATAATCTGAAGAAAAAAGCAAAGAATAATAAGAAAAAGTTGCTGAATTTGTCAAAGGGGATTTAAAAAACCGTTTACCGATCACAGATGTATCAATCGGTCGAGACGTGTTTGGGGTCCAAACCTGGAGTTTGTATTTCATTTCATTAAAACAGATTTAATAGTTTTAATTCAACCTTTTTTTCTTTTTTTTTTTTAAACTACTAGCTTTTTATATAACTTCCTCGTTAGTTTCAGAAAGAAAACACGTCTCGCTCTGATTGGCTACATTTTAATGGGGTTAAAGGTGAAATCCTGCATGTGTTTTGCTTGAGCTGTGATTGTTTCGGGGTTTAAACTGCAGACGCAGATCGAGCTTAAACTCTGTAGTTAGAAATCTCACTGAACTCCAGCTACACACAATCCCGTCACATGAGCGTTAATAAAGAATTATACAGGATCGGACATCTCACGCCGTACCTACCTAAACGCCGCCTCTTCTCATTTGCATATCAATGATCTTGATCAAATAATTATAGAGAAATTTGTTCCGTCTCGCGGTTTCGCAAAATCTAAAAAATTAGCGATCGATTATGGGTTAATTGTTGTTTTTTCACAATTTTACTTTTTCACTTATTTATTATTTATTAATTAGTTCCTCAGGATTTCGTGGCTGTTTTTGGATATGTTGCATCTTTTTTTTTATTATTATTATTAATTGCGCTGAATGTTGCGATATTTTAAGGAGTTTTGTTGCAGTAAAATATTGAAATTAAGTGTAAATTGCAGTCTCACGGTTGTTTTTGTCCGTAAATGAGACACTAGTGAATTAGCACATCTGTATAATAAAATAACAGGGAAGTGCGTTTGGGGACATCGTTAATTTTATGGGCGGGGCTTAACACTGACTGAAAAAAATAAATAGTCGCTGTGATTGGATAAAGTCGCACGATGTCGCAGAATAAATAGGAATTTAATTAGCTTGAATATTTGCGGTGGAATCGGTCATCCAGCTGTTCATGCTCTGGTATTCGACAGATGTGGTGTTTATTATTTTGTTTTCGTCTGATTTTATCCACCGGGACGTTTTTGTTCAGTGTCGGCGAGCCGGAACATTCCGACAGCGTTAACATCGTTTTAGGTTTTATTATTAACACTTTAATATTTAATCATTCGTGTTTAAGCTCCATTTGTGTCCTCGATCCTTCCACTGCTGTCAATCAAATGTAAAACACTCCAGCTTTTGGGCTCTATAAAGGATTGATGGTGTCTGTTGTCTTAGTCGAGTGTGTGTGTGTGTGTGTGTGTGTGTGTGTGTGTGTGTGTGTGTATATATGTATGTATGTGTATGTATGTATGTGTGTGTGTGTGTATGTATGTGTGTGTGTGTGTGTGTGTGTGTGTGTGTGCCGTCTCCCACAGGCCAGTCATTTAACAGTCGGATCCTATGGGAGCACACCAGGGGGCGCTACAGCTGCCTTCAGTGCGGTCACTCCACCCCCGAGCGCAAAGAGATGACTGCACACATCGAGGGCCAGCACAGGAGTCCAGGGGCCAAAACTAATGACACGGGTACCACCGATTTTTCTCATTTACAGCATTTGGCAGACGCTCTTATCCAGAGCGGCTTACAGAGCAATTGGCGGTTAAGGGCCATGCTCAGGGGCCCAGCAGTGGTGGCATGGTGGTGCTGGGAATCAAACCCCTGTCTTTCTGGTATCAGTCCAACACCTTAACCACTAAGCCACCACTTCCCCTCCACTTCTCATGCCCACAAATCAGTGCTGCACAGTTCTCCTGTACGTCAAACACTAAACAAACAATGTGGAGGATATCACTGATTCAATTCTCAGGGGACAGCCTTTAAGCCCCGCCCATTTCTACACCAAGTTTATTTCAAGCCCCCCCATTCAGTACATTCAAGTCAACCTTTAAGCCCCACCCCTTCAGTATATTCAAGTCAACCTTTAGGCCCCGCCCCGTAGTAATTTCAAATCAGCATTTAAGCCCCACCCCTTCAGTACTTCCAAGTCAGCCTTTAAGCCCCACCCCTTCAGTACTTCCAAGTCAGCCTTTAAGCCCTGTCTCTTTGGTACTTCCAAGTCTTCATTTAATCCCCGCCCCTTCTGTTCTTATGAGTCCCCTGTTAAGTCCCGTGCTTTTAGTTGTTATGAGTCACCCTTTAGGCCGCGCCCCTTTAGTTCTTATGAGTTTTTCTTAAGTGAGTTCTTTAACCCTAAATGAGTTGTTACAGTTCAAACTACACAGGCAGAGAAAATTTTGTCAATTGTAAAATGAAGATTGTGTTTATGCAAAAAAAAAAAGTTTTAACAAAATATAAAACAAGCATGTGTTTACAAAGTGTGTTTTTTTTTAACCTATATAAATATCACTTAATACTTAAAAAAACATTGATTAACTCTGTGTGTGTGTGTGTGTGTTTATTAATCTTTTTAGATGCAGCAACCAGTCTAACTTCGTCTGTGGTTAAAAGTGTAACCGACTCCGAGGACTCGAGTTACACTGAGCTTTAGACTCACCAGTCTCTGCTTCCTGAACTGATCTGCATCTCTTTAACTTAACGTTAACTCTCTGTTGTAATTATAGTGTAAATGTTTTTATCCTGACCCTTCGTAGCTCATTGGAAGGCTGTGAACAGCAGTCTGATTTACTGATATCTGATTGGACACAAGTGGAAATACTTCACTGTTTTTTCTGTAATGTTTTGATATTTAAGTAAAGTATTTAACTGACCTAAAGTTGTGCTTATTTCTTCGTGAAGAAGTAAAAAAAACAACAACAATCGTTTAACTCCCTGTCTGAGATCACATCAGGGTTTGGCCCAGGCTTTGGTGGCACCCTAGTTGCGATTGTAGACTTGTGCCCCCCTATTTAAACCCCCCACCCCCATTTACTTATAACTATTAGCTTATTAATTATGAATATAGTATACAAACACTCCAATAGGATGTACTGTAATAAACTGGTTTTATGAAGTAGAATGTACAGCGTTTACCTTGGAGATCAGACGACTCCACTTGCTAACGCGCAGGTCTGACTAGCTATTGAATGAGACACGGGATGCTGGGCGCTAACTAGCGGTTGGGAGTCTGAAGCTGGATCGTTACCCAAATTTTAGCAACTCAAAGCAAAAAATCGTCCGAGAGACGACTCGTATATCGAAAAACTTACTTAGTTAGTTGGGACACACTCGTAAGTCAACGTATCACCGTATATCTCCTGATATATTACACGTGATATAAATATATATGTCATGGTATAATAATCAGCTGATGTATCATTAGGAAGCAAAATAAATACAGTGTATATATGAAGCACAACCAAACGCAAGCACCCGCTGCTCAGTGTGATCACAAAAAAAGACTGTATTTTAATCATTAACCTGAATATGACAAACCATAATATACAAACCCCAATTCCAATACCAGTGAAAATAAAACAACACATGGGCCCAGTTAACCCAGGTACCACAGTTTGTTACATCATCAACAAATTCAAGTTAAAACTGTACCATGCAAAGTGCGAGCCAAACATCAACCACCCACAGAAACGCTGCGGGCTTCTCTACGCCCCGAGCTCTTCTGAGATGGAAACCGTTTGTTTTAAAAGGGTTAATTTATTAGCTTGGATAGGGATGAGGAATGAATACCAACCAACATGTCCATATACATGTTATAGAACTCAGGAAAGGTGTGCATAGAGGACCAACCTGCTGCAGCACAGTTTTCTGAAGAGGAACACCCCTAGCTGGGGCACTGAATGGGGCAATACTATTGGTAATGTGAGGTCTGATACCTAGAGGTAAAGCAATATAAGTTGTTGGTAGCTGTTCGAATTTGCTTATTGGTCTGACACTCAACAGTCATTAAACCAATCATTCATCTATCCATCCATCCATCCATTCATCTTCTATACCCGCTTATTCCTAATCAGGGTCACCGGGATCTGCTGGAGTCTATTTCAGCTGCCATTGGGCGAAAGGCAGGGGTCACACTGGACAGGTCACCAGGTCATTACAGGCCACATACATAGAAACAACCACACACACACACACACACACACACACTCCTATGGGATATTTAGAATTACCAATCAATCTAACATACATGTTTTTGGACTGTGGGAGGAAACCGGAGAACCCGGAGTAAACACACACAAGCACAGGGAGAACATACAAACTCCATACAGAAAGACCCCTGCAGGGGAATCGAAGCTGAGACCTTCTTACTGTGAGATCTTTGTGTTTTTGGGAGCCGCCCATAGTGGGAAAAATATAAGATTAAGGGGTTTGTTCCATGTTTGTTTTGAGGTTTATGTTTGAGTTTCATGTTTTGTATAAATGTTTGTGTTCATATATGTTCACTTCCCAGGTGATGTCATGTGATCAATGTTCCCCATGTGTTCCTGTCACATAGTGGCAACAAAACTATTTTTATCAGCAAAAATCCATAACGATAGTTTTCCACTGCATGCAAACACCTACTAACCTAAGATTCAGACAGACACGAACGAACCGAATGTCCGAATCTTTCCACTGAATCAATTCTATTGAATCACTGAACTTTAACAGGTTGCACTGGGATACAGCAAATAGTGAAGTTACGTAAAGAGCTTTTGGCTCTTACTCTGCCTGTCGAGGAGACTGATTCTGCTCTGAGCGTTTGGTATTTGGTATCTGTATTTAAGTTAAGTCAGTGTGTGACAGGTTGGTAGGTCAAACTGAGGAACGCGCACATTTTATTTAAACAGCGACACACAATCCTGAAAAGTAATGTTTAAAAAGATATATAACGTTAATAAGACTGGTGAAATTGTAGATCCCATGTTGTTCAACACGGACCTGTAAAAATGATTAATGAATATAGTATGTCACTCTCTATCATAGGGCACATTTTATATATATATATATATATATATATACTTTTTAACTAAACTTGACCTCATAATACTAGCTGCCCTAACAATACCAGCTGAGTTAATAATAACAAATGACACTATAATGATAAGTATTTCTGATGACATCACAGTTTGAGGTGACTGATGGAAAAGCCTCTTTCATGGATTCTGAAGTGACAGATTTCATCTAAATTCTAACAAAAACTCATGTGATGCAATTTAAGGTATGTGTAAATGTGAAAATATTTATAACTAAAGTAAAATGATTTATAAAAAACAAACAAACTCGTCCTGAAATGTCCTTGTATCGGATTTGTTTATATGTCCCTCTGAATTTGTCCAGCATGTTGTGGGTATCGTTTAGGTGATAAAGGAGTTTTGTGGAGAAAATGTTTGGTTTTAAAAGGACCAGTTTGGAACTGTTGTAGGTTGTAATTATGTGAATGAATGTGTTGAATTAGTAAATCAGAAAGTCTTTATTCATTATTCATTATTATTTCACAGTGAAGCTCTTTTCTCCACATACCCCAGTTTAGGAAATTAGGGGGACAGAGTACAGGGTCAGCTATGATACTGCCCCCAACACTATTTAGGGTTTTACAGTAATTTTTTAGTGTAACAGACACTCATTTGACAGGGTGCATTTACAACAGTGGCAGATTGGTGATGCTGGGAATTGAACCCAAAACTTTCGGCATGACAGTCCAGCACATTAACTGCTGAGCTATAATTTCCCACTGTAGAAAACAGCATTGAATAGCAAGTAGCACAGCTATAATGAGCTAGCCAAGACTCACTCGTACGTCTCTGTCCTTTTGCCTTGTTAAAGAAGTGGACTGTCTTCGGTGCTGGTACTCAGTACGAACTCTTCAGCTGAAATAAAGGTAAAAGTTATGCGCCGATACTCAGCTCATGTTTCATGTATAGGTGTCATTGGCCTTTGGTATTGTGACATAATTGACAGACTTTCAGTGCACAAAGACTCCAGCAGCTGTGACAGAATGTCAGATTCAGCAGTGTGGAACACGTCCAAATTAAGGATGGCAACCCACACATGCCAGACTGCGAACTATGTTCTGCAAAAATATAAAGAGGTCCAAAAGTTGAAGGTTAGGGTGCTTGATCAAGGAACCAGCAGTAGCAGCTTGGTTCAACCTTTATAAGCACTTAGCTACTCTAACTTTATAGTAATATCGACAGGACACATCACATCAAACAGTAAAATTCTTTTTCTGTAAAAATATTAAGACGTCCAATGCAACCCATTCTGCAGCAAACCCCAGCAGACAAGAGAAAATGGCAAGAGAAGCAGTAACCAGAGAGCCATAGAAATAATCCCACAGCCCCAAAAAGTACTAGAAAAGAAAAACATTTACAACATTTGGCAGACATTCCTATCCTAAGTAACTAACATTACTAATCTCTTTTATACACCTGAGCAATTGGCGGTTAAGGGCCTTGCTCAGGGGCCCAACAGTGGCAAATTGGTGGGAATCGAATCCTAATCTTTCAATTAGTAGTTACTAAGGTACTGTAAGGTACTGTAGTAGGTACTGTAACACTGTTATACTGTAACACTGTTATACTGTTAACTTACTGTACACTGTATACAACTGGACTGTATACTGTACTGTAACACTGTCATACTGTCATAAGTATACTGTAACATACTGTAACAATGTCATACTGTAACACTGTCATACTGTTATACTGTAACACTGTTATACTGTAACACTGTCATACTGTAACACTGTCATACTGTTATACTGTTATACTGTCATACTGTAACACTGTCATACTGTTATACTGTAACACTGTAATACCGATATACTGTTATACTGTAACACTGTTATACTGTTATACTGTAACACTGTCATACTGTAACACTGTCATACTGTATATACTGTTATACTGTTATACTGTAACACTGTCATACTGTAACACTGTAATACCGATATACTGTTATACTGTAACACTGTTATACTGTTATACTGTTATACTGTAACACTGTCATACTGTTATACTGTAACACTGTCATACTCTTATACTGTAACACTGTCGTACTGTAACACTGTCATACTGTTATACTGTAACACTGTCATACTGTATCATACTGTTTTATACTGTAACACTGTCATACTGTTATACTGTAACCACTGTCATACGTGATATACTGTAACACTGTCATACTGTTATACTGTAATACTGTTATACTGTAACACTGTCATACTGTTATACTGTAACACTGTCATACTGTAACACTGTCATACTGTTATACTGTAACACTGTCATACTGTAACTGTCGTATACTGTAATACCTGTTACTGTACTGCATTACTGTTATACTGTAACACTGTCATACTCTTATACTGTAACACTGTCGTACTGTAACACTGTCCAACTGTTATACTGTAACACTGTTATACTGTTATACTGTAACACTGTTATACTGTAACACTGTTATACTGTTATACTGTAACACTGTTATACTGTTATACTGTAACACTGTAACACTGTTATACTGTTATACTGTCATACTGTTTATATCTGGCTAAAAGGAATAAAATTCTCTTTCTTATTATTTTAGTGAGAAAGCAGGAAAATGGCTGAATCCTGTATTTCAGTGGATCAGAATTACTTCAGCTGCCCGGTGTGTCTGGATCTCCCGCAGGATCCAGTGACTATTCCCTGCGGCCACAGTTACTGTTATGTGTGTATTAATGTGGCCTGGAATCGAGAGGATTTTGAGGGCATCTACAAGTGTCCTGAATGTAGAGCGACCTTTACTCCAAGGCCTGTTCTAAACAGAACCATCATGTTGGCTGAAGTGGTGGAGAAACTGAAGAAGACTGAACTCCAAGCTGCTTCTTCTGCTTACTCTTACGCTGGACCTGGAGATGTGGTGTGTGATTCCTGCACTGAGAGAAAACACAAAGCCGTAAAGTCGTGTCTGGTGTGTCTGGCATCTTATTGTAAAGTTCATCTTCAACCTCACTATCAGTCTCCTGCCTTTAAGAAGCACAAGTTAATCGAAGCCTGTACAAAACTCCAGGAGAAGATCTGCTCTGAACACGCCAAACTGAAGGAGCTCTACTGTCGGACTGACCAAAGCTTCATCTGTTACTTGTGTATGATGGAGAAACACAAATGGCACGATACTGTTACAGCGAAAGCAGGAGGAACTAAAAAACAGGTGAGAACTGGCTGCGTTATAGTTTACTGACACATATTCTATCTCCAAATTCAATTAAAATAAGTCAATTGGTGTTTTGTAAAGTGTGCCGGAGATGGTAGTGAGAAGATATTGATCTGGAGACTGTTAATCTTAAGAGGAAATTCACTGAAATGGAGAACATTTAAAACACACACAATGACATCATTTCTGGAGGAAACACTTGCTGTCCGATCTACAGAGGGCACTGTTCCTCACAATGTTTCCTTCAAACAACAACAATAAATGTTCCTTAGTTCACAGACTGGTAGTTTCTCTTGTACCCTTGTTTTATTTCTCTATGATGTGTTTCTTCTCTGTAGAGTTTCCCGTCTCTCTGTGGTTCTCCTGGATGTGACGACTTATCCAGCTTCGCTGTCAATCAACAGCTCTCATTTGATGAAGTGAGCAAATATCTGTCAGATATGAAAAAACAAGTCGAGGAAATCTGTGAGGAATTCAGCCAAATCCATCCACAAGGTGAGCATGCAAACATCTGACCTGCATCACAGCTGTAATGCGTATTTAGTCTGAGCCTGCTTATACTTCATCATATGTTCTAGACTGAGTCAAGGATTAATGACTTTCTCTGCTGGTTGGCTCTTAGGGTTTGGGATCAAATTGACATGATTGACATGTTCTTTGATCCTAACTTATACATCAGGGGTTTAGTCTTTTTGCCCATTGTAGATTTTGGTGGTCGGTCAGGACAAGTAATGGGTCCTTTGCCCCTTTAAACTAGTGTAGTCAGTCCTTGAATGCTACCTTTATTGCCAGAAGTTCACACTTCTTGACATTATAGCTTAGCGCTGACCCCCTTGATGAATTGCCGCTAAAGGTTGCCAGAGCCCAAAACCCTATGCAGCTGCTGTCAGTGATGTGGAAGGTTGTATGAAATCATTTTCTAGTTCCTCATTAATGTAGGCTTCTATAGTCGTGGCCTTGTGCTGGGGTATTGTACTGGGTAGCAGTTTCATAGTACAGGCACCAGATCAGTGCTGAAGGCTTCAGCCAGGTCTGAGTATTCCAGCTGCAGGTCCAACATGGTAGTTGTTCCATTGACCTGAACTGCGACACTGCTGATGGCTTTGGAACTGACGGCTGGCAAACATTGGAACATGCAGGTAGAAGACCTTCTCTACTGGTGGGCATCTCTGCTGGTGGGCGTCCCTGCTGGTGGGCGTCTCTGCTGGGCCTAGAAAAAGTAAAACTGTATAGAAAACATTTTTCTTGATTATTTAGTTTTAGTTTTTTTTCATGCTATATTTCCAAGCTTGCCTTTGAATGAGCGCTATGAGGGGCTAACAGCTAGCACCGAGCACAACAAGCTATTCTGTTCGATTTTTTTTTACTTTCTAATACGAATAAAGAGGCATGGAACGATTTTATCTTTGACCATCTGAACAGCTTCACCTCTTAAAATAAAATTCATATATTAGAAATAAGAATGAAGCAGGAGGAAGGCTAAATAAAATCAGAAAGGATTGGCATTAACCTTGTAAAAATCATAGTTGAAGTTTAAATCTAAACAATGCTTTGACTTACGAGTGTAACTGATTCTGTGACGGAGCTCGTAACTCAAATTACTCGTCTGTCAAATCAATTTTCCCATTGAAATGAACTGAAATGCCATTAATTTCGTTCCGGAAACACTGCAATTATTTTTGTTTCATGTTTTTAAATAAGAAAAATAAACGTATAAATACTGAATATTGTATAAAAACACTACAATAGGATGTACCGGAATAAACCGGTTTTATTAAGTATAATGTACAGCGTTTACCTTGGAGATCAGACGACTCCACTTGCTAACGCGCAGGTCTGACTAGCTATCGAGTGACACACGGGATGCTGGGCGGATGTTACGGCGTTCACTGTGTCCTTTGCTACGCTAACTGGCGGTTGGGAGTCTGAAGCTGCCCTGTAGCCCATATTTTAGCAACTTAAAGCAAAAAAATCAGCAGAAATACGAGTCGTATCTCGAAAAACCTGTTAGTTGGAAAATGCGTAAGTCAAAGTAGCAGTGGAGTGAAGTTGCCAGTTTTAGTTTGTTTTATTTTTTTCTCTGTGTCTCCACAGCAGCAGACGTGCAGATGATTTTACCCTCAGAACAAAAGAGTAGAGAAGAATTTCTGCAACGTAAGTGTAACACGCACACACACACGCACGCACACACACGCACACGCACACGCATCTAAATAATTCCCATTAAGCACCATTCGGATGAGTGAATGACAGACAGGTGTCTCACACACACTTATTCTAAACCTGTGGGATTTTTTTATCACTATAGATTTCTGTTATTTGACTCTGGATCCGAACACGGCACATCCCAGTCTCGTTCTGACCGAAGGGAACAGGATGGTGACACGCAGTAGGCAAAAACAGCAATACACTGATCATCCAGAGAGGTTTGACTCCTGCTGTCAGGTGCTGTGTAAGGAGAGTGTGTGTGGGTGCTGTTACTGGGAGGTGAAGTGGACCGGAGACGTGGAAATAGCAGTCTCTTATAAACAGATCGGCAGGAAAAGATGGCGTGATGAGTGTTTATTCGGATTCAACAGTCAGTCCTGGAGTCTGCACTGTTTCTCTTCCTCTGCCTCCTTCTGGCACAATGACGTTCAGACCAAACTCCAAGGTCCGGTATCCTCCAGAATCGGAGTGTATGTGGATCACACAGCAGGAACTCTGTCCTTCTACAGCGTCTCTGATTCGTTGTGGCTCCTCTACAGAGTCCACACCACGTTCACTCGGCCTTTATACGCCGGGTTCAGGATACGGAGTCACGACTCAACTCTGCATTTATTGTGATCCAGGATCAAGTGCGTCCGGGGAGAATTTTAAGGTGTACATAAGGTTCCGGGATTCGTGGGTTTAAGTGATATCTGAGTGTCTCTAATTCATGGGTAAGATATTATTGAGTGCAGGATCTTTTTTTTTTTATGTTTGTCAGAACAATGAAATGAAGTTTTCCAGGATTGGAACAGGATGTTCTGACTCCAAGAGCATTTACTGTCAGATAGAGACAAGAGTATATCTTCTCTACGGGTGTGTGGAGCCACCGAATCGGGATCAAGATGATCACACACACCGTACACAAGTACTACGTATAAGAAGGACAGTCTTGAGGAGGATTTTTTTTGTCTTCTACCTAATATTGCTTGTCCGTGTCTCTGAGAACATCTCAATAAACTTTGATCTTTGTTACGCTCGTCTCCTGAATGCTGATGAACTGAGTGGGTTCTTTACCTTCAGCTTTCATTTCCACTACGAGTGTTTAGTGAAATTATAACTGAGACGTGAGATCTGTTTTATTCCTGAGCTACAGTGGGAATATTGTGTGTCTCCTTCACCTGGTCCTGAGACTTACACTAACCCTGTACCTTAACAGATACCTGCTACACCAACAAGGGGTCGGAATCAGTTGCTATTTTGTCTCTCTTTCTTCTACCTGTATCATTTTTTTTTAACCTTGGTGGCCGCTTGATTGGCAAAATTGTTAAACTCTGCGGTTGCCATTTTCTCAACATGTCAACATGTCCCCCCAACATGTCAACATGTCCCCCCAACATGTCAACATGTCCCCCCCAAACATGTCCCCCCCAACATGCTAACATGTCCCTCCAACATGCCAACATGTCCCCCCACCATGTCAACATGTCCCCCCAACATGCTAACATGTCCCTCCAACATGCCAACATGTCCCCCCAACATGTCAACATGTCCCTCCAATATGTCAACATGTCCCCCCAACATGCTAACATGTCCCTCCAACATGTCAACATGTCCCTCCCCATGTCCCCCCAACATGTCAACATGTCCCTCCAACATGCCAACATGTCCCCCCAACATGTTTTCATGCTACTTTCTAGTTAGACTTTTCCTCCTTAAACTGATAGTGAGGAGACAGTAAGTCTCTTCTGTCGATCACTAATAAACTGATAGATTGAATTAGTGTTTATTTATTTGTTGTTGTCACTCCGTCATCTTTGTAAAACTGCACCTCTCAAACTGTGGTCTGTGATGGAAGCTCCGCCCACTGATGTCATCAGTTCCTACTCGAGATAAGCAAGGTTTTGGGCTCTGTTCAGAGTCAGAATCTGGGCAGTGGTCCTGGCACGGACCGCGGTGGAAGAGCACTAACACGTTCCTCTGAATTACTGAAGAGATGAGGAGAGTGTATCTGGAGCACTGGGCCAATCAGATTTTAGAACATTTACATCATTTGTCAGACGAGCGACTTACATTTACCTCCTATTTATACAACTGAGCAATTGGGGGTTAAGGGCCTTACTCAGGGGCCCACAGTGGGGGGTCTGTTCAGTCCAACACCTTTACCAGTAGGCCACCACTTCCCCACCACCAACCAATGAGATGAGCAGTTAGATGATACGAAATAGAATAGAATAGAAAGGGGAAGAAAAGAAAAGAAAGGAATGGAATTCTATTCTATTCTATTCTATTCTATTCTATTCTATTCCTTTCTATTCTTGATTGACCAGTATTCGGTTTATTTTGGGTTTATTTTTACCCTTAAGATTTAATATTCTTTAAATTTTGCCTGTAGTTTTATAACAGCGGCTTCACTGGTCTTTGGCGCCATCGTGTGGCCGTTTTAAAACAGCACCGCATCACGGCGTACAGGTAAATAATGTATAAAAATAAATAATAATTAAAGATAATTTATTACAGTTTATTTGGGAAAATTAACCTAAAAAAAAGAAGCGAAGCTTTGTTTTATTATTCACATAACAGAAACATGTAAAAATTATTTAATGCTGTTTTTCTTAGATTTAAAAAAAATATATTTTAGCAAAAATTCCTTAATTATAGTGCCGGTGTCGGTGGTGTTTAACGTTGGTGGCCAACGTCTCGTCAAGAATAAGGTGGAGGTGGTAGCTCAATGGTCAGGGTGTTGGATCGCTAATCAGAGGATCATAGGTTTAATTCCCAGCACCACCAACCTGTCACCTCTGGGCCCCTGAGCAAGGGCCCTTTACCCCCAACTGCTTAGTTTTATAAATCAATGAGATAAATATCAGCTCTGGTTAAGGACATCTATTAAATGCCAGGAACGAATAGGACACGCGAGTAATTGACATTGTGGGGACATTTGTCTTGTTTCGAGTTACAGTTATTTTATAGTGCATAGAAAACATAAATGTGTTGCTAAAGTCAGGGAAAAAACCCTAACAAGGACAATAAGACAAGTGTGTGTGTGTGCGTGTGTGTGTGTGCGGATAATTACCGCTGGCACTAAACACTTGTTTATGTACTCCCATGCTTTAAGGCTTTTAGTGATAACGTAAGGAAACCCACCCAAACCCCAGAGCTCCACCTTCCACCACTCTTTTACTCCACAGATTCAGTCGTGTTGTTGTTGTTAACTGAGTCCAGTTCTTCTGGCCAAGAACGTCCTGAGATTTAAAGGCTGTCTGGAGTCCAAATTTGGTCATTTTCCATCAGCGTAACCAAAACATTGCAACGAGGTCTCTTTTAAACAGCCCTGAATCAGCCGAGTGTCTGGCAGGAAGCGCGCTGAAGCCACTCCGGGGACGTCTCTGCTTATTTCTCCTCAGAGAAGCAGGAAACCCAGCGCCCTTTTCTTCTGCTCACAATGGCTAAAGGAAGCGCCTTCATGAGAAGACTGTGCGTCGTTCTGAATGTTCTACTCGGGGTGAGACGCACGTTCTCCTGGTCTTTGGAATGTCATGTTTATGGAGATGATTTGTGTGTGTGTGTGTGTGTTTAAAGTATTGTTTACTTTTCAGTTTTTAGGGGTGGTGTTGCTCCTGGTGGGAATCGTGACCAGCACGTTTAAAATCGAGCCCCTGATCAGCGGTTTTTACTGGCAAGTAAGATGGAGACCTCCTGCTGCTTCACTGACACACACATACCATCAGCTGCTATCATCTAACGCCGTGACGAGTTTCAGACATTTTCCTCACTTAAAATAAAATAAGACATTTATGTCAGTGAGCTGATGATAAACTTATTTCAAACTTAATAATAATTAGAATAATAGTTATGGGGAGGTGGTGGCGGCTTAGTGGTCAAGGTGTTGGACTGATAACAGAAAGACAGGGGTTTGATTCCCAGCACCACCAAGCCACCAGTGTGGGCCCCTGAGCAAGGCCCCTAACCCACAATTGCTCAGTTGTATAAATGAGATAAATGTATAAAAGTCGCTCTGGATAAGGACGTCTGTCAAATACTAAGAATTTAAATCACGGTTTACTTTAAGGCTACAATCAATAATTATATCATCATTTTTAATTATTATTATTAATTAAACGATTATTAAAATGCAATTCTAACTAAGCAGAAATTAATTCAGCGATTTTAGATTATTTTTGGGGGCGGTTATAAGACAGACAGAGATAAAATGGGAAAGATAAGGAGGGGGGGGGGGTGTTGGCACCGGAAAGGACCTGAGCGAAAATGGAACCCGGGTCACGACTGTGGGTGCCGCCGCTTTAACCCTGTCCACCTTGACGCTGGTATTTATTTTTCTTTCTTACATAATGGCAGTATTTTTTTAATTAACTTTAATTAATTATTCAGCTTTTATAATTAGTTAAAATAGTATACAAATATTAAAGTTGTACATATTTATACTAATAAATAAAAAAAGCGAATCATATCAACTTTTTTCACTAATTATGTTACTATTAATTTGATCTTTAATTAGATTTATTTGTTTTTTATTTAATGTGTTCATTCACCGAATCAGTCTTGCTCTACAGCGCCACACTGGTTAACCTGCGCTATTGCAGGTTTCTGACATTAGTGAATATGAGATCAAGCGACTATTTAAAACACAACATATTTATTAATAATGCTGAAAAATATACTAAAGAAAATAACACTAAAGTATATTTGAGTTATACTGATGAAGCTACAGACGAGTTAAAGTTCTCAGGCTTGTCGCAGTACAAAGGGAGTCGACTTAGTGAAAAAGTTTAATAGATTTGTTGATAGAAGTGTTGAAGTAGTTATGTCCACATCCAACACTCGGAGGAGACTCGGAAACTTCAGTTTGCTGAATAAAATCAACGTGGATGTGTTTTTTTTTTCCAGGGTTGCCATATATAAGATTAAAATCCCTCCGTCCTTGTGTTAGCATGTGAAGATTATTGAGAGCTTGTGTTATGGCTTTGGAATTTCAGGATGGAACTCAGAGTGTGCTCTTCAGCATCGGATTCGCACTGGCCACCATCCTGCTGTCTGTTCTGGGAGTGTATGCAGCGTATCAGGAACACGTCCTGGCTCTCCTTTTGGTAAGACTTTTATTTTACTTTCAACATAAGACATGCTAAAAGTGTTTAGATGTTTGGTCCGTGAATGTATTTTTGATGCAGGCAGTTCTATAAAGACTGTTTTAATGTCTGGACTTGACAATTTTCTTAAACTTGAAAAATACAGTCTATATTAACATATTAATGTCTGTCACTATTTTACAATAAGAACTTAAGCTGCGTCAAAGCTCTATATAAACATTTTATGCGGTTTGAAAGCACGTGTGAAATCACAGCAATCGTGTACAAGTGAACTGGACGAGCAGTTCATGAGAGCCGGACAGATACCTCCAAAATATTGGAGCCTCCTCTTTTTTCTAGACTTCCACACTGAGAAATTTGGGGTTATAGTAAAGTCTGTATTTAGCACACCTTCTAAGTGGAAACCAGTTAGCTTATGCTAATGTGGTAGGTCTCAGGAAGCAAGGGTACCTGCAGATGCCCAGGGTAAGACAGATGCTTGTAAGCTGTCTGTCTCCTAGTCCAGCAGAGTCTTTAGTGGCCTGAGGCTTCCCTTCAAGCTGCTGAGGGGCTGGTTGGGAAAGCCTACAAGGCAGCAGGCCAGGCCATAGCCTGCCTGCCTACATAACATGGTGCTGTCGCAGGCTTACTAGGCCAGGCTACCGGGAGACTTAACAACCGGCCTCTGGACTGGCCCTCGGGTCGAATCACAATGTGTGGCAGCTAAATCCTCCACAGCGCACAGTTGCAGAGGCTTTTCTGTTCTTTGGGCATGAGTATGTTCCCAAAGTACAGACTAATACGGCAGGTCCCGTAGCGCTGCAGACTCTCTGTCCTCCTTCCTTTCAGGATACAGACCAAAAAAGGGCAAACTATTGCCGTATCGGGACGTCCCACTGGAAGCGTTTCTATAGTGTTTTGACACAGCATCTCGTTTCCTGTTTTTCTTTCTCTCTCTCTCTCTCTCTCTCTCTCTCTCCCTCTCTCTTTCTCTCGCTTCGCTTTCTCTCCACAGTACAGTATATTCACGGCGATTGAATTTGTTGTCCTTTTGGCCCTGACAATCGTAGCCATACTCGCCCAACCGCAGGTAAACTCCTGCCACCCATTTACAAGATTGTCACTGCTATACAACATGTCATTACATCATGTCATTACGTTTTTGTGTCTTTTTACATCATCGTGTCATCACATAGTGTTTTAAAATTATAGTGTTATTATATTGTTGTCATTACATACTCGTGTCATTCCATCTATATATCGTAGTGTCTTTACATCGTCGTGTCTTTACATCGTCGTGTCTTTACATTTTTATGTCTTAATATTGTCATGTCATTACATCATTGTGGCTTGACATCGTCATGTCATTACATCGTCATGTTCTTACATTTTTATGGCGTTACATAGTCGTGTCATTACATCATTGTGTTTCCTTTTTGTTTATTTAGGTGGAAAAGAAAATAGAAGACAGTTTTGGAAACATGACCTCGCTTTATTATACGGATGAAGTCTTTCACCGCGAGCTGGACATACTACAGCAGGAGGTGAGATTTAAAGGAACCTCTCTGTTCATCATGCACCCGGTCACAGGAGCACCGGGTTAGTGTTCACATCAAACATCAAACACACCCCAAATGGAAAAATGGGATATCAGCTGGAACAGACTTCCTGATTTAAGGATTTCTAAAGTCCTGGGATTTAATTCTTTTCACACACGCACACACACACACACACACACACACCCCAGTGGAAGGTTTTAGGAAGTAAAGTAACCACTACAGTGCAGTGATTAGCAGACAAGCATCTCAAAAATGCGACACCAGCAACAGACTGACGCTGTGGCTCATCCCGTCTGAGGATTGACATGCTGTGTGTTATGAGATGCTTTTCGTCTCTGCTGTCTTCTCTCAGCATGGCGTGTCCTCTGAGGGCTCCTGATGGAGGTGTTTTTGTTTTTTTTGAGAGGTTCAGCAGTTTCTGAATGAGTCGAACAGCACATCTGACCCCAAACACACACTGATAGAGTGAGGAAAGATCAGACTTTTACCTAAATTTAGATGTTTGATTTAAAGACTAACTGAAGCTCTCGACCTTTAATATAATAAAAACTTTATTATAGTCTTTAATTTCCAACTGAACTGGTGTATGACAGACAGATATATAGAGTACAGACAAACAGATGAATATGTAGATAGAAAGAAGAATAAGTAAACAGATAGACATAGACAGGTAAATAGACAGACAGACAAACAAATAGATAAATAGACAGACAGACACATAAACAGGCAGACAGACAAATTGATAGGTAGGCAGACAGACAAATAGATATAGAATAGAAAGACAGTTAGCATGATTTATAGAAGGTAGACCGATAGATAGACAGACAGGCATAGACAGACAGACAGACAGACAGGTAAATTGACTGCCATATTAAAAGAAAGATAGACAATTGGGTAGATAGACTGCCATATTATTAGATAGAGGGATAGACAGACAGACAGACAGGTAAATAGACTGCCACACTGATAGACAGACAAATAGATAAACAGAGAGACAAAAGAATAAATAAATAGACAAACAGATAAACAGACAGACAGGAAGACAGACAGGCATAGATAAACAGACCGGTAGATAGGCTGCCATATCGATAGAGAGATAGCCAGACAGGCAGACAGACATAGATAGACAGGCGGGTAAATAGACTGGCAAGTCAACAAATAGATACAGCTCGATCAGCAGAGAGGTGGATATAAGGTTGACAGACAGACAGAAAGACAGACAGCACATAAAGAAATCACACCACATTTAAATCAAATCTGTTGTTCAACGAAATGTATTCAGCTGGAATGGGTTTGTAATGCTACGCTGTCTGTCTCTCTGTTTCCAGTCCGAGTGCTGCGCCCTGTTACATTACACAGACTGGAAAGGTCAGATACCGTCTTCATGCGACTGTCCTCAAAACTACTCGGACAGAGAAGCCAGATGTGTAAAAGTCAACGTTAACATGCAGAGTTATAGAAGCAGTCAGGTATGATTTTGGACAGAAAGACATGGAATCTAATTACAAAAGACGTCTCATGTGATTAGGAAATGTCGGACTATGCAATATGACCATTACAGCTATCTGTGTTTTTTTTTCACATTACTTTCCAGATGTTAGTCTCACTCCTTCCCCTCTAATCTCCTCCAGAGTTCTATGCACGTTTTCCACTAGATCGGGTCATGTGACTGTGTGGATTTGTGTTCATTCAGTTCCAAAAGTATAAGTGAGATCAGACACTGAGGAGGTCTAGGGTTCAGTCGGGGTTCCAGTTCATCCCAAAGAACACAGCATGAACATCAGGGGATTTGTGCACAGGGACATTGTCCTGCTGGACAGGGTTTGAGTCTCGCAGTTCCAGTGAAAGAAGAATAGAATGACGCAATATACAAAGACGTTATAAACACTGTGTGACTGTGGGACGTTTTGGAGATCCAGTTGTGTCTGTAGTAAAGCAAACCTTCAGACTTTCCTGACATGAACGTTGCTGCTTTTTTTCTTGCAGTTGACCTCTCAAAGTCCGTCACGCTACGTTTACAGGACGGTAAGAGATTCGAACTGCTTTTGCAACATGTCACTCAGTCCTTATATGATAAAGAACAGGAATTCAGTCTGGACGTTTGTCTCATGTTCCTCAGAATTGCGGTCCGATCCTGATGAGACACGTGAAGAACGCTTTGAGGATCGTCCTCGGGATTGTCTTCACTTTGGCAACTGTTATGGTGAGGCGAATATCAGTTTTTATTTTTAGTTTTTTATTTTATTTTCTGAGGTTCACTTATAAAGTCATCATAATTTAGAAATCGGAGATTATTTTCTGTCCTGTTTTTGACCCCTCGTCCGAACACTAAAAAATGCGGGGCGGATTGTTGTCTCGGAGGTGAACGCCCACTACTACTGCAACAGTGATTCCATAACACTAATAAAAACAATCGCGCTGCGACATTACAGTCGGATCTGATCTAGTCATCAGACTCAGCACAGCATGTCCTCTTCTCATATCAGTCTTTTAGAAAAATCCAGCGTCAAATTAGACCTCGTTTGAAAATAAATTATCCGAAGAATGCAGCGAAGAAATGACTGCGCTTTTACGGACGCCGTCTGAAACTTCCTAAAAATAAAACGAATCCAAAGATTCCGTCTGGTTCACAATTTGGAACTGTGCAGCGTCTCGCCTTGGGAGCCATCTTGTCTTTTACCCATCGAGTAAATTCAATGTAAATGTCCTTTATTTTGTCACATATCCTTTTTCACAGCAGAGTCAAATTCTTTTTCTGCATATCCCATCTTAGTACGTTTTGGGGTCAGAGCCCAGGGTCAGCTATGATACAGTGCCCCTGGAGCAGGAAGGGTTAAGGGTTTGCTCAAAGACCCAACAGTGGTTGGTATGCCGGTGGTGGGACTTGAACCCAGGTGTTTATGGTCTTTAGATCGCCTTAATCATTTATGCCACCACTGCCCCTAAGCCACCATTTTCTTCTGCGGAGGCGGTGCTTATCCACACTATTACATCATTAAGTAGAAAATCCAAAAATCTATCGTAACAGACTGCCTTCAGTATAAACTGTTTTTAAAACACTGATAAAGTTTTGAGTTCTGAAACATGTTGACCTGATATATTTTCCTGTCTCAGTTCATCAAACCTTTAAATACTAAATTGTGGAATGATTTTCTGAATGTGATCTGATGATTGTTCTCGTCAGCTGGCGGCTGTGATCGTGGCTTTGCTGCTGTGGAATAAAATCAACACGCGCTCGGCAGTCACGGGCGTCTCGAGCGACGACGACAGAATGAAGTACGAACTTCAGCCGCACAAAATGGCCTGAAGAACCTCCATGTGTCCTGTCATGTGTCACCTTATGGTGTCTTATCCACAGGTTCATTTCATAACTCATACTAACATCTAGCGGATCTCCTCCCGTTACTGGCTAGCGACTTCACCGAAAGTCTTTATTTTCCTTTTAAGATGTAAAATCCTCAAAATTGCAGATGAACCAATCAGGAAGGAGAATCTTTGATCATAATTAATAATAAGCTCATTTATGATTGATTAGAATAATATTTTTATTCATACAGTAAAATAAAACATAAATGTTCAAGATAAGCAGATAAGAACGTGTGTTCTCAGTAGTCACGATGGAAAAAAGGGTGTAAATATTTAAGTTTTACATAGAACAATTATTTAAAAAATTATAAAAAAGATTATTAATATTAAGGAAAAGTTTTAATTAATCTGTATTTTTTTAAGAAATAAGAAGTCCCTAACCAGAGACAATATTTCTGCTGTTAGCAATACTGGTCCAAATTCATCTGCGGTTATTTAGCCGCTACTAGTAACACCAGGCGGTCGGATACTAATAGTTAGAACGCTGCAGAACAGACAAGCTAAATGTTCTGTTTTTTTTTTTTTTTTTATTGGAATGCTTTAGCTACCGTACCACCAGCAAAGAGACGGTAAGCTCAATAGTGGCATTAGCATGAAATTTGTAGCGTTGTAACATTTACGATGAAACTGTAGTATTACAGCGCTGCTGCTCTGATTTACCGAAATATCCACTACGGTCCTAATCAAGACAACTTAGACTAATAATTTTTAATACTTTTAAAATGTAATACTATATAATACTAGTTTTATGTAAAATATGCAACACATAGCAACAGCGTCCTCAGTCTAACTATTAATACAGACTTTTATATGACAACAATTATATCATTTCTTGTATTTATTCTTTAACATACAGCTCATTAAAAAAAAACATTTTTTGGGACAACAGGAGACATTTTTTTCTGGCAAGAAGTTAAAGTTAAAAGGTTACGTTATTGTACGAGGAAAGAAAATAGCATAAATATTATAATTGATTAGTAAACTAACCGTTGATTCCACTGAAATGTTATTTAACATGTCTCCATTCATTTTCTGTCAATAATAAAGAATAAATAAAAGACTAGGCATAAAGATCATTATTTATTTATTTATTTATTTCAGATTAAAGATTCGGACATGTGAAATGTTGAAAAATAAAAGAAGGAAATCAGTATTAATTAATTATTCCTAATTGCACTCAATAACTTGTTGCTAACATGTCCCGAGGTCTCTGGTGAACGGATGTAAATTATTCCGCTACTTTGACCAAATATGGAAACGGTTCAGATGGAAGGAATGTCGTTCTGCGGGATCAGCTGGGCGGCTGTGATGGGTTTCCATTGAAACGTTTGCTTTAAATAGAACAGATTGTAAAGCAGAAAGAATCTTAGCTATCCATGTCCTGACACTGTTTCAAAGATAACCGAGTGGCCAGATCCATCACATCCATGTGTGTGTGTGTGTGTGTTTTTCTTTAAAGATCCAGTCCAGATGTTTGTCTCAGTCTATATTTACCTCTAGACAAGAAATAATAAACTAATACAGGATAAATAGACATTCTGGGGGATGTGCTGCTGAGGTGTCCACAAACTTTTGGCCATGTAGATTACATTAGCTATTATTAAGAAATAATAATTATGTTTTTTCACTCTTATTTACTGACTTTTGGAGCTATTAAAAGAGTTTATATATAAATACTATAAAGAAAAGGTATATTACAGGTTGTGCTTTTCGTCTGGTTATAAATTAAGTTTATTAAAGATTTGGATTATTTGTATGTTTGTGTTTTGTGTGTTTATAAACTGTTTTCTTTTAAATTGCTATAAATAAAGTTTTTATTCTTTGTTATTAATAAAACCTTTGCGATGAAAATGGTTTTTTTGTGTTGAATTGCTGTGTTAAATCACAGGAAATGATCGGATCTCTTATCTGTAGGAAGATCCAGAGGAGTTACTGCGATCGGCTCCAAGTTTCTTCACATTGTTGCAACCAAAAATGCTCGATTTTTGTGATTTTTTTATTAGTTTTCAATACAAACACACACATTTGTGTGGAAAAAAAATATTGTGAGATCCTCCAAAAGTTCTCTGGGTTTTTCTTTACTTTCTGCCATCACATAATCGCAGAATCCTGGACGGGCCGCCAATTACAGATCGACCGATATTAATTTTTTAAATTAATTGATTCTGATTGATTATCGGCATGTTAATGTGGACGATAACCGATATACAGAACCTTTATTTATTTAATGTTTATTCTGGTTTTGGCCTGATGCTAATAACAGAACTGAACTAAACAGAACATTTGTATTTATATCACTGACTATAAAGTTATTTTACTCCATCCCAGCAAACACAATTAAACACCTGGTATTACTACAACAACACGGCTCATGGTTAAGGTGTTGGACTACCAACCTAAAGCTTGTGGGTTTGATTGTCAGCTCCACCAAGCCACTACTGTTGGGCCCCTGAGCAAGGCCCTTAACCCCCAATCACCCAGTTGTATAAAAGAGATAAATGTAGATCGCTCTGGATAAGAATGTAGAAGTTTTAAATAAAATAAAAGTCTCAATGAGGTCATTAAAGGGTTAAACGGGTCACTAAAAGAATGTACAGATTTTCTAGTAAAAATATACTAAATTATTTCAATTAAACACAGTTTTATTTCTTGAGTGTGATTTTAGTCTCCCAGTTAAGCGGAACTCGGGGTGCCACAATATGTTGATCTGTACTGTAATTACCTCAAAATGCAAAATCCAGAGGTTTAAAATGAGTTCTTAGCTCAACATCTGCACACTGAAGGTTTGTATTTTCAACACTGCACATCGTGAGTTCACACACTGACGCCGAGGTTAAAGTCACATGTTTAAAGTCAACCATACTTATATAGTTAAAACTATTGGAACACCACACACATCTGTGTGGTTTTTTTTCACATCCTATTCCAGATGTTAGTCTCACTCTTCTGTGCAGGATAACGGAAAACTTTGATTATTGTCTCTATCCAAAGTGACTGACATTCCTCTATGTTTTATCCGACTGAGCTGTTACGAGTTAAGGGCCTTGCTTAGGGGCCCAGCAGTGGCAGATTGGTGATGCTGGGGATTGAACCCATGCTCTTCCAATCAGCAGTCTAAACACCTGTTTTTTTTTCAAACTTCCAGAATCCAATGAAATATTTATGCACATATTTTTCCTTATTAGGTTTCGGGTTTAAATTCCTCACTTTTCCTATTACAGCCTTAAACAGAAGCATTAAAATAAGATAAACATCTGGCACATCTGGTTCTCATTGTTGACTGCAACGCATCCCAGAATTCCTGGCTGACTGAAAGAATGTTACAAAGTGTCTCAGATTCCGTCTGTTCTGTCCTTCAAAAGACAACAGTAAAATTATTAATATTAAACTGACTAAATATTCAACGGTAAAGTTGTGTGTTAGTCTGGTTGCGTTATGGGTTCAGAACCTGGCTGGAGATCTGATCCCCGTCTGATGTTCTAAGAGTGAGAATAAATCTGGAAAAGGAGGTTAAAAATAAAATAAATAAAAAAACATGGATGTGATTATGGGCAGATGTTCCAATACTTCTGTGTTTTCTCCCAGTGCAGGAATCACACACCACATCTCCAGGTCCAGCGTAACAGTGAGCAGGAGAAGCAGCTTGGAGTTCAGTCTTCTTCAGTTTCTCCACCACTTCAGCCAGCATGTTGTTCCTGCGTAGAACAGGCCTTGGAGTGAAAGTTTCTCTACACTGAGGGCAGCTGTAGACGCCCCTCAAGACGCCTGTCTTGTATGAACACACTGCCAATGTGTGTGTGTGTGTGTGTGTAGGAGAGAGAGAGGAGGGGAGCTTTAACCCTAATTACACACACCTGAAGTAAAGTATTAAGTTCATACTAGCTATTTCTGAAATTTACAGGCAGGTGTGTTAAGGGAAGTTAGAGGTAAACCTGGCCCTCCAGGACCGAGTCTGGTGACCCCTGGTACAGAATTTCTTTACTGCCACCTACTGGACAGGAACATGGAGTTATTGAACAATTATAGTCACTCTCCAAAATTTCTATCTTGCAGTTACCTCTTAAATCTGTTCATGTCTCTGCTATTTTAATAATATAGATAGATAGACTTATTTATTTATTTAATGCTTTACAAATAGAAATAACGCGGGAAATACTTTAATTCCAGCGTTACTTTTATTTCAAAATCTGTAACCGGAAGTCGCTTCCTGTTGCAGGGTTCACGCGCTCTGTCACTGGTCACAGCTCTACCGGCAGATCAGGGACACGGAAGCGGATGGAGAGATTTTATATTTGCTTTAAGGTACCAAAAACACACACACAAACACACCAAACACAAACATTCTGACTGAAAAAGCATTGATTTTTACTCATTTAATGCGGTTTGTTAAATAATTTCATTTGCCGAGTCTATCTTTCTAAGCTAGAAAAAAATCCTGTCATGTTAGCATGTTAGCTAACTTCCGTTAACTCGCGTCTCCGTCCAAAGTGACTGATTTTTATTTGTTGTTTAAATCTGAAAAATCTTTAATTTCCAGCACAGAACCGGATTTTTGCCTGTAGTTTGTTAAAATATAGAGAAATAAATGTTTCCGTTCAGTTCCGTCGTCACTACTAGTTTAATTAGTTATTATTTTAACTCAGTTGTTTAATTTTCATTCATTAAGTTGCTGTTTTTTTAATTGGTTAATTTATAAATCTAATAAATCTGATTTCTCCTGTGGAGATCTGATGTTTGGGAAAAAAAATAGATCGACTAGAAATAAAAACCATAATCTGTCAGATTAATGTTATATTATTATTATAGAGGAATGTGTTTGTTATTATAGAGGAATGTGTTTGTTATTATAGAGGAATGTGTTTGTTATTATAGAGGAATGTGTTTGTTATTATAGAGGAATGCGGTTAACGTTAGAATGCGGTTATCGTTACAGAGGAATGCGGTTAACGTTACAGAGGAATGCGGTTATAGAGGAATGCGGTATATGCGGTTAATGTTTAGAGGAATGCGGTTAATGTTATAGCGGTTTAATGTTATGAGGAATGCGCGCTTAATGTTAATGTTATAGAGGAATGCGCATGAGTTGCTATGCTTAATGTTTAACGTTACAGAGGAATGCGGTTAACGTTACAGAGGAATGCGGTTAACGTTACAGAGGAATGCGGTTAACGTTACAGAGGAATGCGGTTAACGTTACAGAGGAATGCGGTTAACGTTACAGAGGAATGCGTTATTAATGTTAAGAGGAATGGTTAATGTTATAGAGGAATGCGCTTAATGTTATAGAGGAATGCGGTTATAGAGGAATGCGGCTTAATGTTATAGAGGAATGCGCTTAATGTTATAGAGGAATGCGCTTAATGTTAGAGGAATGCTTGCGCTTAATGTTATAGAGGAATGCGGTTAATGTTACAGAGGAATGCGGTTAATGTTACAGAGGAATGCGGTTAACGTTACAGAGGAATGCGGTTAACGTTACAGAGGAATGCGCTTAATGTTATAGAGCTTAATGTTATGAATGCGCTTAATGTATAGAGGAATGCGCTTAATGCTTAACGTTTATAGAGGAATGCGCTTAACGTTATAGAGGAATGCGGCTTAACGTTATAGAGGAATAGAGGAATGCGCTTAGAGGAACGTTATAGAGAGGAATGCGCTTAACGTTATAGAGGAATGCGCTTAACTTAACGTTATAGAGGAATGCGCTTAACGTTATAGAGGAATGCGGTTAATGTTAGAGGAATGCGGTTATGCGGTTAATGTTATAGAGGAATGCGCTTAACGTTCTAGAGGAATGCGCTTTTAACGTTCTAGAGGAATGCGCTTAACGTTCTAGAGGAATGCGCTTAACGTTTACAGAGGAATGCGGTTAACGTTACAGAGGAATGCGTTAACGTTAACGTTACAGAGGAATGCGCTCTTAACGTTACAGAGGAATGCGCTTAACGTTACAGAGGAATGCGCTTAATGTTATAGATGAATGTGTTTATAGACCTAATTCTTTCTGTAATTCTACATTTACACACAGGTTTTTTTTTTAACAAAAATAACAACTTTTAAGAAACCATTAAAAACTAAAATAAAAAACTTAAATCTGCTGTATTTATAATTTTTTTCCTTTTTGTAAATTGTGTTTTATTACATTTATAATAAAAACACATCATTTGTGTTATTATGTACAAAATATTAGCAAATGTTATTTATTTTGGCACAAATCTCTTGTAAGGGCGGGACTAAACTTTGGTCCGATCTGATTGGCTGGTAATAAAGTAGGTATAAAGTTATACAGGTAGGTATGCGGGTAGGTATAGAGTTATACAGAGTTATGCGGGTACAGAGGTTATACACAGTTTATGCGGGTACACAGTTATGCGGGTATACACAGTTATGCGGATACACAGTTTATGCGGGTACACAGTTATGCGGGTACAGAGTTATACAGGTATGCGGGTACAGAGTTATGCGGGTACACAGTTATTGCAGATACACAGAATACACAGTTATTCGGGTACAGAGTTATACAGGTATGCGGGTACAGAGTTATGCAGAGTTATGGGGTACAGAGTTATGCGGGTACAGAGTTATGCGGGTACAGAGTTATGCGTACAGGTTACAGAGTTATGCGGGTACAGAGTTATGCGGGTACACAGTTATGCGGGGTAGACAGTTATGCGGGTATGCGGGTAGACAGTTATGCGGGTACACAGTTATGCGGATACAACAATTATGCGGGTATGCGGGCAGGGGGCACAGAGTTATGCGGGCAGGCAGAGTAATGCAGAGTAATGCGGGCACAGAGTAATGCGGGCACAGAGTAATGCGGGCACAGAGTAATGCGGGCACACAGTTATGCGGGCACACAGTTATGCGGGCACACAGTTATGCGGATACACAATTATTCGGGTACAGAGTTTATACAGGTATCGGGCACAGAGTTTATGGGTGCCAGGTATGCGGGCACAGAGGGGGGGTTACACAAGTATTCGGGTACAGGTTGGTGCGGTCAGAGTTATACAGAGTTATGCGGGCACCAGAGTTATGCGGGACCACAGTTATGCGGGCACAGAGTTATGCGGGCACAGAGTTATGCGGGCACAGAGTTATGTGGGCACAGAGTTATGCGGGTATACAGGTATTAGCAGTAAAAACACCATTAAAACGTAATGTTTCCACCTCCACCAGCGTTCCTCCTTCTTCAAACACGTCCAGTTGAGTTGATGCCAAAGATCTCGATTTTAGTCTCATCTGATCACAACACTTTCACACTTTCACTAAACTCAGTTCTTGTTGAACTTCAGACGGGTTTGTACATTTGCTGCAGGTGCTGCAGGGTTTCAGTCCTTCACAGCGTAGCGTAGTTGTTATTTTAGTGACTATAATTCCAGCTGCCTTTAGATCATTGATAAGATCCCCCCATGTAGTTCTGGGCTGATTCCTCATTGTTCCTATAATCACTGAAACTCCATGAGGTGAGATCTTGCATGGAACCCCTGACTGAGGGAGACTGACAGTAATTTTCTGTTGTCACCTCCTCTGCGATGGGATCAAATCATTTTTGTCTTGAAATATTAAAATGATTCTAAAGATTATTATAATTATCACAATGAGCCAATCAGAGCGGACCGCTGTTAATCTCGCCCTCATGAGAAATTAGTGGTAAAACAGCAGATGGATAATTTTGTGACTTAAATCCTTTAAAAATCAACAATTCACAATAAAAAATTGTAAATGAAGAAAGACGCTTGTGTGAAGATAATGTTCCGTTCCAACACTGAGTGTTTTTATTTCAATGTTTTTTTATTGTTACTGGAACGTTAGGTTCAGTGGTGAGCGCTGTGTGTTTTGTGGTGGTCAGGACGGTCGGTAGAAGATGAGTTCACAGCAGTATCAGCGAGCAGGTCTGAACCCCCAACACACACAGACCACAAACACACCAGGGGTCCAAACCAAGCACACCACCACCACCACCACGGGTCAGTGTACCATAGTTTCCTATTATAATAATGTGTGTGTGTGTGTGTGTGTGTGTGCATTAGTGACGAGCATTTCGTTACCTGATAATCTGGAAAATTACTGATCGATTATAGATGAATTGTTAATTTTTCACCTTTTATCTTCTGCCGACAGAAAAACACCAGAGATGAAATCTTTATTCAGTTCCTCCGGGATTTCGTGTCTCTTTTTGCTATTGTTGTGTGTTTGACTGATTTGTTAACTGACTTTTCAGTAACATGTTAACATTTTTCGTTAACATGTTTTTAGGTGTCTCTGTTGCAGCAAAATGGTGGAATTAAGTGTAAACTGCAGCAGCACAATGCACGCTGTGTAAAACGGTGCATTCAGTAGGGTAGTCATTACTTTTTTTGGACAGGTTTTATTTTACAATAATTGGTCACTGTGATTTGATTAAAGTCACTCAGTGATGCAGAAATGCAGCGGCATCGCTCGAATTTACACTACCACGTCCCTCGTCACACAGTCCTGCAGGGACTGAGCTACACTCAGCGATATTCTGTAGTTTTTAGCTTTACTAAAACACACAAACACACATGCAGACCTCTACATTCACTCCCTGTCTGTCTGCCTGTCTGTCTGTCTGTCAGTCAGTCAGTCATTTCGAACTCTATTTACCATTTACTATTTAACATTGAAAAAAACAGTTAATTCAATTAATGATGATCAACAAATTTTCTAACAACCATTTAGCTCCACCAGGCTACCACTGTTGGGCCCCTGAACAAGGCCCTTAACCCTGATTGCTCCATTGTATAAATGCGGTAAATGAATGTTGCTCTGGATAAGAGCGTCTGCCAAATGCTGTAAACGTAAATATATCATCAATTAATTATGAATCATCTCTAATCATCTACTGTCGTTATTTATCTTATAAAGTAATAAACAGTCTTAGGATTTACTATTATTTTAAAGATTGTTTGAAATGATGTAGTTTAATCATTTCTCTGATTTGGTTCAGGTCCTGAGGACGTCGGACGGGACTCCAACGTCTCAGCTCCCCTCAGGGACGAGAAACAGGAGCCGGTGGTGGTGCGACCGTATGGCGGCGCATCCGCCGCCCCTCCACCTACTCCTCAGCATGTCGCCTTCACCGACGGACCAGGAAAGGTGCAGTTACGTCATTGCTACCAGGAGACACGGGGATCATTTCAACATTCTATAACTTTAACTTTATATAATTATGTTTTATTCCCTTTCTGTCGCTCAGTCTGCTCTAAAGACTGCTATTCCCAGCCGTGTAATCGCTCCAGCTCCAGCGCAGGGGCATCTCACCGTGGCCCATAAAGTACCGGCTCACATCACCGTGACCGTGGAGAGCGCCGTGCCGCAGGCGTCCGGGATCCCGGTGGCCACCATCAGCGGACAGCAGGTAGAAAAAACAACCATACGTGTTTAACACTCACCTTGTTTTAAGATGGATAATTAGACTGATTTTTTTTTTTTCCCATAGGGTCACCCAGGAAACCTGCACCGTATCATGGCCACCAATTTACAGATTATCCGTAGCGGAACTCCGGCACTGCAGATCGGATCCCCGGCCACACCTCAGCATCAGTTCCCATCACATTTACCACGAGGTCTTAAACAGTGAAACTCTTCTCTAATTCTGTTTATTTTATTTTCTCCTCAGTTTGGATTTAAAAAAATATTCAGCTTTTTCAGTCATTTCTTTATTTTATATTTATTTTCTAAATCTGTGGAAATGTTTTTCTCTGTTGAAAGTGTGGTGTGTGTATGTTTACCGTATGTTTAATTGTGTGTGTTTATTGTGTGTGTGTTTATCGTGTGTGCTGATGTTTAACTGTAGGAGCTGCAGCCGCTGCTGTCATGTCCAGTTCTAAAAGCGCCACAGTGTTGAGACCGGCATCAGGACCGAATACTGCAGCAGGACCACCGACTGTCCAACACATCATCCATCAACCTATACAGGTCCGTACACACACACTCATCCATTAACCTATACAGGTCCACATAAACACTCACTCTCTTACACACACACACACAAACTCATATATACACATACATGCTCACACACACATACACACACATACACACTCATTCACACTCATTCATCAACCTATACAGGTCCACACACATACACAAACCTACATACACACACACCAACCCGCACAGGCCCACATAAACACTCACTCACTCTCTTACACACATACACACAAACTCATATATACACCTACTTACTCACTCAGTTACTTACACCCACACACAAACTCATTATATGTATGCACACACACACACTCTCACACACTCACACACAAAAACAGTCGATTACACAACTGCTTTAAACTTCTCCACAGCTTTATCCCGGAGCTGTGAGTTCCTTGGTGTTGATGATGCTGTTTGTTCACTAGTGTTTTCTAACAAATCCTTGAGGTCTTCACAGAACAGCACTGTATTTATACTGAGACTAAATTACACACAGGGGGACGTTAATACGATGACTGAAGGCAGTTGATTGCACTGGAGTTTATTTGGGGGTATCAGAGTACGGGGGGGGGATACAAATGCTTTGTGTTGGTCTGCTACATAAAATCTCAATAAAATACATATAGAGTACATTCAGCTTGTGGTTGTAAAGTGACAAAAAGTTCAAGGGGAATAAATACTTTTTTCAAGGCACTGTATACACACACACTCACTCACACACACACACATACATTATACACAACAAACACAAACTTGTATATACACAAACATTCACTTACAGACACACAAACACAAATTTGTATATACGCGAACATTCACTCACTCAGACATACACACACGCTCACACTATCACTCAAACACACAGAAAAGCACACATATATACACACACTCGCACATGCACCGCTATGTTAGCAGCTGAATTACTTATTCTGTAGTTTGACTTTTTCTTTCTTTCTGTCTGTCTTCTTCATTTACATTAAACATATTTACATTCTTTCTTTTTATCTTTTTTTTTCTCGTTATAACCATCCTCTCTCTCTCTCTCTCTCTCTCTCTCTCTCTCTCGCTCTCTCTCTCTCGCTCTCTCTCCCTTTTCTGTGTCTTTCTTCTAACATGTTATAGTTTCTATAGTAAAAACTTTATCACATGGATTAAATGTTTAACTGATGAAGTTTTACTGTAAGTTAAATATTTAACTAGCGTGTCTGGTGTGAGGGACGTGTAACAGTGTAGCATTAAGCTGTTCTGCCCCGTTCTGGTGGTTACAGTAACTCTGGTACTGTAAACTGTGTTTATGTTACAGTCACGTCCTATAGTCACCACGTCCACCGCCGTCCTGCCCACCGTAGTGGCTCCGGTGGCGACCACTAGGCCTCAGTCTCCTGTTATCAGCACGGTGGCGGCTCACTCCGGAGAATTAGTGCACGGGTAAGAGACGAAATAAAGCCCAGCACTCTTACCCCCTCACCTCCACTCCTCTCTCTTTATCTCTTTAAATACTGTGGTCTTGTTTCAATCAGACGCTCCGCTATCACCATCCACCCTCCACCTGCTACCCTGAGTATCCAACGGGCTCCTCCCACTCGGGACACGCCCACACGCATCACTCTTCCTTCTCACCCTGCTATTGGTGCTCAGAAGCCCCTCCCACACGCCATGGCACAGGTCTTTATTTTACCTTTCGTAAAAAGATAGTCTTTTCTTTAGTAACGTCATTCTGTCATTTTTACAAATGATTTTTTACACATCATTTTGTGCAGAAACCAATTTTCAGCACTGTGACGCCCGTCGCCGCGGCAACCGTCGCCCCCATTCTGGCCACCAACACGGTTCCCTCATCCACCACTACGGGTACCAGAGCCTGAACCACAGACCACTTCCTTCATCTCAGAATATACACTTTCACACAGCAGTGCTGAAATGTGACTGACTGTATTCTTTCTTTTCTTTTCTTTTCTTTTCTTTTCTTTCCCTTTCTTAACTTTACTTTTCTTTACTTTTCCTTTCTCTCCTTTCCATTTATTTTCTTTCCTTTTCTTTAACTTTATTTTTTTGGATCTTTTTGTTGGTCACCTTATTTACATGTATTTTTGCTTTTCCATATTGCTTTGCTTTCTTTTCCTTTTTACTCTTTGTTTTATAATATATACACACACACACACACATTATCTTTTTTTTTCTTTTTTTGTCTTTCTCTTTCTCTTTTCTTCTTTTTCTTTTCTTTCTTTTCTTTTCTCTCTTTTTCTCTTTCTCTTTTCTTTTCTTCTCTGTGTGTTTTAGGTTCTATGACTCAGTCTCAGGTGTCCAGCAGTAACATAGTGACAGTGACTGTTTCCTCTCATTCCACTTACGCCACAGCAGTGACCACCTCCACCATCCCCGTGGGTAAGACCTCCACCCATATTCACACACCTCCACCCATATTCACAACCTTCCACCCTATCTGACCCTCCACCCTGACTCTGACCCCTCCACCCATACTCTGACCCCTCCACCCATATTCACACACCTCCACCCATATTCACACACCTCCACCCCTCCACCCATTCACACACCTCCACCCATCTTCACACACTCCACCCATTCATATTCACACACCTCCACCCATCTTCACACAACTCACCCATCTTCACACACCTCCACCAAACCTCCACTCACACCACCTCACCTTCACACACCTCCATTCAAACACCTCCACCTGTCTTCACACACCTCCACCCAAACATAAACATACTTTCTTTCTTTTTCTTTCTTGACCTGCTTTTGCTCTCTTCTTTCTCTACTTCTTTCTCTACTACTACATCTTTATTCCTTTCTCTGTTTCCACACTGCATAACACTGGTTATTTTTCCTGCATTTTAGCGAAGGTGGTGCCGCAGCCGATCACACACACCTCACCTCGAATCCAGTCTGAGTTCAGCGGAGAGAGAGCAAATCTCATCCCCATCTCCGCCCATCGCGCTTCTCCTAATCCTTCTGCTGCCATGGACACCCGCAGTGACACCAGGTACACACTCACAACCTCTCAGCTGCGTGTGTGTGCGTGCATGTGTGCTTACTGTGGGTGCGTGTGTGTGTGGGTGTGTTTGTTTGTGTGTGTGTGTGTTTCTTCAGGCAGTCAGTTCCTATGCAGTTTCAGTATTTCCTGCCAACCTACCAATCAGCTTCTTACCCTCTGACACACACCTACACTCCCATCACCAGCTCGGTGTCCACCATCCGCCCCTATCCAGGTAGCACACACACCAACTTCATTAAACCCAGCGGCTTTTCTTTCTTTTTTTTACTAACTGTTAATATATATATATATATATATATATATATATATATATATATATATATATATATATATATATATATACATATATATATACATACATATATATATAAAATATATTTTTTATTTTATGTTTGCCCCTTTTTTTTGTTTTTTCTGCCTTTCTTTTTTTTTACTGTCTTTTTTTCCTTTTTTTCCCCCCCTTTGTTACTTTTAATCTTTTATTTTCCCCTATACCTTTTCTTCCTTCTTGCTTTGCTAAATTTTTAAATATCTTTTTTTATTTATCTTTTTTATTTGCTTCCTCTTTTCTTTATCCCTTTTTTAAATGAAATTTTCTTTTCACTTTCAGTTTTACTTTTCTTTCTTTTTTTCTTTTTTTTTTTTTTTTTACTTAAACCCTTCCCTTATCGGTTATCGGTTCTGTAGTTTTCTATTTTAATTTTTTAAACTTGATATCGGTTCAAATAAAAGTAAAGTAGTTACCTGTTTGTATGTGGTGTGTGTGTGTGTGTGTTACAGTAACAGCTCAGGCGCCCTCTGCTGCTCAGCCCGGCATGGGCGTGGCCTCCGCCGTCCATCTGAACTCAATGCAGCTGATGACGGTGGATCGCATCACTCAGATCAACCCACAGAACATGCAGCCGGCGGCCGTGGCAGCACAGGGAGCCCAAAACGCAGCCATCACCGCTCAGGGGCTTCACACCAACACCTCACTCACACCGCAGAGCATCCACACTGCCCCCATCAACCCCCAACAAAACCCAAGTGAGGCAAAAACGTCAGGTTAGAATCTGGGTTCGAAGATTACACCTGTATTTATTCGTTTATTAATCAAACCCGTCTTTTTTACTGTTATTAATATTCTCTGTCTCCTCAGTGGTGCTGACGGACGGCTCCACTCTGCTCGCCAACTCCATCAACAGCACCTTCAACGCCAATCAACCCGTCGCCACGGTAACTCAGACGCACTCACAGGGAGGCGGATCCGGGACACCGACGCTGGTCTCGTCTCCACGACCCAGCATCCTCCGCAAAAAACCCACCATGGACGGGTGAGTCTCCCGTCCAATCAGTAATCAGCAGTTTTTCATTTTCTATAATAATTTATTTCATATTCACTGTTTAACAAATTGTTAGGGCGCTTTAATTAATTAATTAATTATTTGGTTTTAAATAATTTAATTCATTTGTTTTAAAATAAATCAGTAAATCAGTGATGTAATTAATGATAGTATAATATTGATACCATGATTAATTATGCAAGATACAATGAAATAAATAAATAAATAAACAAGTAAACTTACCCTAAAGAGTGAATTTATTAATTTATTTATTTTTCTGATTTGAAAAATTTAAATAAATCTTACAAAGAAAATTTATGGGAATTTGTTAACGTTTAGTAATTAAATAATTACATATATTGAAATAAATCGATGTACATTTTCATTTAAAAACTGTTCCTTTGTTTAAATCTGTATAATATAATCAGATATTAAAATTCTATTTCCATAGAAAAGTTTATTAGTGTTTTAAGCTGGGCAGTGTAGTGATATTTCTTCTCAAAGTTCCATGAATTATTATACAAGATATAAAGATATACAAGATATTTTTGTAAACGTTATTATAATTTCAGCAGGTTTACAGATTCGCCCCTTTTTATAAAAATACTTGTATAATATTTTTTAGGTAAAGAAATACATGCTGATATTTATATTAGTATAAATATTTTACAATGGAATTAACATGTGTCCTGATCCTAAGAGACTGGATTTATTATATGATAAACACAGAGCTGAGCTGAAAGCATTATGACATTTATTTAGCGTCAGAACTCGTTTACAGCAGTAAGATTACAGTTGGGTCTTAAAAAAAGACCTTAACGTTATCTTAACGTTGTCACCTTGAACCCACGAGCTTTCACAATAAACTGCTGGGTGAACTCCTCCACTGAGCTGAAGTTCATTCAACATCAGGTTATTTTTTTTGGTGTTTGTGTGTGTTTGTGTTCCTTATAGCACTGCTGTAAGGAAAAATCTGATGGCGTCTCAGCTGGGTGACTCCAGCAGGATGGATGGAGGTGTGAGGAACGCTGCAGGATCACCACGGCCCGCTGGGTATAACGCCACTGTCCAAACAAAGATACCTGTCCTTTTTTATGTTACTTAATGTTGGATTCATTTGTTATGATATTATGATCATCTGTAGAGTTTGCACTAATTATTTATTATTATGTATAATTATCATATGTAATTAATGATTTTTAAGCTGTGCGATTATCAACACATGCTTTAAAATGCACTGCTTTTAAAATAGAAGTGTGTTAAAAAAAACAAGTTGGTGGTGAGAATAAAAAAACAGCGAAAGTAGAAGATGGCACACGAAGCATCCTTCACGCATCATCAGATATCATCAGCTTTTGTTAAAAATGAAATTAAAATGAAAAGACAGAGACTCGTCCAAAATCAGATCTTTCACACTATGTAGACAACGAGTGTAAGAGGCATGTTAGTATGTCTGAATCGTTAGTATTTATAAAACAGCGTGTGAAAGGATCCTGGATGATGGACACTCTTTTATCCCATGATCCCCAAATCACATGTTAAAATGTGGCCTCCAGCCTGAGACTTTAGAACATCTGGGTTAATTTTTACACCGTCACATATGGTTTAATTTAAATTATTTTTTTAGCTAGGATGAAAATACCTCTCTTTTTCTTTCATAAATGAAATTAATTTGAATATTAAACCTTGTGGCGCTTTAATGTCACATAAAAACAATAAAGACATGGAGACTTGTGCAATTTTAATGTAGCGGGTAAATTAAGACTCTCCTCTTCCTTACAGATTAAAACCCAAATCCGACGTCCTCATGGCTTTGGCTTCTCCCATCAGCACTGCAGTGGAATCTGGACAAAGTGGAGAGCAAAACATAGCCCCGCCCCCTTCTCAAATCCCCTCCCAGCCTGTCTCCGCCCTCCTAACTTCAGTCACGCCCACTTCTCAACCCGTTGCTGCTGCCATGGCTGTGACTCCAGCCGTCCCTTCAATGTCCAACGTGGTGGCTCCGCCTACTCACCCAGCAGCTAATAGTACCCTGGCTTGTCCTGTTAGCTCCGCCCTTCCGGAAATAAAGCAGGAAGCCACGCCTATGGACACCTCAAAACCAGGTAGCACTGCTATAATAATAAAAAAAATTCTACCTGTTTTAAACTTATTTTTAGAACGCTAACCTTGATTCCACCATGCTCTTCGTCAGGGGCTCCAGCGCCACCTAGCGGCACTCCTGCTCTGTCGGTGCCGTCTGCAGATCTCGTGCCTGGAGCTTCTCCAAGAAAAAAGCCCCGGAAGCAGCAGCACGTCATTTCCACTGAGGAAAGCGAGATGATGGAGACCAACAGTACAGATGAGGAGAAACCACCTGCCAAACCCATCAGCCACCGACCTGAGAAACGCAAATCGCCTCCTAAAGAGTACATCGGTCAGTCCTTAACCAATAAAAACACACCTACAAATCATTTCACCAAAACCGTCATAGCAGCAATAAAAACACACAACTATTGGAATAAATAATTAAAATGTTATTTTGTGTTTGTTTTTTTTTTTTTTTTTGTTTTTTTTTATCCGTGTGTGTGTGTGTGTGTAGACGAGGAGGGCGTGCGGTATGTTCCCGCCCGACTCCGCCCTCCGGTCACTCTTCTGCGTCATTACCGTAACCCCTGGAAAGCCGCTTATCATCACTTCCAGAGATACGGCGATGTCCGGGTCAAAGGTCAGAGCAGATGCACAGATTAGTTACACAACTGTATCTAATCTCAAGACTGATTTTACTTAATCCTCCTAACAAAACGTTTTTCTTTTTTCTTTCCAGAGGAGAAGAAAGGAAGTCTGCAGGATGTGGCCAATCAGAAGGGGGTTTTGTGTCGAGCTCAAGGTTGGAAGATTCATCTGTGCGCTGCTCAGCTGGTGCAACTGGTGAGACACTGCCGGAGGTCAAGCATGTCAATGTCAGGCTGGGGATTTAAAGCCAGTTCATCAACAACTTTAATTTATCTACATTACTTATTATAGTAATAATAATAATAATAATAATAATAATCAAGCTGAGTGGTTTTATAAAGCTGGAGTGTTCCAGCATGTGGAACGTTTGTAGAACAGTTCTCTTCGTCTATCTATTACTTTCACTTTTAATACACTTTTCTTTACACCTTTAATAGTCCTATTCTGAATTTTATCATGATACAAGTACACTATATGGCCAAAAGTTTATGGACACCTTCCCCCCACCTGAGTGTGTCTTTCTTAAACTGTTACCACAAAGTTAAAATCACACAGTTGTCTAGAATGTTGCAGAATTACATATTACATTATAACCCCAGTGAATCCCGGGGGCTTTAACCTGTCCCAGCAGGACAATGTCCCTGTGCACAAAATCCCCTGGTCTCCATGAAGACATGCTGCGTTCTGGATTTTTTTTTAGAGTGAAAGAACTCTCATTGTCATATTTTGGAAAGAACCATCATACTTCATTAGCTAATTTTATCCATGATCCCTGATTCAACCCCTTAAAACTGAAGACCTTTGCGAGGAACTAAAATGCCCGACTGAACCCCAGACCTCCTCACCCCAACATTAGTGTCTGATCTCATTAATACTATTGAGACTGATTAAGAAAATTCCCACAGTTTCATTTACATGAGGTCATTTTTAGAAGTGTGTTGAGTAGGCAGTAGACTAAAAGACTAAGCATAAGACTATAACTGTGAATGAATGTTAAGAAAAATTACATATTCCCTTCTATAGTCAGGTGTCCCAGTACTTTTGTAAGTATAGTATAGTATATTATAAGTACATCATTAAAAATGTTTGGGTTTATTTTTCCAGCTTCTCCAAATCAACTAAAGGAGGAAGAATCTCAGAATATTTCTGTTGTTGTTTTAAACTTTCCTGTAGACGAATCTGGAGCACGATGCCTACAGCCGGTTAACGAGTCTGCAGGAGGGCCTCGCCCCGAAGAAAAAAAACAGCGCAGACGACGATCTGCACCGCATCAGCGAGCTCATTCAGGTAAATAAAAAAGCACCACAGTAACACCAAGTGACACCTGTAACACTTATCGCGAATGTCAGTGTAAAAATCAACCTATAAAAGGTTGTACTGGGACTTTACACTCACCCAACACTTTAAAAGCAGCACATTCATTTATTTATCCAATCAGATGGCAGCATCACCAAGCATAAACTCGTGCAGGTTAGTGATCCTAAACGTGAGTGGTAGCGGCCCTCGGTGGGTGTTCAGACAACAGGAGTGTTGGTGGTCCCTAAGCGCTGGGAGGGGGGTTGGAACGCTGATGGTGGGCGCTAAAAAAAACAGGTGTGTGAAGCGGTTCTTTAGGGAAGACATTAATCGCACAGCTGAAAAGAAATATACCGCTAATATAACGTGTATTATCTTCAGTATGACTTTATTCCCTTTACCTTCATTACCATCTATAAAAGTAGCAGCAAATCAACAGACCCAGCGCTCGTAAAAATCTACTTACAAACTTTACATTTTATGCTAATCTACTGCTCACTTTACTACTTCTGTTGTTTTTTTCTATTCCAGTAATGCCAAAACTGTCACTCTAAATAAATGGAGGTCTGATTAAATGATGACCTTTAAGACAAAAAATGGGGATGGGATGTGGGCGAGGAGGGCAGTAAATCTAAAATAGTTTAAGAACAAATAGTGCAGATCTTCATCCACATCATCAGAGTGCAGGGAAAGTGTCACCATTAAAACAGTCTATTAATACAGAATGGTGCAAAAAACACCAACCAAGGATCAACGGGTGAGTTTTTATAAGAAGTTCTTTATCTTTGACAGAAATGATTTGTTGCTCTGTATTCGACCGTTTGGTGAGCAGAAAAGCAACTTAAGAAAACGTTAAACTCTGAGTACCTTGAGAAGGATGTCCACTTCAAGGTTCCTCTCCTATCAAACGAAGACAAACCGGAGATGATCCTGAGCAGTGGACCTGCATGATCTGAAATGCTTCCAGTTTTGTTTTGTAGGCTGTGCTGTGTGAGATCGTTAGCAGATTCTGATGGTCTGAACATCGACCCGCTGCCATGTATTTTTCTGAACAGCTATTTGTAGGAATAGGCAGGTTTAGCGACCGGAAACTACTTTAATTTCCTTTAAACTACTTTAATGCGGAGACGGTGGTTCATGGGTAAGGTGTTGGACTACCAACTAGAAGATTGTGGGTTCGATTCCCAGCTCTACACTGTTGGGCCCCTGAGCAAGACCCCCATATGCTCAGTTGTATAAAGAGATAAATGTAAGTCGCTCTGGATAAGGACGTCTGCTAAATGCGGTAAATGTAAATGTTTTTCACCGATAATCAAATCACTTTAAACTGGAAATTATGTTTGCAAAAGAAAAAAACGATTACGAATCAAGGGCCGGTATCGGTAACCTAGTAACCAACAGTAAATCTAACTAATCCACCCGAGTAGTCACATAGGTTTAATGTTCAGTATGTCTGAATTAATTTGGTACAAATGTTGGTATTAAAGTGGACGGTGGTTTTATGGTTTTACAACCACACAATAACAGGGTTTATTTTTTGCAGATTTGTGTAGAATTAGTTAGTAACGAGTCACCGTGGCAACCAGGAGTGACCTACAGCCGCTCCCGGGACCAGGTATAAAATTCCGAAATTTTTAGTAAGAGTTGTGCTGGTTTCTCGACAGGGCAACATGCAGCGCTGTAAACTGGTGATGGATCAGATCTCCGAGGCTCGAGACGCCATGATGAAGGTGCTGGAGCACAGAGAGCGAGTCCTCGATCTCCTGAACAAGAACAGCGGCAACAAGAAAGTCCACAAACGCAAAGACCGAGCGTGACGCGCCGCCCGGAGACGGTGATGCCGTTACGCTGTTGGAGGTGCTGGACAAACAGGGGAGAAGTTTGATAAAGCTGGACTAGGCTAGCGTTGATGTTTGTAGCCTTACCTCCACTACAGAACACACACCAGGGACAATCACAGCTCATATACGAACACCAGGGGGCGCTATGAGATACATAAAAAAAATACACGACAGACTTTTCACTAACGAATTTACATTTAATGTCTCGTTAAACCTTAAAGTAACACAAAATCATAGGACAATACTTGAAGACGATACTTTTCACAATATATTATATGAATTATAATAATAAACTATCAATAGTTCCACATTTATACAAAAACAATTTATTTAACATCTTATTAAAATAGATTACGATGTCATACATTATGTTCGCTTTTATCCCATATATTCTGCTGCTAGAAAACCAGGTGAGAAAAAGTTCTTTCTCGACGTTCTGTTAATCCCGTCAAAGTCAGTCATGCAGACATGCGTGCGATTAACTGGTGGACAAATCATAACGTCATTTGGACGCCTACCAGTCGTCCTGCTTCCTGGTCTCGCGGTTTAGAGGACGAGGCGAAAAACTGTTAACTAAGTTGATTATATAACAAAATAAACTGTAGTTATTAATATAGTAAAAAATGGTCAAATATGGCCGCCGTTTAATTTATGAGATGTGGTGCTGTTTTTTTTGTTTTTTTTACTTGTCTCTTATATGGTACAAAAATTTGTGCACCCCAGCCCATCACCTCAATCTGTGTCCACATGTGACTGGGAATCGCGTTCATTTAGTTCCAATAGTATTAATGAGATCAGACACTAATGTTGAGGTTTGGAGGTCTGGGGTTCAGTCGGGGTTCCAGTTCATCCCAAAGGTGTTCACTTTAAAGGGGTTGAGTCAGAATCAGGACTCTGTACAGGACATGAGAGTTCTTCTACTCCAGAACATCCAGTACACAGCATGTCTTCATGGAGATCAGGGGATTTGTGCGCAGGGACATTGTCCTGCTGGGACAGGGTTTGAGTCTCGCAGTTCCAGTGAAAGAAGAATGAAATCATACAACATGAAAAGATGCTCTAGAAACCGTGTGACTTTGGGTTTGGGGCAGGGGTGCACTTACTTTTATCATTTTTTTTTCTTCTTGGTTGATTTCGTCATTTGTTTACGAATATCCAAAACTGTCCACTGTGGGAGGGTTTAAACCTCACTATGAGACTGGACGTGATCTCACAGGATGCTCATGTGTCCATCCTTTGCAGTGGTTTTCATCCGGATGAAGTGGGACATTGTGGACGTTTTGTTCTGGATGTCTTTAATAATAAGGAAGTAAAGATATATTTAGTACAGAAATATTTAATCACATCCCAAAAGCTGCTTGAGTCACGCTGCCGGTGCTGTAAAGGTATAAAGACGCTTTAAAGGAAAACAATCGCGTGTCACGACGTGGGATTTATCAGCATATCGCTGTTATACTGTATAGCGTTATAGCGCCACCACATGTAACCAGACCGGGATTTCTCAGGCTTCCAATCAAATCGCATGTTACTTTACTTCCTGAAAATTTATAACCAGGAAGTAAAGTAACAGTAGGCTAATAAACAAGCGCCACAGAATGTACAGGAAATGGGGGGGCCCAGAAGCAGCAGCTTGGTGGTGCTGAAAAATTTAACCTTGGATCTTCCGATCAGCGGTCTGGCAGCTTAGCTACCATTTCTCTTGTGAGAGTCGATAAGATTTATTTCCAAACCAAAGGAAAACACACACACACACACACACACACACACACACTAGTAATAATAGAATAAAAGTCTAATGGTTGCGATTACATTAAAATAAAAACGTTTAAGAATTTGTGTAGAATAAATATTCAAAATATCCTTAATGCCAACCTGACAATTGTCCCTATGACTTTCACTAGAACCTCTGTTACTTATAAAACACACACACACACACACACACACCAAACAAAGGGTGTACACAGAGACCAGGTTTCAAAGCAAAGCATCCAGAACACTTTTTCGTAACTTAGACTTTTATAACTTATTCCCATAATGCATTGCCTGTAAAGGTTTTGCCATCTTCCTGTGTGCACCTCTTTACTCAAATCACCACTAAATCACCAGAAAAACATCAAAAACGACAGCGAGCGTCTCATTCTTTCATTTCTTTAACAAACGTTTTAATTATTTGGTTCATGTTGCGTTGCGTCGCGTTCTCATCACAGCCGCTTCCTTCCTGCCTCAACTCATCTTCATATTCTAATCTACTTTAATTATATATATATATGACTATTAAACGAATGAAATAAGGATTGTGTGAGTGGATAGAACTCGTGTGTGTGTGTGTGTGTGTGTGTGTGTGCAAAATCTTTGTTTTCAAATTTTTTTTCTTTGCATTATATAATAAACTTACAAGCCTGTAACGCTGAATTTACTGTTGTGGGTTTTATTTTTTATTTTTTTTCGGGGGGAGGAGGGGCAGTAGCGCCCCCCCTGTGGTGTTCAAATAACATTGAGGTGTTCGAAACTAGTTGGGGAAGGGGGGGGCATTTATACACTAATTATGGGTGCTGAAATTATGGGTGTGTTAAAACTTTGAGAATCCGGAAAAAACCTAATCGTGCAACCAAAGGGAAAAATGTGCTAATATAACGTAGATCATCTTCGGTATGACTTCATTCCTCTTACGTTAATTACCAGCTATAAAAATAGCAGCAAATCAGCAGACCATCAGCAGCGCTGATGTACTGTATATCTTTCCAAATGCACCCAGTTCGTTTAACTGCCCCAGACAAACTGGACCCTGCAGGTGAGGAAGAGCCACCAATTCGGGTCGCAGTGCAGCAATACTAGAACACAAAACGCAGGAAATACCAATAGCGATAATATTGTTAACTGTGAAGGGGCCCTGAAATATTTTGGGTATATTTTTGGAGACCACTGATTTACACTGATCTCTTCCACAGCTTCAGTGACGTCTCATCATATTTCGCATTGAATTTAAAATTTTCCTTCTCACCTACAAAACTCTTCATAACCTCATTCCACCTTACCTTTCAGACCTCCTCCAGCCCTACGCGCTACACTTTGTCTCCTCCATACCACGGGTCAGCGAGCCTTTAGCTGTGCTGCTCCTCACCTATGGAATTCTCTCCAGCCTAAAATCCCACGTCTGATATCACGTGTGGTGGTTTTTTAGCTGACGAGCTTCGAACTCGACTTTATCTCGAGGGAGAAACAAGGTGTTACAGATAAAAGCTGTATCTCAGGGCGTGTCCTTATCCTCTTATGTAAATCATCCTTTCAGAAATCCTTCTTTCTCGTATATACAATCGCGATCACCACGGAGACGAATAACAAGAAAGTAAGATTTGCCGTCATCTTTGGACCTGAGCTTCAGGGTAAAAAAGGCATCTTCTGCTTTCAGCTGTTCCCTTTTTCTAAACCCTACATCATAGCTGGTCTCACCACTGTCTCTAAACCAGACATCATAGCTGGTCTCACCACTGTCTCTAAACCATACATCATAGCTGGTCTCACCACTGTCTCTATAAACCCTACAATCATAGCTGGTCTCACCACTGGTCTCTAAACCCTACATCATAGCTGGTCTCACCACTGTCTCTAAACTATACATCATAGCTGGCTCTAACTATACATCTCTCATCGTCCCCACTGTCTCTAAAATATACATCATAGCTGGTCTCTCACCACTGTCTCTAAACCATACATCATAGTCAAACATCTGGTCTCACCACTGTCTCTAAACTATACATCATAACTCTCTCACCACTGTCTCTAAACTATACATCATAGCTGGTTCTCACCACTGTCTCTAAACCCTACATCATAGCTGGTCTCACCACTGTCTCTATAAAACCGCTGTCTCAAACATCATAGTGGTCTCTCTCACCACTGTCTCTAAACCATACATCATAGCTGGTCTCACCACTGTCTCTAAACCATACATCATAGCTGGTCTCACCACTGTCTCTAAACCATACATCATAGCTGGTCTCACCACTGTCTCTAAACCTTACATCATAGCTGTCTCACCACTGTCTCTAAATGTCCAAACATCATAGCTGGTCTCACCACTGTCTCTAAAATACCACTGTCTCTACATCATAGCTGGTCTCACCACTGTCTCTAAACCATACATCATAGCTGGTCTCACCACTGTCTCTAAACCATACATCATAGCTGTCTCACCACTGTCTCTAAACCCATACATCATAGCTGGTCTCACCACTGTTTCTAAACCATACATCATAGCTGGTCTCACCACTGTCTCTAAACCATACATCATAAACTCTCTCACCACTGTCTCTAAACCCTACATCTTAGCTGGTCTCACCACTGTCTCTTAAACCCTGTTTCACCAATACATCATAGCTGGTCTCACCACTGTCTGGTCTAACGTCTCTAAACTATACATCATAGCTGGTCTCACCACTGTCTCTAAACCATACATCATAGCTGGTCTCACCACTGTCTCTAAACCATACATCATAGCTGGTCTCACCACTGTCTCTAAACCATACATCATAACTCATAGCTGGTCTCACCACTGTCTCTAAACCATACATCATAGCTGGTCTCACCACTGTCTCTAAAAACCATACATCATAACTCTCTCACCACTGTCTCTAAACCCTACATCATAGCTGGTCTCACCACTGGTCTCTAAAACCAATACATCATAGCTGGTCTCACCACTGTCTCTAAAAACTCTCACCATACATCATAACTCTCTCACCACTGTCTCTAAACCTATACATCATAGCTGGTCTCACCACTGTCTCTAAACCCATACATCATAGCTGTCACCACGTCTCACACCACTGTCTCTAAAACCTATACATCATAGCTGGTCTCACCACTGTCTCTAAACCATACATCATAGCTGGTCTCACCACTGTCTCTAAACCATACATCATAGCTGGTCTCACCACTGTCTCTAAACCATACATCATAGCTGGTCTCACCACTGTCTCTAAACCATACATCATAGCTGTCTCACCACTGTCTCTAAACCATACATCATAGCTGTCTCACCACTGTTTCTAAACATACATCATAGCTGGTCTCACCACTGTCTCTAAAACCATACATCATAACTCTCTCACCACTGTCTCTAAAACCCTACATCATAGCTGGTCTCACCACTGTCTCTTAACCCAATCATAGCTGGTCTCACCACTGTATCTACACTATACATCATAGCTGTCTCACCACTGTCTCTAAACCATACATCATAGCTGTCTCACCACTGTCTCTAAACCATACATCATAGCTGGTCTCACCACTGTCTCTAAACCATACATCATAGCTGTTCTCACCACTGTCTCTAAACCATACATCATAGCTGGTCTCACCACTGGCTCTAAACCATAACATCATAACTCTCTCAACCACTGTCTCTAAAACCATACATCATAGCTGTGGTCTCACCACTGTCTCTAAACCAAACATTATAGCTGGTCTCACCACTGTCTCTAAACCATACATCATAGCTGGTCTCACCACTGTCTCTAAACCATACATCATAGCTGGTCTCACCACTGTCTCTAAACCCTACATCATAGCTGGTCTCACCACTGTCTCTAAACCAAACATTATAGCTGTCTCGCCACTGTCTTGTACACCTTCCCCTTGATGCTAGCTGATATTCTCCTGTCACACATCACTCCTGACACGTTTCTCCACCCAGTCCAACCTGCCTGTACTCACTTCTTTACCTCTTTTCACACTCTCCATTCTGCTTCAGGATAAATAAATAAATGGATTGTGAAATCCTCTTGGACTCCAGTGCGTCCTTGTGTCTCTGTGCTTTACAGCTTTATTGCCCTATTTTTACACCCCTGGTGTATTCACAGGTCCAAAAGGCCACCTCCCGGCTGTCGTCTTACCTCTGAGAGTTTGTCTTATTCCTTAAGGAAGCTGAATTCTTTATTGTCACGTCGTCTGTTTCTCGGATGTATCGTCTAATTTGGAGTGACGTCAATAAACCGAGAGCTGATTAAGGTTTCTCAGCACTCTAGAGCAAAGTCAACACACCATAAAGACGTGAAGACGTCCAACTGGATTTCCTACATCAAAAATCTGGGACACTCACAGCTCTAGCGGCAGTTCGGAACGTGGTCCGGTGGAGGAACGCTGTAGGAACCTGGGGCAATAATGATCTCAGGAGCTGAGTTATAGCTGGGGTTAAACATCAATGGTCCATGTTCGGTGTGTGAACGGAATTTAGTTTAGTGTGAATTTTGTTGTCTTCTGTCTTCGTCAATGGTGCGACTAAACAAGGTACATATTAACCATTCAGTCTTTTCTCATTTTAATGACACACTGATGATTTATTTATATGTATTTGATTAAATGCCGTGAAGTCCTTATTTTCTCACTGAATGAGAAAACGTCCCCCAAACACCATTAAATAAACATTGTGTGAAAATCAAAGCTCAGGGGTTACGGTGTTAAACTGCTGATGAGAAGATCATGGGTTAAATTCTGATTGGACACTGTCGGGCCCCTGAGCAAGGCCCTTAACCCCTTACAGATGAAGGGTGTCTACAAAATGACAGAAATGTAAATGAAAAAAAAAAACCCATTCAATCAAACTCGATTTATTTTATCCTTAATTTCATTCAGCTTCAGCGCCGTGGTGGGTTGGGTGGCAACCACATTTACATGCCGCTCTTTTGCTCCATGTTGGGGCTTTTCCTAACCCCCACCGCATTCAGCGGCTCGTTAGCGGTTAATGCTAGCTACGTTTAGCGGATTCTTTTAGCTGTAAAATGATTTTTGAAAAATATATTTAAGAGAATTATTTATTAAAAATTCATTAACCCTGTGTTTAATCCCTGTTAATCCCTGTGTTTAATCCCTGTGTTTCCCTGTGTGTTTAAACCCTGTGTTTTAAGCCCTGTTTAATCCTGTTTAATCCTGTGTTTAATCCCGTGTTTAACCCTGTGTTTAATCCCTGTGTTTAAACCTGTGTTTCTGGTGTTTAAGGATCCTGTGTTTAAGCCCTGTGTTTAATCCCTGTGTTTAATCCCTGTGTTTAATCCCTGTGTTTAAACCCTGTGTTTAATCCCTGTGTTTAATCCCTGTGTTTAATCCCTGTGTTTAATCCCTGTGTTTAATCCCTGTGTTTAATCCCTGCGTTTAATCCTGTGTTTATCCCTGTGTTTTTTTAATCCCTGTGTTTAATCCCTGTGTTTAACCTGTTTTAATCCTGTGTTTAAGCCCTGTGTTTAATCCTGTGTTTAATCCCTGTGTTTTAATAAGCCCTGTGTTTAAGCCCTGGTTTGTGTTTAAGCCCTGTGTTTATTTCTTTTAGCCCGTGTTTAAGTTACTGTGCCATGTGTTTTAATCCCTGTGTTTTACCGCTGTGTTTGCCCTGTGTTAATCCTGTGTTTAACTCCCTGTGTTTTTAACGCTCTGTGTGTAAGCCCTGTGTTTAAGCCCTGTGTTTAATCCCTGTGTTTAATCCCTGTGTTTAAGCCCTGTGTTTAAGCCCTGTGTTTAATCCCTGTGTTTAATCCCTGTGTCCCTTTAACCCTGTGTTAAGCCCTGTGTTTAATGGAAGGCCCCCTGGTTTCCCTGTGTTTAAGCCCTGTGTTTTAGCCCTGTGTTTAAGCCCGCCTTGTGTTTAAGCCTGTGTTAAGCCCTGGTGTTTAAGCCCTGTTGTTTAATCCCGGTTAATCCTGTGTTTATCCCTGGTTTAAGCCCTGTGTTTAAGCCCTGTGTTTAAGCCCTGTGTTTAAGCCCTGCTCCCTGTTAAGCCCTGTGTTTAATCCCTGGAATCCCTGTGTTGCCCTGGTTTAATCCCTGTGTTTAATCCCTGTGTTTAAGCCCTGTGTTTAAGCCCTGTGTTTAATCCCTGTGTTTAAGCCCTGTGTTTAATCCCTGTGTTTAATCCCTGTGTTTAAGCCCTGTGTTTAAGCCCTGTGGGTTTTAAGCCTGTGTTTTTAGCCGGTGTTTAAGACCTGTGTTTAAGCCATTAAACTGGGGACTAATAAAGTTTTTTTTAATTTTGAATTGAAATCTTAATCGTTTCTTTTTATACTTAAAACATGTGGCTCATGTTGGACTACCAATACCCTTAAGATTGTGGGTACGATCCAAGTACCACCAAGCCACCACCACTGGGCCCCTGAGCAAGGCCCTTAATCCCCAGTTGGTCAGAAAAAAACCCATTAATTCCACTTTTAATATTAAAAAGTGTGTAGTTTTTGTGTAGTTTTTAAAAAGCAGCTCAATAGAAATAACTTAATAAAACAACTGAATAAAAATGACTGAAACAGTGTAACATTTGTATAATTTAGCAACAGATTTAATAACTTTTTTAAAAAAAAATTTAAAAAGTTGATATTGTGTGTGTGTGTGTGTGTGTGTGGTGTGTGTGTGTGTCCCTGTCCGGTTTTTGTCCTTAGGGGGATTATGTCTGGGTGGACTCTGAGTTCGGGGTCCAGATTGGGGCTCGAGTTAAAGCGTTAAATGGTAAACAGGTGCTTCTGCTGGATGATGATGGAAAGGTGAGAATCTCTCGCTGTTTCTTCTGCAAGACATTTCACTGATTATCATTTCTCACCTTCACAAAACATCTTCAGTCACCCAGAGGAACAGATTCATTATTAACACCGGACCTTCAAAAATCAGGCTCAAAGACTGAACTGTTATTTTTTTTCCACAATAAGTGACCCACTTTTTAAAAGCAGAAGGGGTGCTTCCAGAGGGGTAAGGGCCTTACTCAGGGGCCCGACAGCGGTAACTCGGTGATGCTGGGAATTGAACCCCGATCTTTTATCTAGCAGCCCAACACCTTAACCACTGGGCTAACACCTTCCCTAGATTATCGCCTCTTAGATGGTGAATGATTTTAATTTTAAATGCAGCACAAATCTGTTAATGTTGCAAAATTTCCTTAATTGCAAACATTTAGCTTAAAGAACTTTAGCTAAACTGATGCTAAAAGGATTTGTGCTAATTCCCCAGCAGTTAGCAAACAATAGCTATGCTAGCAGCAAAAAAGCAGCATTCATTCATTCATTAATTCATTCATTCATTCATTCATTTATCTTTTATACCTGCTTATTTCCTAATTCGGGCTCACAGGGATCTGCTGGAGTGTATCCCAGCCCTCTCTTGGTAGCATTAAATGCTACCATGAGAAATTTCCTGTTATTTAGCTAATGTTAGCTAATTGTTTAAAACTTGAACGTAGCTAAGAGAATCACATAATAAATTATAACACTTATATTTTATAGAGCAAAAGGTCAGTTAGGAATTTATAATTAAGTACTTTTTGGGGGGGGGGCATCACGGTGGTTTAGTGATTAGCACTGTTGCCCCACAGTAAGAAGGTCCCGGTTCGATTCCACTGCAGGGGTCTTTCTGTATGGAGTGTGTATGTTCTCCCAGTGTGTGTGTGTGTGTTCACTCCGGGTTCTCCAGTTTCCTCCTACAGTCCAAAAACATGTATGTTAGATTGATTGGTGATTCTAAATTGTCCATAGGAGTGTGTGTGTGTGTGTGTGGCCCTGTGATGGACTGGCGACCTGTCCAGGGTGTCCCCCTCCTGTCTTTCACCCTTTTCAGAGATGGGATAGACTCCAGCAGATGCCTGTGACCCCGAATTAGGGAATAAATAGATATAAAAGATGAATGAATGAATTTAAAAGCAAACATTTGTAATGGAGAACATTCACATGCTGAGGTTCTGCTGTAAAACCCCAAAAGATGGTGTGCTGTTAAATTTCTTCTTCGACTGGAATAAAACCAGACGGTTATTTTACAACCCTTTAGATGTTTGTTTGGGATTTTTTGTCTCCAATATTTTACATTTTATTAAATTATTAATCAGCGATGTTCATTGGACCGATAAATCAGCAGGTGACGTGCGTGAAAATGATGTCATTTTAAGTGTGCCGATAAATTAATAAAATCCGATAAGTAGATCAGATAAATTACGGTTGCTGCTAAATCAATAAATTAGTCTGATTCACCTGAAAATAATCCACCTTCCGAGTGCAAGTGGCGGCGGCTCGTGTTACCAGATCAGGTGGGTTTCCTGTCCAGTGTTGCCATATTAGGTGGGTTTCCTGCCCAGTGTTCCCAAATGGGGCAGGTCTTCTGCTCAGTGTTGCCAATTTGTGTGGGTTTCCTGCTTTGTGTTCCTATATTGGGTGGGTTTCCTGCTTAGTGTTCCCATATTGGGTGGGTTTCCTGCTCAGTGTTCCCATATTGGGTGGGTTTCCTGCTCAGTGTTCCCAGTTTGGGTGGGTTTCCTGCTCAGTGTTCCCAGTTTGGGTGGGTTTCCTGCTCAGTGTTCCCATATTGGGTGGGTTTCCTGCTCAGTGTTGCCAATTTGGGTGGGTTTCCTGCTCAGTGTTCCCAGGTTGATAGAACAGGTGGCTGTTTAGTTTTAAATACAAACATGTGATTTTATTCATTTTTGAATCATACGTTTATTAGGATTTGCTAATATAAAATTCTACTGGTGCTTTAGACAGAAACAACAACATTTGACGCGTCAGGACTGGTGGTGGTTATTATAGTTACACCAGAACTACTAAAATTAGCCCAAGTTTTAACAGTGATTAGAAAAAACTGTCCCTGAACCTTCTGGTTCTCTTGCGGATGGACGTGTATCTCCTCCTGGATGGAAGAAGATTTAAACAGTTTGCGACTTGGGTGGAAGGACTGATTGATTTTGTGTGCCGATATCTACTGTGGTGAAAAGACTTAATGGCAGGTAGTTGTGTGCCGATGATGTGTTAAGCTTGTCAAGATGCTCTCAATAATGCAGCATTAAAAGTTGGTCCGGATCTTGGGGGAATTAATGAATTTTTTTAAATCTTCCCAGGAAGTAAAGATACTGTTGCACCTTACTAACCAGAGTTGAGGTTTTCTGATGCCAAGACAGATCCTCAGAAATATGGCTGCCCAGACACAATCTACTTTAGACCTTTTTGTATGTAGAAAGTGTGGATGTCCGGATGTCCACAATGAGCTCTTTGGTCTTCGTAGCATTGAGGATGAAGATGTTCATGAAACAGGCTTTGGATATCCTATTTGTCGGCCCATGATCGTTGTTGCTAATACCAACAACTGTGGTATTATCTTCAAATTTAATTGATGCAGAAGAACATAGTCATGATTGAAAAGGGAGTAGAGCAGCGGGCTTAGCACACAGCCTTGTGGGACGCCGGTGTTTAGGATAAGGGTCCAGGGAATGTAATTACCCAAGATTACAGACTGAGATCTACTTGTAAGGAAGTGCATATTCCAACTGCATACTCATGTACAGATACCCAGGTCACTGAGCAGAGCTGAAATCAATAAACAACATCTGAATGTATGTGTTGTTATTATCCAGGTGGGTTAGAGCTGATAAATAACAGTGGAAATGGCATCCTCGGTTAATCTACTTGGTCAGTAAGCAAACTGATGTGAAGGTAGGAGCCTCGCTATGAGGTGACTTAGGACTAGCTTATTAAAGCACTTTATAACAATGGACGTGAGTGCAACATGGTGGAAATCGTTGAGACACTCCACAGAGGAACGCTTGGGAACTGGTATTAATGGTGATAGTTTTCAGACATGTGGAAACAGAGGCATGGGCCAGTGACTGGTGGAAAATGCTAATGAAGACTCGTGACAGTTGGTCCTTAATATTAGAAAACTAAAGAGTACCGACTTAAAAGGCATCCAGGAACTAAGCTCTGATTTAGTAACGGGATTAGTCACCTAGAACGTCTATGTATGTTTTAACGGTACATAAATTTTTCACTGAAACTAAGAGACTTAAACTCTGTTCCAGCATGACAATGTTGACATTGTAGACATGCTGTGTTCTGATTGGAGTGGATGAACTCTTCCTACACATAGTCCTGATCTCGAATCAACCCCACTGAACACATAGTTCCAGTGAAGAAAGAATGGAACGCTACAACATACATCGACGTTTGCAGTATGTGGCAGACTCTCTTATCCAAGGATATATATTATATATATATATTATATATTATATATTATTATTATGATTATTATATATTTATTTATTTTTATACAACTTCCTAGCAGTGGCAATTTGGTGGTGCTGGGAATCAATCTTCAATCTTCCAATTAACAGCCCAACAATTCCCACATAGAAAGACGACGGTGTGACTCCGAGTTTGAGGAGCAGTTTGGGGCAGACACACTAAAGTCCACTGTAATAAGCCTTTACTACACAAACAATGAGATCATCTGTTGTTTTTGTTTTATAAGAATGCATTAAAATACTGTTGTAATGTGAATCATTCAGTTCAAAAGTTTACACCCCCCCTGACATAAACAGATCATAAAAAGGTTAAAATTATACATCTGCTGTTAGAAAAGAGTCAAACACCCAGAACACTCAAACACCAGGAACGAGCAGAAGCTGATGAATGTCCCGAAAGATCTGTGAGCAGATTTACTGCTCAGGACCATCAAGTAACTTGTGAAGAACATCAAAACTGGGGAAGAACAAACAGTATAAAAAAATCACAGTGTGTGGAATGCTTCTAAATATCCCAGTTTGGGAAGCTGGAGGTCAGCAAAGAGAGGGTAAGGGCCTTGCTCAAGGGCCCAAAATTGCCACATGGCAATTTGCATTGGATGCCCTTATCTAGAGCCACTAACATTTATTACTCTTTTTTATCCAACTGAGCATTTAAGGGTTAAAGGCCTTGCTCTGGGGCCCAGCAGTGACAAGTTGGTAGTGGTGAGACTTGAACCCACAAATGTCTGATCAGCAGTCCAACACTGAGCTATTACTGCCTGTTTCAGAGATTAATCAATAGGGCAAAGCAGTAGTGCAGTGGATATGGTGCTGGAGTATTAATCATGAGGTTGTGAGTTAAAATCCCAAGGCCAGAAACTGCCCCCTGCTGAGCCTTTAACTGTTCGACTGAAGGAGCTTTGGATCAGGAAGAATTTGCCAAATCCTGTGTTTTGTTTGCCGAGTGTATTAACAGACTGTTCTTCCCTGTGTTTAGGAGAGGTGTGTGTCGGAGAATGAGCAGATGTCCCTCAGGCTCATGCACCCTACCTCGGTGGAGGGTGTGGACGACATGATTAAACTGGGTGATCTGACGGAGGCCAACGTGCTCAGGAACCTGCGGATCCGACACAAACAGGACGTCATCTACGTAAGCACACTCCTTCAAAGTGTTTAAAACCTCAGCCGTGTAACACACATGTTTTTAGCAACCTGCTAGTTAAATATAACTGGTTACTCTTTAACGCTTAGTTAAACGTGTAACGCGTTTATTATATCCCACAGCCCTGACAATGGAGACTCATTCAATAAAAGTTGGGTTAGCAAAACACAACACCAGCTGTTGCTATGGAAACAATAACTTATCAGAGCAAGCTTAGTGATATTAACCAGTGATTAGTATCTGCGCTACCGTCTAAAGCTACTAAATCTAAAGCTAAAAGCTGCTGTCATGAAAAAATTCCTCCTGACCAATCGAAATCCAGGATCCAGCAGCTCTGCTGTTATACTTCTGTGGGACTTTGACCCTCATCGACTCACCTCTGTAATTAAATTGTACGCAATGTTATTAAATTACACAACGTGGGGATGGGGGGTTAAATCTCCCTTATCAACCCCAGTCGCTGAACTCCAAACATTTCATTTCATACTGAGTGAGTGACAGAGAGAGAGAGAGAGAGAGAGAGAGAGAGACTTCCTGATCTTTCCACTTCATCAGGTTCTTGTTCTACTTAACATACAGAAATTGACACCAGCTTTAATGTTAATTCTCAGTTACAGGATTTAGCATTTTTTACCGTCTGAAATTATACTAAATATTCCACACTAACACACACGATTGATTCCAGATCAGAGGCTGATGTTAGTCCAGTTTCATTCGGATTATATTTCAAGGCTGATAATATATCTCACTTTTATTTTAACAGCATTCCGAGGCTGATAATATTTAGTAATGTTTTCTCATAGTATTTCAAAGCTAATAGTATTTGATTTTATTCTAAATTAATACCAAGGCTGATGGAATTCCGAGTCATTTCTAAAAGAAAAACCAAAGCTGATAAAATTCCGATTCTTTTCTGAATAAATTCCAAGGCTGATGGAATTCCGATTTTTTTTTTTCCAAAATAAACTCAAAGCTGATAAAATTCCCTTTTTTTTCAAAATAAATTTCAAGGCTGATAGAATTCTGATTTATTTTTTTAAATAAATTTTGAGGCTGATGGAATTCCCATTTTTTTCCAAATTAAAGTCCAAGGCTGATGGAATTCCCATTTTATTTTAACAGTCTCTTAAAGTAAACAATATTCCGATTTTTTATCCTGATTTTATTTTAAAAAAATGATCAGGTTAATAGTATTCTGCTTTTAATTCCAAGAAAATTCCACGGATTAGAGCAATTAGATTTTATATGTACAGTATTCCCAGCTGAATAGTATTGTGGTCGTTTATATAATATTTCAGAGCTAATATTATTCAGATTTTATTCTAAATAAATTCAGAGTCTGATAGTATTTCGATTTTACAGTATTCTCATTATATTTTTAGTTATTTTGAGGCTGATATCATTCCGATTTTATTCTCAATATATTCCGAGTCTGTTACTGCTCTAGTTTCAGTTTAACAGAATTCCAAGGCCAGTATTATTTAAATGTTTTATTCTGAGTCTGATAATGAGTCTGATAGTGAGTCTGATAATGAGCTCTATTCCTCCTCTATCAGACGTACATCGGCTCCGTGTTGGTGGCCGTGAACCCGTACCAGCTGCTGCCCATCTACACGGCGGATCAGGTGCATCAGTATCATGGCCGTCGTCTGGGGGAACTGCCCCCCCACGTCTTCGCCATCGCGGACTGCTGCTACTACAACATGCGGCGAAACCAGTGTAGTCAGTGTTGCATCATCAGGTAACGAAGGGAACGCTCGTCTTTCTGTCTGAGGAATCCATCATTAAAAGATCCTTAAAAGTTATTGTTGTTCAGCTAAAACTTTTTTGCTTTCGGATATTTTCTGAAGACACATGGAAAACTACTAACTGACATTTATCTATTTTATACTATATATATTATATACATATTTATAATACATTGTTTTTATATATATATATATATATAATATATATATATATATATAATAATATTAATGTTTTAAACTTTTAAACTTAAAACATAAACTTTTAAAAACTTTTCTTATTTCATTCTTTAGCTTATAGGACTTTTTAAAAAAAAAATCAATTTCAGGAATAGACATTTACTAATTTACCCTGGAATATTTATCAGATTTGAAACCTTTTTGCCCAAAAAACAGCTGAATTTGTAAAAAAAAATGTTAATTTACATAATTTTACATACAGAATAGGATGTTTTTAAATAAAAATCCAAATTTTAAGCTAAAACCACAAAAATCTCCAAGCGACTCTCCCCCACTGATTATTTCCTGGATGATCAGTTTATTGATGAGAAACCGAACATGTTCCGGTGTTTTCTCTCCCTCGGAACTGACTGTGCTGTAGTGGAGAATCGGGAGCAGGAAAGACGGAGAGTACCAAGCTGATGCTGCAGTTTCTGGCGGCGGTGAGCGGACAGCACTCCTGGATCGAGCAGCAGATTCTTCAGGCGAATCCTGTGCTGGAAGGTAAAGCCTTCGTCTCCATCACTTCCTGTTCACGGGGCTGAAATTCTGCTTCCTGTCACTGACGGGGTGAAAACATCAAAATATTTTTCAATACTGCTTTTCTAAAGAAAAAACCCAGCAATATATTCAATATATATCTATTCTATAATAAGTTGTTTTTCACAGAGAGAGAAAATGAATAAGGGAGACAGAAGAGAGAGAGAGAGAGAAATAGAGATAGAGAGAAGAAAATGAGAGGAGAGAGAGAGGAGAAAATGGAGAAGAGAGAGAGAGAGAGAAAGAGAGAGAGAGAGAGAGAGAGAAATGAGAGAATGAGAGAGAGAGAGAATATGAGAGAGAGAATATGAGAGAGAGAGAGAGAGAGAGAGAAAATGAGAGAGAGAATATGAGAGAGAAAATGAGAGAGAGAATATGAGAGAGAATATGAGAGAGAGAGAGAGAGAATATGAGAGAGAGAGAGAATATGAGAGAGAGAGAGAATATGAGAGAGGAGAGAGAGAGAGAGAGAATATGAGAGAGAGAGAGAGAAAATGAGAGAGAGAGAGAGAGAGAGAGAGAGAGAGAAAATGAGAGAGAGAGAGAGAGAGAGAATATGAGAGAGAATATGAGAGAGAATATGAGAGAGAGAGAGAGAGAGAGAGAGAGAAAATGAGAGAGAGTAAAAATGCAGTTACTTAAAAATGTGTTGTGATGTAATGATCCAATCAAACTCAGTGGGGCATTTTTCACAATAGTTTCGTAAAGAATCCAAACATCACTTACACATACTGTATAAACGTATAAGCGGTTACATCATCGACGCACTCGTCTCATTGTGACTTTTACAGCTTTCGGAAACGCCAAAACGACACGCAACGACAACTCGAGTCGCTTCGGCAAGTACGTAGAGATCTTCTTCAGCAAAGACGGCGTGATTGAAGGAGCTCACATGGAGCAGTACCTGCTGGAGAAATCACGCGTCTGCCATCAGGTGTGCATCTGCACAGAAACAACAACCACCTGTACAACCTTTAAAATCTTTAGATCTGCTTCACTTCATTTTTTCTTTCTCTGTGTCTTTCGTTCCTTTAAAGGCCCCGATGGAGAGAAACTACCACATTTTTTACTGCCTTCTGTCTGGGATGCCTAAAGAGCACAAAAGGCTCCTTTCACTCGGCGATGCGGCGCAGTTCAAGTACCTCACTAAGGTCTGAAAAACTGCTGTCAGGTGTTCCAACCCTGATCCAGTCAGTTAAAACTAATATACATTCAACATTCAAATCCAGCATACTTAAAGCTGATTGGCTAATTCTCAATACAACTAATTACTGCTAGCAATTGCTAATGCTAGGTTTTCGTTAAAGCAAGTTAGCGAGCTAAAATTATACCAAATGAAGCAAAATGCATTTGGCAAATGTTCTTATCCAGAGCAACTTACATTTATCTCTTTTACACAACCGAGCAATTGGGGGTTTAAGGGCCTTGCTCAGGGGCTCAAGAGTGGTGGCTTGGTGGTACTGGGAAACCCCCAATCTTTTTGTTAGCAGTGAGCCACCACCTCCCCCTTAATTCAATTCAATTAATTTTTATTTGTTTAGCACTTTTAACGATTTTTTAAAAGCAGCTTTACACAGAATAATACAGTAGGATTGAAAGATTGTTCTTTGAAAGAAACCTTGAGAGGAACGAGATTCACGAGGGAACTCATCCTCAGTGGAGTGAGTTCCAATCCATCCTCTAAGTTCCTGCGTGGCTCAGTAATTTCATGGATCCCAGACGGGAGATGAGAAACATTCATTGTTGCCAAGATAAGGATGGGTTCCCTATTGAGTCTGGTTTGTCTCAAGGTTTCTCCTTATTTCATCTCATGAAGTTTTTTCTTTCCACAGTCACCACTGGTTTGTTCATTAGAGACAAACTTACACTTTTCACTGTTACTGCATTCTGTGTAAAACTGCTTTGAGACAATGTCTGTTGTTAAAAGCGCAAAACAAATAAAAAGAGTACCCAGCAGAGTAGACTCTAATCTGATGAAGAGTGGACCCTAATCTGGACTCTAATCTGATGAAGAGTGGACCCTAATCTGGACTCTAATCTGATGAAGAGTGGACCCTAATCTGGACTCTAATCTGATGAAGAGTGGACCCTAATCTGGACTCTAATCTGATGAAGAGTGGACCCTAATCTGGACTCTAATCTGATGAAGAGTGGACCCTAATCTGGACTCTAATCTGATGAAGAGTGGACTCTAATCTGATGAAGAGTGTACTCTAATCTGATGAAGTGTGGACCCTAATCTGGACTCCAATCTGATGAAGAGTGGACCCTAATCTGGACTCCAATCTGATGAAGAGTGGACCCTAATCTGGACTCCAATATGATGAAGATTGGACTCTAATCTGAGAAAGAGTGGACTCTAATCTGGACTCTAATCTGATCTAAAATAGGAGAGCGGGAGAGCGAGATTGAGGGAATAAGAGAAAGAGAGAGAGAGATAAAGAGAATGAGAAAGAGAGAGGATAAGAGAAAAATGTAAGAGAGGGAGAGATAGAGAAAAATAAGAGGGGGGTAATGAGAGAGGGGGGTGAGAAAGAGAGAGAGAGACGCCCACCAAACCACCGTCAACAAACCTTAATAAATGTGTAAGAGTGGAAAATGGACAGCATACAAATATCCCAGATAAACACTCCATATCCATCATCACGCCAGTTCTGCTCCTTTACTTAAGAACAAAACCATAGATTAAAGGCTTTATAGGATCAAGTGTATACAGCTAGCTACCAGCTACCTTCTACCAGCTACCAGCTACCTTCTACCAGCTACCAGCTACCTTCCTGCTACCTGCTTGATGAAAATTATTATTGCAGTTTGTTCTTGTGAAAAATCATATTTTGCTGATGGTTTTAGGGAAACTGCATCACGTGCAATGGACGGGACGATGAAGAACACTTCAGCGTCATTCGCACCGCCCTCAAAGTCCTCGCCTTCTCGGACAGGGAATGCTGGGATATATTTAAATTACTGGCAGCCATCCTTCACCTGGGCAACCTGGCATTTAGTGGTAAGTCTCTGATTTGAGATGCTGTTTAATCAACTTATATATCAACATGAAAATAGTGGTGTGTTTGACCTGGTCGTGTGTTTGACCTGGCGGTGGGTTTGACCTGGTGGTGTGTTTGACCTGGTGGTGTTTTTTAGCCGGCTCTGTGAATAACATGGACTCCTGTGAAGTTTTATCATCGGAACATTTCACTGTTGCTGCCCAGCTGTTAGAGGTGACACATGGGTTTCATCCTGAAATTCACCATCAGTGCATCAAAATATCAGCTAAAATAAATGTTCAAATAAATATATAATGTAAATAATGCATTATAATAATCTTAATGAGTTTAATCAATTAGGGATCAATGATTAATTGATTAGTTTGTTGATTATTTGACTGAGTGATTTATAAATTAGATGCTTATCTGATTAAATGATTGATTGATGATTGATTGACTGATTAATTTATTGATTGATTGATTGATGTAAAACATCAGACTGACAGATAGTTTTATGTAATAGATAGATAGATAGATAGATAGATAGATAGATAGATAGATAGATAGATTTGTTGATTGGTTGATTGACATTGAATTATTGATTGAATTATTGATTAATTAGTTATTTAATTAATTAATTACTTGGTTGATTGATTGATTGATTTATATAAATTATAGATAGACAGACAGATTGATTAGTTAATATAAAACAGATAGAAAAAGAAAGAGACAGGTAGACAGACAGAGATAAATAGACAGACAGACAGACAGACAGACAGACAGACAGACAGATAGATAGATAGATAGATAGATAGATTGATTGATTGATTAATATAAAACAAATAGACAGGGAAAAAAGAAACAGACAGACAGACAGACAGAAAACAGATAACTCTTCACCACTAATCCAAAGCTTCATTATTTCTTCTGACAGGTTAATGAAATACATCTGGACGCCAGTTTGACCTCTCAAACTTTAATGACAAAGCAAGAGAAAGTGACGAAACCTCTGAGTTCAGAACAGGCCCTGGACTGCAGAGATGCCCTGGCCAAGGTGATCACCACAACCACCTTCACCTGACGCCACAGCACGGTTGAATTCTGGTTTCTGATTGGTAACACAGAGTGTGATGTGGTTTATCTAACAGTGGTTCTGACAGTCTCAGGAATCTGTATGGCTAGAATATGAGATGTAATAGTAGAAAGTCCTCCTCTGTCCTGTAGTCTAACATTCTGCTGGCCTCGGTTTTCTTTTTCCTGATGACTACCTGGATGTTCCTGATGACCACCTAGCATGTTTCTAATAACTGTAGCCTTGTTTCAATGGTGAACAATGTCTCTTACCTTAAATCTTTTACTAGAACTTTAGCTGACATTTTAAATTCTGTAATGAGTAACTAGTTAGTTCACAGGTAAATACGATAAAGGGGTAAAATGGTAAGAGTTTTAATCTTAGATGATGTGTTGCTCGGGTTAAGGCTATCTACACCAAACTCTTCATGTGGATTTTTGGGAAAATGAACAGCGCCATCTGTAAACAGCAAACGAGCAGCTCCAGCACTCAGAGGTCCATTGGTCTGCTGGATATATTCGGCTTTGAGAAATTCCAAGTCAACAGGTATGGACAGGACGTTGCTTCAAACAAACTAGACAAATGAAGAAAAATTGAATGAATAAGTGTTTGATGTTGGATGGGGTTGGCTTGTGTCCAGTTTCGAGCAGCTGTGCATTAACTATGCTAACGAGCAGCTACAGCAGTTCTTCGTAGCGCACATCTTCAAACTGGAGCAGGAGGAGTACCTCAAAGAGGGTGTGATGTGGAAGAACATCTCCTTCACTGATAACCAGCTCACACTAGACCTGCTGGCATTACAGCCCCTCAACTTGCTGTCTCTGATCGATGAGGAGACTCACTTTCCCAAGGTGCAAAAAAAACCCCACATAAACCAGATGAACAATCAAAACAAACAGTAAATAGTTTGATAGGGTTTTCATTTTGGTTTGTTTTTAGGGCACTGACAAATCCATGCTGGACAAGATGAATGACAAACACAGTCACAGTAAGATCTACGTCCTTCCCAAGGCTAGTCACGTCCTGCAGTTTGGTGTCCGACACTTTGCTGCCGTCGTCTACTACGATTGTAAAGGTACCGCATGTCACCATGGTGATAACTGATCGTTAGCTGAAATAGTAAAGGCTTTGGGTTGTTGATTAGAGGCTCAATGTTCAAGCACCACCACTGCTAATCTGTTAGTTTTGGGCCCTTGAGCAAGGCTTTCAACTCTCTCTGCTCCAGAGGTGCCATATCATGGCTGATCCTGTCAAGCTGGGGTATGTAATGTTAGGAAAAGACTTTGACTAGTTGGGGCTGAAATGGCGTAAAACTGTTGCACTACGGACGGCCCTGCACTGTCTCCGAAAACGATACCAGAAAAAGTGGTATACGGGGCGAGTAGTATGTCCAATTTCATATTGAAAGAGTTCCAGATCATCTGTAAATTTTCCAGATCATCTGTTTCTTTAGCCTGAATTGGTGACACTTCACTATCCCATAAGCCCACAGGAGAGACGACTCGTCATATTCCAAAGTGGCAGAAAGCGACAACGTAATTGTAGTTAAATTGCACTAATTTATCATCATCCAAGTTAAACATCATCCAACCTGAAATTCACGCTGCTGTAACGTTAGATGTCAAGTGCCAATATTAAAAGCGTGGAATAGTTGAACATCCGTCTGTCTTTTTCCTATTAATTCAGGGTTTCTGGAAAAGAACCGAGACATTTTAAGTTTGGATATCATCACGCTGATCCAGAAATCCTCCAGCAAGCTGCTCAGGCAGATCTTTGAGATGGAGCTTAACAACTGTCAAGCCAAACGTGTTAACAACAGCAACCGCTTCCACCACAAGATCATCAAACCTGCGCGGGTAGGTTCTGTAACATCTTTGATGCCTTGACTGTACCATCTTTGAGCAGCAGATGCTGAATGTCTTTTTGATTTGCCAGCCCCTACAGCAGGGGAACGAGCAGCGGAGACAGATTTCCACATTGAGCGGTCAATTCAGACAGTCGCTGGACACGCTGATGAAGACACTGTCTCTGTGCCAGCCTTTCTTCATCCGCTGCATTAAACCCAACGACAGCAAGCTCTCCACGGTACACACTGATGCCAGACATTTCTTAAAAAGATTCTTTACTCTTTCTTAACTTAATTCTCAACTCAACACTAACTCAACTGAAACAACAATGCTCACTCCATCCAGCCCAACCTTAACTTCTAACCACAACTCAACTTTAACTCAATTAGTACAGCACATTACACAGCACATTAGGTCTGTAAGTCTGCCATTTTTGTTTCAGGTGTTCGATCAGGTTCTGTGCATGAAGCAGTTGCGGTATTCCGGCGTCCTGGACACCATCAAAGTACGCAAACTGGGATATCCAATCCAGCACAAGTTTAAAGACTTCCTAGAACGCTATCGGGTTTTACTGAAGGCCAGCGACTGCGACCCCAACAAGGTCATGCTAATCACTTTGTGGGGCTTGGTATTTCACTGTACATATGTTATGTTGTGTAGCATATCTAGAGTGTGTGTGTGTGTGTGTGTTTAACAGGAGTCTGCAGTTAACTGCTGTAATGCCATTTGCAATGCTGTCGTTACATGCAAAGATGACTGGCGGATTGGCAAAACGAAGATCTTTCTTAAGGTGAGTTTGGAAATTTTGGAATTTGAAATGAGCTATATTTTGTAAATTTACATTAATCTGATATGTTTGCGAAACGTTTGTTTGATGTTTTAATCGGTGCGTTTGAGAAAGCTGCTCTTCGAGATTGGTTTGTTTCTCCTCAGGAATATTATGACACGTTTCTGGAGCAGGAGAGAGAGCGAGAGCTCAACAGGAAAGCACTCATCATCCAGAGAGCAATGCTGAGCCACAAAGACCGGTACTCTCTATTTTAAAGACTCTAATTTAACTCCAAACTCCACCCTGACTCTAATTTAACTCTAAACTCCGCCCTGACTCTAATTTAACTCCAAACTCCGCCCTGACTCTAATTTAACTCCAAACTCCACCCTGACTCTAATTTAACTCCAAACTCCGCCCTGACTCTAATTTAACTCTAAACTCCACCCTGACTCTAATTTAACTCCAAACTCCGCCCTGACTCATTTCTTACTCTAACCCAGACCCTCTCCACTCATCTCTTACTTTCGGCCTGAAAACTTCTAACCCTCTTGCTTGTTTTGCGTTGCTCTGTAGGAAGAATTTTATCAGGAAAAGAAGCGCCGCTGTGACTGTGCAGAAAAACTGGCGCTCCTTCAGAGACCGGAAAACGTTTATGAAAGTAAGCCACCATTTAATTTAGTTCCATTTCACCAAATTAGTGGATTGTTTGCAGATGGGTTCTCCTCTTCCTTCTGACAGCTGCGTCAGGGTTTGGTGCGTCTCCAGGCTGTGGTACGCGCCAGACAGGATTTTCTGGAGTACCGATGTGAACGAGCCGCCGCCGTCACACTGCAGAACCACACGCGCAGCTACCTCGCTAGGAGGGACCTGAAACGCAAAGAAAAGGCTGCCATACTGCTGCAGGCGCAAACCAGGGGCCTGCTCGCTAGAAAACAACTCAAACGCATTGAAGAGGATGTGAGGATCACACACACACACACACACACACACATACATATCAGTATAATTATATATAAAACAAATATTTTTTTATCTAGTAAGTAGCTTTATAGTGTGTACAGTCAGCATCGGGTGGGGTGCCAATACTATTGGTGCATAGATTTGGGCTGATACTGATTCATAATGACTCATTTATTATCCAGTCAGCATGTGTTTGATATTCTATATCTACAGTACTAATATACACCATATCATCAAAAGTTTGTGGACGCCCACAATCAAACAGTCGTCTAGAATGTCTCTGTATGTGGTAGCTATTCCATTATTCCATTATTCCCTCACTAGAACCTAAAATGCGATGTTGTTTGTCAGACTTTACGAACATGATTATACACTACATTTACTTTTTACGTCATCATGTCACACTTTAGAATTTCAGTTGTCATAATGTGAGAATGTACGAAAACAGACGCTCGCAGGAAGAATCATCTGGAGTTTTACTTCATCAATCCATGACACGTTCTTTCGTCACTTGTCTTTCGCTAAATGGTAGCTAGCAGCAAACAAAATCTGTAGCAAGAATTGTGCTCATGACACCTCAAGTTTTATTTCTTACTGTTCTTTCCACCGGACTCATTTAGACATTTTTATTGCGTGATTAGGTTCAGCACTTCTGTTGGTTCTTGGTTTGACGATCGTTGCAGAAGTCACACTGCAGATAAGTTTGTGAAACCTGTCGAATTAGCTAACAGATTTTAGCATAGGATAATAGGAATTGTTTAGGATTACAAAAATATCCCAGATGAGCAAATCGGGGATAACATCGCACAGTGTGAGTCCGACAATGTCCCTGTGCACAAACCCCCTGATCTCCATGAAGACATGCTGTGTTCTGGATGTTTTGGTCTGGAAGAACTCTCATGTCCCGTACAGAGTCCTGATTCTGACTCAACCCCTTTAAACTGAGCACCAGACCTCCTCACCTCAACGTTAGTGTCTGATGTCATTGATACTATTGGAACTGAATGATCAAATCCACACAGTCACATGACCCACACAGTCACATGACCCAATCTAGTGGAAAACCTATATCGAATATCGAATTGTGTCAACATGAAGTTTCTTTCACGTCATTGATATCACATGACTACGTTTTGCATATTTTTTGTTAAATTGCTGTGATTATTAAAATAAATGCTTTTAATTTGCCATTAATAATAAAAGGCGAAACATGGAATATCTTTTGGGAGATTTCATAGAACATGAATCCGAGAGGATCTACATTCTGTCGCCACTTGGATAATTTCATTATTGGTGCTCCACAAATCCATTGCTAACATGCTTCACCTAAAGACCACATGATGGCTTTTCCTTTCACTTGATATTTTATTGTTAGCTGATCTTGCTGTCTTTTCTGTCTCACGGTTCTTGTTCCAGGAACATCAAGAACATCAGGAACATCAACAACATCAAGAGCATCAGGAACATCAAGAAGATCAGAAACATCAAGAAGATCAGAAACATCAGGAACATCAGAAACATCAGGAATGGGAAACCGTCTCTCTGGATCTCCAGCACAGACGCGAAGAAACCGATTACCAAGCGAGCGAGACTGAAGATAAACAACAGGAGGATAAGATTCATGAGGAAATGCTGGAAAACATGTTTCAGTTCCTTCCAAACTTTACAGAAAGTCAGGAGGAACTGAGGCGAGACAGAACCCAGGTAACGCTGCTGCGGCACCATGGAAACAGGAGGCCCTCGCAAAAAATAATAAAGTCATAAATATTTATAGTTGATTTCAGAGGTTAATAAGTAATAAAGCATTTCATGACCTCATTTACAGTTCTGACATCTCACAGACGTCCTTATCCAGAGCGACTTACATTTATCTCTCTTATACAGCTGAGCAATTGGAGGTTGAGGGCCTCGCTCGGGGGCCCAACAGTGGCAAATTTGTTGTGCTGGGAATCAAATCCCGATCCTCTAATTAGCAGTCCAACACATTTAACCACTAAACTACCACGTACCATCTCCCACCTCCAGACACGCTGAGCTGGATTTCTCCGTTTTGTGTCATCGCTTTATATCATTTCTTCATCCATCAACTTCTGCAGGATGTGGTGACTCAATGGCGAAAGGGTTGAACTGCTACGCGGAAAATTTTTCATTTACACCTAATGAAATTTCACAAGAACAAAGGAACACAATGTTCGCTAGATGAGTGGGTGAAATGTTGGACTGATGATTTAAAGAGCGTAGGTTTTTATTCCCAGCACCACCAAACTGCCCCTAAACAGGGCCTTTAATCCTCAACTGCTCAGCTGGATTAATTTCATAGGATGAATAAAGTGTCCTAAAGTGTCCCACATGTTCAACCATCTCTCCAGTAGTGATGATAGTGAAGGAATGGATCTGTGTTTTGGAGGATCTTAAATAAAGTTCTTCACTCATTGAGAGTTCTCTCGATGAATACGTTCTATGTGACTACGTTTCATTTTATTTTATTCTAACAGGAAAAACAAACTGTGGAACTGAAGAGGGATGAAGAGATGGAGAAGTGTACCGTGGAGATTATGGTGACTCCGGCAACAAATAAAAAAGAAGAAGAAGAGGAAGAAGAAGAACGACAACAACAACAAAAGAAGATAGAAGACGAAAAAAAAGAAGAAGAACGACAGCGACAACAAGAAACGAAGAAAGAAGAAAAAGAAGAAGAACAACAACAAAAGAAAACAGAAAAAGACAAAAAGAAGGAAGAGAATGATGATGATGATGATGAAGAGGTTCACGTTGATTATGATGATGAGTTTTCGTTCGCCAAGTTCTCTGCCCTGCATTTCCAGCGCTCTGCTTCTCACACACACATCCAGCAGAGACTGAAGCACCCGCTGCTTTACCACGAGGATGAAGGAGACACGCTGGTGAGAGCCGTGTTCTTCTTCTCATCATTCCATCTTAACTTTCATTCTTTCTTCTGATCCGTCCTCTGGTCCTCTCCGCAGGCCTGTCTAACCGTTTGGTGGATCATCCTGAGGTTCATGGGGGATATTCCCGAGCAGAGCCGGGTTCGGCAGTCTCTAACCCCCGAGCTCATCCAGCAGCACCTGGGGAAGCGTCAGGGTCGACGCCTCAGTCACTTCGTCGGTTTGGATGAGGTGGAAATCCGTCAGAAGCTTTATTTGATCTGTAAGTGAATCATTTGGTGTCGTATGTGATTTACTTAACGGAACCTTGTCTTTGGTGTCCACAGAAATTCCTGCGTAAAAAACAGAAGCAGAACAACAAGAGGAAACAATCCACCATTCTAGAGGAGGTCAGATGTTCATACGCTGGACATCCAGAACATTTCATCAAATTATTATAAAAATATAAGAATAAACAGAACTTTTTCCTTCATTAACTTCCTGTTTTGCAGTCAACATTAGAAGACCTGAATGAAGAAGATGACCTTTTGATTGGAGAAGGTCCCAGTTTGGATCATCCCATGACCTCCCTGGAGAAAGTGCACATCATCACAGGCTACGCTTTACGCAG